>OZ018338.1:1607500-1997879 GCA_963969495.1 Ceratothoa steindachneri | reverse complement strand
TAAGAACCTTACCCAGATCCCCTTTATTATATCCTTTTACCCATTTGAAGACTTCAATCAATTCCCCTCTGACTCTTCTCCTTTCCAATGTATGTAGATTTAGTTTTCTGAGCCTTTCACCATAAGGTAAGTTCCTTAGCCCACCAATCATCTTTGTCATCCTTCTCTGCACAGACTCAAGCAAATCAATATCCTTCCTATAATATGGTGACCAAAATTGTACTGCATAGTCTAGATGAGGCCTAACTAGCGCTAGATACAGTTTTAGAATGACTTCAGCACTCTTATTGCTTACACTCCTCCTAATGAATCCCAATATCCTATTAGCTATATTCTTAGCATTTAGGCATTGCTTTCTAGGACGAAGGTCCTAAATAAATTTAATGATGTGGGTTAATTTGAACTACAGGAGAGAGAGGATGGGTGGTGGTGGGTTGATTATTTATATCAGAAATAGCATTTCTTCAAATCTAAATAATTCCATAAAGCAAGAAGAAGTTGAGTCACTGTGGATAAATATTAGGGTTAGTAAAAATAGGCTAATACACTTGGGAGCCTTTTACAGACCACCTGGACAGACCAACTTTATTGATAAGCTAATGATCAGGGAAATAAGGAAAGGATGTGAAGTAAACACAGTTATTCTTGGTGACTTTAATTTAAATTCTGTGGAATGGGAAAATATGATAGGAAGGGATAGAGCAAGTTGTAAGTTTATAGAATGCTTTGAGGATAATTTTTTGAATCAATTTGTTAATAAGCCAACAAGGGGTGCCAATATATTAGATTTAGTACTTTCTAACAGTGATCATTTAGTTCAAGAATTGACTGTTGGGGAAGCATTGGGAAATAGTGACCATCAGATAGTTCATTTAACTTGGGAATTGAGAAGGGTAAAATAACCGAGAATGCTATAAAAGTTCCAAATTTTCATAAGGAAGATTATGTAAAACTTCGAAGCTTGCTAAATTTGGTAGACTGGGATGTAGAATTCAGAGGAAAAAATGACTATGGGATGTGGGATACTTTCAAGCATATAATAAATGTAGTCTAAGAGCAATGTATCCCAATGAAGGCCATTAGGAACAAAAGTAGGAAACCATTATGGTGGAATCAGGAGATAGCTACAAAAATTTCAGAGAAGAAAAGGGCATACAAAAAATTACAGGTACAAAATAATATTCAAAATTTAAGTGATTATAGAATGGCTAGGAATGAGTTAAATAAGATTATAAAGAAGAACAAAAGGGTGTCAGAAATTAAATTAGCTCAGGATAGCAACAAAGATCCTATAAAGTTCTTTAGCTACTATAAAATTAATAACAAGTCTGGCAGAGTTAAAATAGGACCTATCAAATATGAAGGGGTTGTGAGAGAAACAGATGAGGAAATAGTTGAGGTACTAAATGGTCATTTTTCATCAGTATTTACAGAGGAGAAACTAAATAGTCTTATGTATAGTACTCATGGGTCAGGAAAGAGGTGTTTACTACCATTAGTGTGGATTGGAGGATGATGAAAGGACTAATACGTGAGTTAGATGCTACCAAGGCCTCCGGCCCTGATAATATTCATTCTAGGATACTTAAAGAAGGGGTAGAAAGTATCTCAATAGCTCTGGAGAAGTTGTATACTAGGTCACTGGAATATGAGTTTATGGGGAGGGAAGGTTGTGATGGTTCCTAAGTTTTGTATATATTAATATTGTTTGTATATATCTATAGCTGCATGATTTAGTTCTTGAGAAGCCTTGATTGGTGATACCCTTGTTTCTGGAGGCAATCCTCTAGATGTAGTTTTCTTGGGAGTTTGGGTGCCTTAACAAAGAAGCCGTTTGACTTGGATGACCTATGATGGGCCCTTGCGGCTTTTGTCATCTGTTATATTATATTGTGGGTGACTTTGATTTTGTCTTCCCCTGGCGATGGTCCTTTTTGTAGGTGGGTTTGACGGATGAGGATGACCTTTGATAGGCCCTTGTGGCTTTTGTCATCCATGAAATTATGTTATGTTTATGTTATGGAGAAATACCCGATGATTGGAAAACATAACAGACCTCCTCCAATTTAATGAAACTCAGGATCATCGTAGTGTAGTCTCCCAATTGTGTTTACCCCCACACGAGCCGTCAACTTAAATGTACTCTAAAAACGTGAAACATTTTGGAACACGGACGAAATAGTACGTCGCATCGTTCGCGCCGATAATTTACATATTTACCGTGGCCTCTAGTTCTATTACTACCTTCTAACTCAAATAACTTGCTGAAATCCAATTTATCCATCCCAGAAAAGATTTTAAAATATTCCAAAATAGGTCTGACTAAGCTTTTGTAAAGATTTATAATATTAAATTTTGACTTGTTGTCAATTGTTCTTTTTATTGTCCCTAGAACATAATTTGCTTTATAAACAATTTTGGCTATGTGCTCACTTGGTTTTAAAGTATTATGTACTATTACACCCAAATCCTTTTCTGTAACAGCATTTTCAATATTTTCTTGTGCTAGGTTAACATAACATAACATAACATAATTACACGGATGACAAAAGCCACAAGGGCCTATCAAAGGTCATCCGACTCCGTCAAAACCCACCCACAAAAAGCACCATCACCAGGGGAAGACAAAATCAAAGTCCCCCACAATATAATATAACGGATGACAAAAGCCACAAGGGCTCATCATAGGTCATCCGAGTCAAGCGGCCTCTTTTTCAAGGCACCCAAACTCCCAGGAAAACTACATCCAGAGGATTGCATCCAGAAACAAGGGTATCACCAATCAAGGCTTGTCAAGAACTAAATCATGCAGCTATAGATATATACAAACAATATTAATATATACAAAACTTAGGAACCATTACAACCTTCCCTTCCCATAAACTCATCCAACCTACTCTTAAATACATTTAGATTTGGACTACCTACTACCCTCTGCGGCAATTTGTTCCAAAAGTCTACCATTCTATTGGTGAAAAAATATTTTCTTAAATCCAACCTACACCCTTGCTTTTTAATTTTCAAGTGGTGACCTCTAGTCCGATTTCCATCATCTAACTCAAAAAACTTGCTAACATCCAATTTATCTATCCCAGAAAAAATTTTAAACAGCTCAATCATATCCCCTCTCACACACCTCCTTTCGAACGAGAACATATTTAATACCCTCAGTCTATCTTCATATTCAAGGTGCCTCAGGGAAGGAATAATCTTTGTTGCCCTCCGTTGCACTGACTCAAGAAGGTTAATATCGTGTCTAAAATGTGGGGACCATGCCTGTATACAGTACTCTAGATGTGGCCTAACATAAGAGTTATAGAGTTTAAGAATAACCTCCTTACTTTTGTAACTGACATTTCTCTTAATAAAACCCAGCACTCTATTTGCCCTATTTCTTGCTTCAATACACTGCTTAGAAAACCTTAATGACTTATCTATTACTACTCCTAGATCTTTCTCATCCTCTACTGAGCTCAGCCAATGCCCATCCATTTCATAGTTAAATTCTCTATTATCTTTTCCCATGTTAATAACTTTGCACTTATCAAGGTTGAAAGTCATTTGCCACTTATGTGCCCAGGATAACAATTTATTTAAGTCCCCCTGCACTTTAAAATTATCATCAATATCTTTAACTACAGCTGCTAATTTGGTATCATCCGCAAAAATTGACACTTTATTATTAACTGCCTCCCCAAGATCGTTTATATAGATGACCTTTGATAGGCCCTTGTGGCTTTTGTCATCCGTTAAATTATGTTATGTTATGTTAATGGACCGAGAACTGATCCCTGAGGAACCCCACTGATAACATCCCTCCACTCTGACTTTACACCATTTAGCACTACCCTTTGCTTCCTGTCTTTCAGCCACTCAGCTATCCAATTTGAAACACCCCCACATATCCCAATCATTTTTAATTTATGAACTAGTCTCCTATGTGGTACCTTATCAAATGCTTTACTAAAATCTAAGTAAATTATATCTACATTCTCTCCCTGTAGACAGCCCAAACTTGAATGTTTTCAAGCGCAGATTGGATGATTATATGGGGATGGAGGGTTAATTTCTTACTTTTTAGTATGTGGATATGTTTCTTGACTCATTCCTGTGGATGCAGTTTCTTTTTATTGTATATTTTGGGGGATTTTGATTTTGTTTTTGACAGACTCCTATGGAGGCTTTAAATTATATATTGTAGATGCATGGTTGGACATTCCTATGGATTGTTAAATTGTATATTGTAGCTGCATGATCTGACAAAATCCTATGGATGCATTATATGGGTGGGATTTGATGGATACGGATGACCTTTGATAGGCCCTTGTGGCTTTTGTCATCCGTTAAATTATGTTATGTTATGTTATGTTACTTGATCTGTTACAAACTGCAGAAAGTCTAGTAAGTTAGTCAAACATGATCTACCTGATCTAAACCCATGCTGAGCATCGCTGATTAACCCCTCCCTCTCTAGATGTTGGCAAATCCCTTTTTTAACTATTTTCTCAAGAATTTTACAGACTACAGGAGTTAGGCTAACTGGTCTAAAGTTATTTGGATCCTCTTTACTACCCTTCTTGAAAATGGGGACTACATTTGCTCTCTTCCAATCATCGGGTATTTCTCCATATTCCAATGACCTAGTATATAACTTGTCCAGAGCTATTGAGATACTTTCTACCCCTTCTTTAAGTATCCTAGAATGAATATTATCAGGGCCGGAGGCCTTGGTAGTATCTAAATCACCTATTAGTGCTTTTATCATCCTCCGATCCACACAAATGTTAGTAAACACCTCTTTTCCTGACCATTGAGTACTATACATAGGACTATTTAGTTTCTCTTTTGTAAATACTGATGCAAAATGACCATTTAGTACCTCAACTATTTCCTCATCAGTTTCTCTCACAAACCCTTCATATTTGATAGGTCCTATTTTAACTCTGCCACACTTGTTATTAATTTTATAGTAACTAAAGAACTTTCTAGGATCTTTGTTGCTATCCTGAGCTAATTTAATTTCTGACACCCTTTTGTTCTTCTTTATAATCTTATTTAACTCATTCCTAGCCATTCTATAATCACTTAAATTTTGAATATTATTTTGTACCTGTAATTTTTTATATGCCCTTTTCTTCTCTGAAATTTTTCTAGCTATCTCCTGATTCCACCATAATGGTTTCCTACTTTTGTTCCTAATGGTCTTCATTGGGATACATTGTTCTTGGACTACATTTATTATATGCTTGAAAGTATCCCACATCCCATAAGCAATTTTACCTCTGAATTCTATATCCCAGTCTACCAAATTTAGCAAGCTTCGAAGTTTTACATAATCTCCCTTATGAAAATTTGGAACTTTTTCAGCATTCTCAGTTATTTTACCCTTCTCAATTCCCAAGTTAAAACGAACTATCTGATGGTCACTATTTCCCAATGCTTCCCCAACAGTCAATTCTTGAACTAAATGATCACTGTTAGAAAGTACTAAATCTAATATATTGTCCCCCCTCGTTGGCTCATTAACAAATTGATTCAAAAAATTATCCTCAAAGCATTCTATGAACCTGCCACTTGTTCTATCCCTACCTATCATATTTTCCCAGTCCACAGAGTTTAAGTTGAAGTCCCCAATAATAACTGCATCTGTTTCACATCCCTTACTTATTTCCCTTATCATTAGTTCATCTATATCATCAGTCTGCCCAGGTGGCCTGTAAAAAGCTCCCAAATGCACCATTCTATTTTTACTGAACCTAATATCTATCCAAAGTGACTCAACTCCATCCTGCTTTATTGAAGTATTTAAACTTGAAACAATGTTGTTTTTTATATAGATAATTATTCCTCCACCAATCCTACCTGTCCTTTGACTAATGTACATATTATAGCCCTGTAAATCAAATTCACTTATAGTGTCACTAAATTCTATTTCATTAACCCATGATTCAGTAACGCATAATATATCTATATCCTCATTGCTAATATAACTAAATAGCTCATCCTTCTTGTTTCTAAGACTACGAGCATTTGTATAGAAACAATTTAACCCCCCTATCCCTGAAGCACCTCTTGAAACTTGAATGACCTCACCTCTATCGCCTTGGAACCTATTTCTGTTATCTGCCAAGTCCATTCTACTTTCAGTACTATAATGTCCTCTCATAATTCCCTGACCACTATTAGTATCTAGTTTCCCGCCCGCAAAGACCTAATAACACGATCATACTCCTCCCACAACACATCTACCCCCCTCCTACTCAAATGCAGTCCATCCATCGCATACATTTCTTTCATTCCAACAAACCTATCCCACACATCCACAAACATGACACCTTCCATCTCACACATCCTCCTCACATAATCATTCAGCCCAATCGCACGAGACATCCATTCTACCCTAACATCCATTCTTGGAAGCACACCTGTCACAACACCTTTCATTCTACTTTCTTTCACCTTTTCAATCAACCTCTTGTACCTCTCATGTAACTCACATGCACCCACTTTCTTCACATCATTCACTCCTACATGTGTAATCACAACCGCATCCCTTGCACAGCCAGACACCAGTTCCTCATACCTATCAGACAGATCTCTCACTCCAGCACCCGGCAAACACACCCTCAAACCATTCAATCTACTTGCATTCAACTTCCTATCTAAATATCTAACTCGCGAATCACCCATCACAAGCACTTCAGTCAGACTCCTATTCCTAACCCCCACAGACCTAACTCCATCCCCACTCCTATTCTCATTCAAACTACCAGTCACTCGAACTCCACCCCCACCCCCATCAGTCATATCACTTCCAGTTACTTCCTCTCTTAGGGCACTGAATCTATTAGTCAAGCTAATAGGTTCTGTGTCCCTCTGACTCACACACCTATTCTCCCCCTGGCTAACAACCTCAACAGAGGCAACCCTATTCTCACAAAGAACAGGAGAAGCCTCCCTAGCTTCATGTTTCCCTACCACTCTCCACTGTCCCCCATCCTCACTAGGCCTATTTCTAACTAATCTAAGGGGGCTAACTTCACTATCACTAGAACTATCATATCCTACCTCCTCCACCGGCCCTCTACCTTCACCTGAAACATCTAACTGGCCTACCTCACCACCTAACCTATTCCCAAATCTAGGCCTAACACTAAGTTCCCTCCTGAGCTCAGCAACTAACCCCTCCAGCCTACATATCCTGTCTAAATCCTGCCTTCTCATCCCCTCTAAATCTACAATGCATTCACGCAGCCCACATACAACACATGTATACCCCTCACCAAATACACCAAAACCAATGCATACATTCCGACACTCATGCTCACTTTCATCCCCAAACTCCATCTCTTATTCAAACAAAGAAAGAACTTAAGTAGCAATAAGAAAAAAAAGAAGAGCAACTTAGCTTTCGTTGATTGTGGTGAGAAAAAAACAAAAAACAAACAAACTATAGAAAAATCTGAAAAATAGATCAACAGACTGAGAGCTCTATAAAACAGGTGCTACCTGTTCGAAGGTCAGTCGAAGACTGACAGCATTTACATTATTAAATCCTACATTTATAGTTTTACACTTTCTAACATTGAAAATCATCTGCCAATCCTCTGACCATTTATGAAGTTTTTTTAAGTCTTCCTGATAGGACACAATAGGACACAATCCTATGGATTGTTTAAATTGTATATTGTAGAAGACTGATCTGACAGTCCTATGGATGCATTTTGTGGGTAGGTTTTGACAGATGCCGATGACCTTTGATACGCCCTTGTCGCTTTTGTCATCCGTGAAATTATGTTATGTTAAAATAGGTAAGTTAAACAAAGGGTAAATATGTAGATTATCGGCGCGAACGATAGGACGTACTATTTCGTCCGTGTTCCAAAATGTTTCACGTTTTTGGAGTACATTTAAGTTGACGGCTCGTGTGGGGGTAAACACAATGGGGATACTACACTACGATGATCCTGAGTTTCATTAAATTGGGGGGGGGGTCTGGGAGGCACAGCCCCCCCAGTATATAATCCTAATTGTTTATAGAATAATAATTCGAAAAGGACTCAAACGCGCATGAATATTCTGACACGAGTGAACGATAATATTTACACCCAAATTTTTTTTTCGGCCGGGCCTCTAATCTACATATTTACCCAAAAATATTTTTGTGCCAAATTAAAAGATCCACTTCCTGAACCAGAACGCTTTAAAATACCTCTAGTCCTAACTAAACTTTTTGAAAGATAAATTCTCACATTATTCGTAGTTTTTTGCCGAAAAAAATGAGAATGTTTTTGCCTAACTAAACTTTTTGAAAAAAATAACAAACGAAATTCTCACGTTTTTTGCCTAACTAAACTTTTTCAAAAATAGCTGAATTTTCAGTCACTTTTTATGTTTACTAAGAGAAAAAAAGAAATACTAGACCTCGAGTTACAACTGCCCACCCCCACCCCCCAACAGTATACAGGAGAACCCGGCCTTTCTTTTTTTCCGATTCGAAAATGAAATAATTTTAGGAAGGAGAAAATACGCGGAAGGAACCATGAATCGTCACGCCCGCTGTCATGTACATATAAACCTCGCGTGAATTTCTTTTGCGCATGTGCCCGACCCCTTAATTTGCGCGGGTGCATCAAAGTTGCCCGTTGCGCGCCGAGAATGCGTACGTGTAACTATAGGGATAAAACCACAGTAATAGGACTAATTCTATATGCTAAACCAGGTTTTGACGGAAACATCCGTCATCGTCAGTCGCCTGCCATCGTTTATGTTTTGCGACAAGGAATATTCCTAGGTCGGACGATGTCAGATGTTTCCGTCGAAACCTGGTTTCGACGGAAAATTAGCCTTATTTAACCCTCCCCACGCCCACTCCCCGCCTGCCATCGTTTATGTTTTGCGACAAGGAATATTCCTATGTCTGAAAGGTTGGCGGATTAAGACCTTATTACTTGTAGCCTACCTGTAATTGGCTTTTCCTCTTCTAATTGGTCGTCGAGATCGCTGAAATAGCCGGCGAAGTCGTCGTTGAAATAGTCTGGAGTCGCCATTATTTATATGTATAACGTTGGTTAATTACAATTTTCTAAAGTTTCACTCGTGAAAACTGCTATGGTTTTTGTCAACCCTTCCTGAACACTGATTTTCCAAGTACAGGGTGGGGCAGAGAGGACGGACGTTTTTGAAATGTCTATTACTCAGCCCCAGGGGAAGGGACATATGTCTAGCAGGTACCATTCTGCCCGTGGTGTCTTAGCATATTTTTTTCTTTTCTTTTCAGGTGAAGCCATGGCGCTGTGGACGATAGAGCATCGATTGTTTGCCTACGACAATTAGGTAAAGAATAACGAGTCTGTTACACTAGTTCAGCGTGAATTTCGGTGCCACTTCATCATTCACCTAAATGAGGCTGTTCCCACCCCTAAAGCGATCTTACGCTGAGTTAATGCACTTCGTACACAAGGTACACTAATGAATAGGAGACCGGTTGGGGCCCCACGAACGGTACGGACCCCAGGAAATGTGGAACTTGTTAGACAAGCTTTGCTGCAGAGTCAGAATCGCTCTGCTCGTAGGTATTCCACTGAACTAGGAATCGGCAATCGATCGGCAAGGCGTATTTTGCATGAAGACCTGCATTTCCACCCTTACAACTTGATCATTGGGAAACATTTGCAACCAGGGGACTATGAACAGCGGCTTAAGTTCGCACGTCAAATGGAAACCTTTTTTGAGGCAAATGACAACTTCATTTTGGTAATGAGTGATGAAGCTCATTTTCATCCCAATGTCATGGTGAATCAACAGAACTGTCTTTATTGGGCTCTTCAAAATCCGAGAGAAGTGCATGAAAGACCACGGCACAGCCCAAAAGTGACAGTCTGGTGTGCTGTTGGAAAAGCTGCCGTCATTGGTCCTTAATTTTTTAAGGACCAATTTTAAGGACCAAGGACTCAGAGCGTTACATCGAGATGATAAACAACTTCTTTGTGCCTGAATTACGATGAAAACGTATGCCTATCCGACGTGTGTGGTTTCAGCAGAATGGGGCAACGGCCCGCACAGATAGAGTATCAATGGACGTTCTTCGCCCTCTCTTCGGTGACCGCCTAATTTCCAGGTTTGTTGACACTCCTTGACCCCCTGGGTCCCCTGATTTGTCTATGTGTGATCAATTCTTGTGGGGAAACTTCAAAGCACGTGTGTGTGAACATCAGCCCCGTACATTGAACGATTTGAAGGTCCTATTCGCGTGGAAGTCGCCAAAATCAACAGAGCAATGCTGGAGAGAGTAGATGCCAACTTCCAAGAACGCCTTCAGAAATGCATTAATGAAAACGGACACCACATGATGGATGTTGTTTTCTACACTTGATTTTGTCAAATGCTAATTCAATACAAACACATTAGTCTTAAAATTTGTTTGAAGCTAAAATTAATGATTTTATGAATTTTTCAACAACGTCCATCCTCTCTGCTCCACCCGTTACAACTGAAAAGCGTAGGTTAGTTCGTTATGTTATTGAGTTTGCTCGCGCCTAAAAAGACCTATTTCACAGACTGTGCTGGGCATCACGCCCTCATTAACGCACCGTTAACATTGCTGCTGCTATGTGAATGTAACCTGGGTTGCTAGGTAATGCACTCTAGACTCTTTAGTTTGTCTTCGTTTGTGTTGCTGTCCGCATGCTTTGATTTACATTTTCTTCAAGAACTTGAATTCATTTATTGGTTATATTCGCATATTTTTGTGGTGTTTGGCGTTTCGTGCCTTTATTTTTTTTTCGGCGACCGCCCTGGTGCTTTTTGCCGTTCTTTGGTACTGAACGATGTCGCCTGTGCAAAGTTCTTGCGGTTCCCGCGTTCCAGAGCCTTTGAGGAGATCGCTTGGCTTTGGCATTTGCGTGTCTCCTTCTCACCCCTTCAATGGATACACTCAACGCGAACCCTCGGGCGACGCTGAGGATGACAGCGTTTTTGCCGAGGACGAAAAGGCCCTGTCGACGTCCGCGGCAGTGAGCCGTGGCATCGAGTTTCCATCGCAGCATATTGGGAAATGCGACGTGGCAAGTGATTCAAGTATCCGAGTGGACTTTTAACTGGAACAAGCCCCCACTCGTGTTAATTTATTTTGCTTTCTTCAGACCGTTTCCGTTCATTAAGCATATGGTTTGTGGTTATGAAACCGCGCCACGCACCAATCTTTGACACCTCCAGGGTTATCTGGAAACCGTACGCTCGGTGAGGTTGAATGTTTTTAAACGAATCGACTCGTCGATCCATTTTGTACGTTGATCCATTTTTGAGGTTAGGTTATGATATATTAATATATGAAAGGTAAGAGATTGGTGAATGTTATTTCACAGGAATGAGTAAAGAAAAACAGGAGTGACATTAAGTAGGTGGTTGAGGGAGGAAAGGTGACGACTCAAAAAGGAAGACACCGCAGGCCTGCCGTGCCCTAAATCAATGGACCTTTGTGTCCATGACGATACACATGCTATGTACACAGTAAATGCATGCAAATACATACTGTTTTCATCTATGCGGAAAGTACAATGTTTCGGTTCTAGCTGCATTTGGAAGGTTTTATCCCTATTATTCCTATTGGAAGAGCTGCAATGGGTATGTTGGTCATGCCCGTCATGTTGGTTCCGGCTGCCATGATGTTTTTGCAGTCCCCAGCTGCAATGCAATTTTTGTAGGATCTGGCTGTCATGCCGTACTCTATGTTCTGGGCTGCCATGCCATTCTCTATGATCCTGGCTGTCGTGGTGTTCTCTTTGGTTCCAATTGTTATGTCAGTCCTGCCTGGCATGTTCTTTCTATTGTTCCCTGAAGTTGTCCCGTTGCTCGCACTCCTCCCAACTGCTATTTTGACCTGTGTATTCATTTCCGACCCTGGAAATATAATGCCTAAGTGTATCGAATAATGCAGGGTTTTTATCTGGAAGTATCTGAAAGTACATTCTTATGACACGTTTCAAGATGCATTTCACTGACCAAAAGAATTCAGGTAGTTGATTGGCATTTTCAATAATAAATATACAGTATTGTTATAAGAAGTGTGTTAAATTGTCTAACAAATTTGGTCCACTATTTAGAATGTTTCTTCAATAGTAACCCAACATTTCTGCTGAAAAAAATGTGCCAAAAATTGTAAGGTCACCATTACTGAGAGGGATAATTACAATAATTAGGAATAATAACTTACCAGTCACACTCACAAGAACATGGCATTCTTGAAAGTGTAGCATAAGTTCTGCTATTGCTTGTGAAAGAAACTCAGAAGAATTTGTCCTTAGCAATGAAAGAAATAATGTACTGCTACTCCTGGAAGACGACTTTTGTGATAAAGGTGATGTTGAAGGTACAGTCTGCAGTGGAGATGACGTCAGGTTTTGAGGAGGGGCTGGTGCTAGGTTCTGGGTTGAGGGTCGAGTTCCCTTGGGTAGCTTAGTTGGAGTAGCTTCCGGTAACACTAAAAAAATAATATCTATTTAGTACAGCAAGTTCATGTCAATAAGGAAGCCTACTCTAGCAGTTTGAAAAAATATGTCATCAATATATAAAGTTGAGTGTTAAACAATAAGTGAGGGTGATATCGTGTCAGCTAGCGATTCGTATCAAACTTATACTAATGAAAAATGTTTAACTTTACCTTGTAGGGTGCGAGGAGTTCAGGCGAGCAGCTTAAATGCTTTGCTTGAATGAGTCTTTTGGGGACTCAGGATGGCCGAGTGGTTTAGGACTCTCGCTATTGGCTGTCTCGCGACGCGGGAAGCGCGTTCGAAACTCGTTTCGCTACTTTTCTTTATTTATTTTTCTTTGAGCCCATTTCCTACTCTAAGCTATCTACAATGGTGCCGAAGCCCAGGAGGCCGGGGAGGGAGAACTTTAGTCCTTGAATGACATTTCCAGACGCCGTTCTCCCCAATCCTAAAAATACGCTCTGCTTCTAGGAGGGGGCTTGTGTAACGTGCGAGAAGTTCAGGCGAGCATCTTAAATGCTTTGCTTGAATGAGTCTTTTTTGGGACTCAGGATGACCGAGTGGTGTAGGACTCTTGCTAGTGGCTGTCCCGCGACGCGGGAAGCGCGTTCGAAACTCATTTCGCTACTTTTCTTTCTTTCTTTTTGTTCGTACCCCTTTCCTACTCTAAGCAATCTACAACCTAACTATTGTGGAAACATATAAATTGATCGGGCAGCCCTCAAGTGTGAATAGATAAAATACAGGGATGGTAGCCCTTGTTTTGTTAACACAATACCTTTTAATATTTGCGCTCTCTCTCTCTCTCTCTCTCTCTCTCTCTCTCTCTCTCTCTCTCTCTCTTTCTTTCTCTCTCTCTCTCCCTCTCTCTCTCTCTCATATGCAACAAAGAAAGAAAGAAAAGTGCCTTCATATAGTAAATGTCAAGATTCAAAATTTTAGCAGAATAGCACTTACCCGATGTGAAGGTATGGAACGTACATACTCGCATGCCGCCAGACAATCGTGGGAACGAAAGAAATTTGTCGTTTGAGTTGACCTTCGTCTCATCTCCCCCCTCCCTTTCCCCCAACTGGCGACAGGAAGTCTGACGAAAGAAGGCCTATCTCACAGAGAAGCCTAAATTCTATTTGCCTTCTTTATGATACCATGGAGATTGCCCAGAAGGCGCTGCGATAAGCGAATTGTCGTGAATGGAATCTCTCTCTCGATTTCCCACAATCCGTGATATAAATAACATTGCCGTTCATCCCTCTAGAGCAGTGTCCCAACCCAACTCGCGTAACGCGTAACTCTTACGTTGAACGAGAGTCATTGCCGTAACGTATCGACTGTCAACGCACCCCCGAGACAACTTGGTCGCTGTCTCAAAGTGTTCCTGAAGTAAATCCCGCCCCGAAGAGTCTGTGACTAGAAGAATACGCTCTGTTGCTCAACGTAACTTGAGAAAGAAAAGGAACATCCAAATAGTTACTGGAAGTTACTATTTGTTAGTATCACATCCATTTAGGAGGGAACTAACCGGAACTGCAGCCAGCAGCCCCGAACCCGTCGTCTTATCCCCCCTCTTCCCGAGAACTCGTGTTAACGCCACCCGAAACACCCCGTCTGGACCGGAGTAGTCGTCTCTCCAATCCATCACAATTAATGGTAATCTGTAAGCCCAGTGTCCCTCTATTCTTAAATTAGCTAATTAATTAACAGTGATTGATACTCCCATTGAGTCATTATAAATCTAGACGCTTAACGTCAGTGTTTAATATTTAATCCTTAATTTTGCCCTTTTAACTATTGCTAATTATTATATTTGTGTAAAGTAAAGTTTATTTTTTGTACGTGTGTTTATTTGTGGCTCCTCCCTTTTGACGTACCCTTGGCAAAACTTTAATTAAGAATCCCTTCGGCTAATTTATTTAACCTGTATTATGCACTCTTAGAATTCAACAATCACAAACCTCCCCCCATTAACAAGTGGGACTTTTATAGTGAGAATCCTGGCTACGGCACAACCCGCCTCTAACCAAGCTTTCGCACGTTCAGTAGGAATTAAAGCATATATATATAAATATATATATATATATATATATATATATATATATATATATATATATATATATATATATATATATATATATATATATATATATATATGATCGTAGATTGAGTCATATGGTCAATACCATCGACTTAAACAAAAGCGGTGTGTCCAGATCAAGGACTAGGATAATTATTGGACCAGACTATGAGCAATTCTACGACACCCGAAGATAATTTAACCTTAACCAATTGGATCTTCCTCCATGATTTAGGGTCTAGGTGTTGTTGAGCTTTCAGTGCAATCCCTACATTTACTCCTCGTGGCCAACATAGGGTTTGGTTCTCCTCATCTAGCCAGCTACATGGTAGATACCTTCTTGTTTACCCTCTATCTACACTGCTCGTTTCCACACCCTGCTAATTTATACTAAATAATAAGCTCAATATTAATTCTATCCCATATAAAGAGTCACTCCCCCCAAAACGGGCCCAACTTTCGATAGTCCTCATTTGTTAATTTTCTGCAAGGATTGAATAACACTTTGGTGATAACTAGTTTATTGTGTTTAAAAACATCATATCAAAACATGAGAGTCTTTAGACTTTGCTTCTTTATTCGAGCAAATCTAATATTCGTAATATCTCTGTGGTTCATGTTTTGTTTTCGTGTAGTAAATTGTTAAAGTTAAAATATAAGTTAATTTGGGGAATTCCTGTATGTTTCCTTCTTATTCTTACGTGTTAAAGTGGCTCTTCCTTAAAAACAACAAAATTAGCACTCTTAGACCAAAGCCTACTTCATCAAAGAAGTATATCACGACCACAAAGAATACCACGACAAAAGTGGTGTCAGGTGTTGAAGGATCAAAAGAGGTATTCTGCTACAAAAGCGGTGTCAGGTGTGGGGTGATAAAAAGGGGCATTCCCTTACAATAATATATACCTGTAGGGCACGCAATATGTGCAAAAACAAACCTATGAAGTAGTAATATGTACACTCCGCTAATGTAAATAAATTTATGTGTGTAAAACGAAACAAAAAGAAACAAATGAAACATTGTAACATGTAAGAGGATATTTATAACCATTCCCATTTTGATTTCTCTAAAAGACCAAAGTTGCGGTGAAAAGGTAAACTGGGAATGAGACTAGTTATTCTGTGGTTACAAAAGGGAACCTTAAAATGGGTTAGCTCGATCGTAACGACACTCGGTGAGCATCAAATTACAACCACAATATTATATTTCTATTTTTGTTAAGGAAGACGAAAAAAAGCGTTCGACCAAATTTCACCGTTTCAGTACATTTTCTGACGAGAGAAAAGGTTTAGAAAAGTATTGTATATATATATATATATATATATATATATATATATATATATATATATATATATATATATATATATATATATATATATATATATAGATAGATAGATATATATTATATATATGTTTGTAAATGTGTCCAAGTATAAAACGAGCAAATCTAGCAGAGAGAAGATCATTCGAGAGAAATCATTTCGAGGAGCAGTTTCACATATCACTCGCGGGTCATACAAACCAAGTCATTTACTCCGCAATAGGAGATAGCATTTACGCAACTGATCTTACATCAAGACGAGTCTTATTCATTCATTGTACCAAAGCACGATCATTAAGAGAGTTGTATTTAAACACCTTCAAAGATAAGCTCATGAAATCGATAATCAATCTACATAATTCGAACTCCGCCTCCATTTGCTACCCAAAGCTACTAAATAAATAGAACTGCAGTCTTCTTGTTTTCATCACCATTTTGCTCAAAGGTAAAATCATATCAGAATTTCTGCCCAGACAAAAATATTCATCATTACCTTTTGAAGTCAGGTAATAATTTTTCGGAACGTTATCCTATCACTCAAATCCAGTTTAACGATCAACTTTTCGCAACAATCTTATTGGGAGCGCAATAGCAAAGAAGATCCCAAAACGAGGTGGAATATAAATATATCTGGTGACCAACGAAGAGATCCTTTCTTTAATAAATTAATTGAATATTATAGATAGTGGCATGAAACCTGGAGCAACAAGATAATGGGAGACTGGGTTGGTGGATCTTATATCAAAAATACATTTGTTTACAGAAGAAATATGAATGCTAAAAAGTTTGTCTATCATAATACTAAATTCTCTATTTCACTTTTAAAGTCAATAACTTGTAAACATACTTGCTATTAATAACATCTTTCACCTTTGAGGCCTTCCATTAGGTG
The DNA here is from genome assembly GCA_963969495.1 of Ceratothoa steindachneri. Lineage (NCBI taxonomy): Eukaryota > Metazoa > Arthropoda > Malacostraca > Isopoda > Cymothoidae > Ceratothoa > Ceratothoa steindachneri. The sequence goes on along the minus strand of OZ018338.1, from coordinate 1,981,100 downwards.
TTTCAGCCACCTCACATTTGGTATGAGAAAAAGGAAGCTGTAGAATAGCACAGATGGAAAATATGTAAAAATGACATTTTCTATAGTGACTCAGTAGAAAGTTAAATTCAAAGACAACAGAGGCTAATAATTTTTTAATTTCCACCTATTTTATTCAGTTGTATCATGCAAAACTAAAACTGGTATCAATGCAACGACATCTCTGTAAGGTAATTTCACAACTTTCCCTAAGTAATGTTTAGAATGAATAACTTTTTGTATCTTCTTGGTGCCTTTTTTCATGAATACAATATTGATAAGTTTCGAGTTACAAGGTTCAGTGAAAAGGTTTTTAATAAACCTTTGGTTTACAACATCACGAACATATAATTCGCTGTCTTTTTCCTCTTTCAGGAAAGCAACGACTTCTTTTTCCAATATGTGGAAATGAATGTATTTAGAAAAGTGTCTTTAGTCTTACTGTGGCATTGTTTTATAGCAAGTCGTTTAAATACTTGCGAGAAGGGATTATTTGATGATCGAATTAACTTTTTTATTGTTTGTAATCCATTCTCAAAAGGGAATGCACTTAAAGAGTTCAATGAACTATGAGAGTTTTCCACATCATCGGGTAAATGAATGACATTATGCACATTGTATACAACAAAATGAGGACCAAATACGTCTAGGCACTGTTGCACAAAATACTCCAGTATTTTTCGTGAATAACACAAGTAGCCATTCCTTACATGGTTACTCGAGTCCAATAATATAATAAGATCTACAGTTATAGTCAGGCTTGTTTTGTAAACTTCAATAGACCAATATCTTTCAATGCAACAATACTTGTGTACAATATATACTGCTTGAATTCAGTAGCCTTCCAACGGTCAATTGACGAGAAAGACCTTGGCTGTTTAGCAAACTTATTTGGGAGTTTATTTGACATGCCTTTTAAAGCAGTGGATAACAAATTTAATTGGAGATGGGAGAGTTTACATATCCTGGCACCTCTCATAAGGAATTAACATTCTCCTTGTAACATCAAGGCATACTAGATGCATGTAATCTAATGGGAAGCCTTTAATGCAGGATATTCCATACCGAATGAGAAGATTCATTCTATGTTGAGATCCTTTATAATGGCCTAGATTAAATTTTTCATCAGTTCTCTCTATACATTTATCTTTTCAGTCTAGTGTGAGGAGATTAGAATCCCAAGTTCCTTTAATCTCACATCTTTTACAAACATAATGCCCAGTATGGCTCTTAATGCATTTCAGAAAGGATCGTGCAGGAGAATCACATATAAAAGAATTAGTATGCACACACAACCTTTTCTCATTCACAACTAGACCATCCTGTGAAAGCTCCTTGTATTCTTCTTGAAAATCTTGTAGAAATTCATTCACAGGTTCTGGTTTCTTTTTTCCACAATACAGTGCTATTAACGCTGGTTTGAAATTGCTGAATTTTATCAGTATTTGCCAGAACTGCTCACTAGTTGATTTAAATAATGGAATTACATATATATTTATGTTGCATTTTATGAAATCATTGCTTTATGTGAAATCTTTATTGACATTCATTATAATTTTTGACAAGAGGCTATGCCAATATATGAATGCCGTCCACCACACTTTTCTACCGTCATTATGTGACTTGGTGTTTGCAATAATGTTCGTACATCTTTCGGAAGATCAAGTCATTGTTTTTGAAGAATCTCCAAAAGCTGATTAAGTGCTTTGCGTGTTATATTATTCTGGGATGCCCATTTAGCTAATTCGTCATGAACAGAATCATCACTGATGTTGTCTTTGGGTTCATTCTGGCTATCATCATCTGTACCACATACCCCTGAGTAGCATTTATAATTGTTGTCAATGAGATGTGGGTTAGGTAAAGTGAAGGACTTATCAGTGTTCTTACTAGCATCATGAAACTTACTGAATTTAAAAAAGGCTTTACTTCTTTTTCTTCAGTGAATCTTCACTAATAGAAAATACAGCTCTTTCGGGTGAGTTGGTAATTTCCTGTAACTTTTATAGAAAGCCATGAAATTTTCTTTTATCAAAAAGGATTTAGATATAGTTACGTTATGTTGAATGGCTCATTAAAAGAAATACAGTATATTGTAAAGATAGAAGTTTCAAGGTAGCTATAATAGACTACAAGATTGTTATCTGAAAGTAGACAAAACAATGTTAGGTATTAGTTTCCTCAAGATAAGAACACAAAATAAATATATGTACACAAACATGCAAAGCATCATAACACAAGGGAAACAGATAGAAGATAGTAAATAACTTTATGGAGCATCCTACAATTGAAGATCCTTTGAAGATTATTATATGAGTGAGGGCTATGATAAGAATTATTGCAGACTCCGTGAATTCTGATTTTACTTTAACGAGGTTTTAACTATATGGTTCCTGAATATTGTACGGGGGTGATAAACAGGTTTCTTAGGGGGGTAAGAATATAGGTACTGTGATCACATATACATAATAATTTTGAAATATATAGAAGAATATAATACAGAAACTTCAACATCGAAACCTAAAGAATACGGAAAATTAACCCAAGATATCTCCGGAAAAGACAAAATGGCTAGCAAGTTATAATGAGAAATGAATGTGTCTACAAAAATCAAGTATGATATATTAGTGTATGAAAGGTAAGAGATTGGTGAATATTTTAGAAGAATTTTTCACTGTGAATTTCTAAAATTTGATTCTCAACAAAACATAATCTATGCTAGCTAAATTATAATACTAATTTTAACCTTGTAACAAATTAACTCAACATATCTTTAAAAGGATTTATGGGTGTACTTTTGGTGTAGTTAGAGGTAACTGAGGTAAGCCTCTTCGATAGTTGTGCGATTACCAAGGGGTGATTTGTCACCCAACTTTTGGCACCACTCCTGGGGCAGACAAATTGTTTGCTTGACTCGGCTGGGCGGCTGCCTAGTTGCTTCCCCAGTGTATGCCTTGCATTCATAAGGCTACGACTCCAAAAACAAAGCTCTTTTCTTGCTTAGTAGGCTGATAAATTGGTGATCGAAGCTTCATCAAAAGAGGTAAAAGCAATTTTAGAGCTAGAGTCAAACGTCTTTATGCAGAGGAGTGTGGACTGGTTTTCAGGGAATGAATAGAAAATATCTGTATCTTTGTAACGATTCGTTTTAACACATTTTCGCAAAATAATTAAAAAATGTGCTTTTCTTAAGCAGTTTTATGTGTACTTTTCTGATCTGACACTCGTTTTTTCCCGGAATTGCATACTTTTCCATAATCAACCGAAGTCCATATTAGGAAAAGTATGCATTTCCAGCGAAAACAAGTTTCAGATCTGAAAACTACACATCAAACTGCATAAGAAAAACACATTATCAAAATCATTTAAAAGACCTAAAACCAGACAAGACCTAACCTAGTAATTTAAGACGATAGCGCCACCTACTTTAGGCTAAAACCGCTAAAAGTGAAAATATTTTAGGTACTTTCAAAATGGGTGTTTCACCCCCGCAACTTTAAAAAAAACTCGTAATATTCCCAATTCGAAAGCCTACAATCAGATTTGAATACAAAAGTCGATTGCTAAATGTCGTTAATCTTCTAATTTGAATCAAAGCTTTGCGCAGAAAACACTTTATAAATAAAAGGATAGCACTTGTTCGAATGCGGGCATTAGAAAGCCACGTGCTCCTAAACGCACTAACGGAAAATTTGCACTGGGTTTTTCGCTCTTTCGAATCCTTTAATCCCGACTTACCACAGCCGCTGCAGACGTAAATCATTCGAAATACACGGGAATGTAACTTGAAATGCTATTGGTTTATTGGCAAAGGACGCATGCACAAAGCGCCTGCAGATCTAAAAAGAAACATGGTATTGGTTGAATATCGCTAAAAGACGTATGCGCAAATCGCCTCTAGATCTCAAAAGCCTAGATCTAAGTTATTTAATAAGGCAAAATTGAAGGAGTTAAGTCGAAAATGTCCCATAAAGATTCGAAGGCTGAAAAATAACAATATATTTTCGATATAATTAACTACGTTATTATTAAGTTCCGGACGTTAAGAATAGCATTGGTGATTATCATTTTTTAAATTAGAACCGTTTTTGTCTTTGAAAAGTATAAAATCGTAAATGTGTTAAAACGAATCTTAACCCTATCTTTTTATGGATTGGACATTGCATTTAATGAAGTTAGAGATGGATAGAGAGAGAGATAAAAGGTAGATAATATAGAAAAAATAGGTGGAGTTAAGGATCTATGGTGAAAGGTATCGCAGGATGTTTTTAGTTTAGGTCTGTGTTCTTCTCAATGTATTTTTCAAGATCCCTGGTGAGAGGGTATATCAGGAGTTTTTTTCTGTGTTCGGTGGTCTTTTCAGTTTTGCTTTACTTACTCTGTTTTTTATTTTAATGTTTACTTTAGTTCGTGTTTGTAATACTTGTTTGTTTATGTGCTTTGTTATTTTTTTTGTGTAGTTTCATGGTAGTATTCTAGCCTTTATAGATGTCTTATATGTTTCCCTCATTGACTGTCTTTTGTTTTTCGTGTTCCTCTTTTTTTTGCGCTGTGAGTTGTTTGTCGTGGTCTCATATCTGACGTGTTATGTGTATACAGGTTCTTCTTGTCTTTCCGTCTGTCCTTTACTGCTAGTGAAGTCTCTTGTTCTTTTGTATCTGTCCTCCAATGGAATGTCAATGTGTCTTTGTCTGAGTTCTCTGTCATGTTTCCTTCCATTTTCTCCCAGACTTTGCGGGCTCTTGCTTGAAGCTCGATGTTAATCGGGGACAGTTGGAGCTCCTGGTGTAGGTCCTTGTCTCCTTCTCTCCTCCTTACGTTGGGGATTAGGAGTACTGCTTTACACCCTTTGGAGATTTCTCAATTGTTTTCGGGGACTTGTGTTGATAGATATAGGCGGGTACAGTAGCTTTGAACTTATGAGCGTGTTGTAAATCTTCCCCCTGTTGGTCATGTTTAGGTTTATGAACCTGAAGAACTTGTTGAGCTCGACATTCGCTCGCGCTGCTGTTTGAGCAACGTGGCAACCGTAACTATTTTTACCTATCTTTAGTCCTAGTACTGTCCCCTCTGCTGTATGGAATGTGGGCGTCATTGGTTTTTATGTGCCCCAGTTTTCTCTGGATGAGTGGTATTACCTTAAACTTCTGGGTGCTTTTGGCTATTCTCCACCTTTTTTCGTACCTGTTGACGTGGTCGATTTCTCTTGCTGTTATTTGCGCCAGTAGTTCGGGATTTTTGAAGGGGGCAGTGATAATCTGGAAGGTGTCGTCTGCGAATTAGACGTACAGCGTGTCCTCCTTGACCGGTTCTGGGAGGTCAAGGGTGTAGATGTTGTATAAAAAGGAGCTTAGGCACCCTCCTTGCGGTACACCTGCAGATAGCTTGAAGTCTGGTCCCGTGTAGTCTTTTATTTGTATGTACGCTTTTCTGTCTGTTACGTAGTCACAAAGTATTTTCTCTAGTCTTGGGTTAAGTCCTAGTCTTAGTATCTTGTCATGTAGTCCGGTCCTCTACACTTTGTCGAATGCTTATCTGACGTCTCTGAGCACCAGGTCAGCATTCCTTTTTTGGCTAGCAATCTTCGCCAGCCTTTCCGTGATGGTTGCTAGCGCCGTGTCAGTCCCTCTCCTTCTTCTTACTCCATGCAGATGTTGATTGTGGAGGTTGTTGTGCTCCATGAATTCGCTGACTCTGTTTGTAAGCATCTTTTCGAAAGCTGGCCTGCCACCTCGAGGAGGAAAATGAGCCTGAATTTGGCTGGTATATCAGGCGGCTTTTCGGGTTTGGGAATAAAGATAATTTTAGCGATCTTCCATTCGTCCGGAAAGTAGCCAACTGTTGTAGTATAGCAAGAACCGAGTGGTAGTGTACGTACGTATAGGTTTGTTACGTACTTCAAAACTCCTTGAAAAAGTTTTCTCTAAGAGTGTTATATTTGATTATTATTATTATTATTACGTTATTTTTAATCTTTGAGGGTTTCTAGTGCCATGCTCAGCGTTTGAGGATTGAATTAAATGCTTCTAAGAAAAATAGAACTTTAATTGCAACATGGACAAAAATTGAAATCTAACCAACAATCTACACAGGTTTTGAATTAAACAAGTTTAAGTGAGGCTTACTAAATTACACAATTGAATATACAGTAATGGTTGACCCAAAGCTCACTTTAATATTGAACGCTAATTGACCTTCCAAAAAAAAGAGATGATGGAATTCATTTACCTTTAAAAAAACACACAGGAATCGGGTTTGAGACTGACCTTGGCCTCAATTTTTATGTCGCCTCAAGAATGTTGTTTTCGGGCAGGTGCGTGGACTGCCGTTCTAGATGTTGTCTGTGACGGGGGATAGCTTTAAAGCCACATAGGAATTCGGTGCGCGAGACGGATGGCGTTAAGCACGTTAGCACGTAAGCACGTAAGATGATTTCACCAACGGGACGGGGAAAGTATGCTTCTTCCACTCTTCGGGTTAATCTGTGAATAATTCGCACTGACGAGCCAGGAGCAAACGAGTAAATCCTTTGACGAAGGGCAGTGCTCGGGGGAGTTCACTTTGGGGTATTCCTCAATGGCGAGGACTATCTCCGAGTTTTGTTGTACACCAGGATAGGGGGTTCTCTAACGAGAACTAGTTAAACTTGCTTCTCAATACAAGTTAATTTAAAGTTCGGTGTGACCAATAGGAACTCGCTCAGCATGAGCTTCTTCAGTGTTCCTTTCGTAGGGTTGCCGGGCACTGAGCCGGACTTCGTTGTCTCCATAACTAACACGATCTGTCACGTTCTTCTGCCGTTATTCGCATATATAGACTTTGCCACCCCACTGGGATAGGGGAAGGAAGGGAGGGGGGGGGGCTGTGGAATTACGTCTCCTCCTCTAACGATTTTTCTCAGAACGTCTTTCACTTAGCCCACACGGCATCTTCTGGCATTTATTTGGTTGTTGCTCCTCTAATTTCGCATATGAAGTGAAATTAAATATCAACTCTTAGGGGGGAAATATTGCCGGTTTAACCCATGTTAGGCTTACCGGAGTCAAAATCTAATGATTAGTCGTTATGTGGTTTTGGGCGGCCTTTCTGGTTATCCTCGAGGCGAGGGGAGAGAGGGGGGAGGTTAAGTGATTGGGCTACCCGCCCAAATGCCAGGACGTTGTGGTTAAGGAACAGGACCTCAGTTGTGAGGGTGGGATATCGATTTCCCTACACCAACGTTTAGGCACGCATTCATTATGTTAACAAGCCCCTCAATGATGATACGGGGGCCTTCGCGAAGTTAAGCTTTATCAACTCCATTTTCCCTGGTGCTCTCGGTCTAAAGGTACATAGCGTTGCTGTGACTTCTGCTTGGGTTATTTTCCTTCCGTAACCCGTCATCTCTCTATCGGCTGATGTATTGTTGAAAGGGTATGTCCTGTCGACTCCTTGTCCTAGTTCGTCGTGAATGTATTCTTCAAAGTCATGGTCAAAGTGTTCGTTTTCTTCTGAGGTGATGATAAATACGTTATTCCAGAAGTCTCTGAACTCTTCTTCCGTTTCTGTTACGTCGTCCAGCTTTGTCCCGTCGTCTTTTTTCAGGTATATCTCTCTGTCTGTAGGTTTCCCTAAAAATCTTGCTACGGTGTTCCAAAATGTTCGTGGATCGATTTCTTCGTCGAGCTTGCTTATAAGGTCATTCCATAGTGCCGTTTGTTGTTCCTCTATGTATTACTTCATTTCCGTCCTTAGTGTTCTTAGTCGTCTGCTTCTTTGTTTATCAGTGTCTACTAGTCTGATTTCCTCATACAGTCTTTTGTACTCGTCTGATAAGTCATGTAGTTCCTGAGTCCAATTCAGTGCTGGTAGCTTCTTGTATGTTGTCCTGGGAACTGTTGTGCGGTTCACTTCCACCCTTTTCTCCATTAATTTGGCCAGTTCTTGGTCCATCTCCTCCAATGTGGCCTCTTCAAGTGGTTGGGGGTGTATTCATTAAGAAGAATTCGCTACTCCTCCCAATTGGTTCGGGAGAAGCACTTTCTCTCCTTTGTGGGAATCTGAATTGGGCTGAAGGATATTCTAATTAATGTGGCGATGTAGTCGCTTGGTATCAGGTGACGAGGTTGGATATAATAATTATAGGGAAGATTACGGCTGGTTAGGATGATGTCGGGTTTGGTTGCGAACTGTTCGTTGATGTACGTGGGGAAGTCGGGCTCAGCGCGGATTACAATATTACTGTCTAAAATGGTCTTTAGATTTTTTCCCTTCTTATTATGACGACCGGTATATCCTGATTTCTGGCCTCTGGCATTGAGATCCGCCCCCCCCCTCTCAAACAAGACTGTTCTTCCATGTGCACCTAGTTGGAGAAAGTTGTGCATGGCAGGTAGTCTCTTCTTGGGGGTTAGTATCCTATGGACACCACTAGGGGTCCCAAAGTGGTTTAGACATCGATAGCCAAATATGATTAATCTAAAGAAGGAAGTTCTTTGAATCAAATCCCACTTTTGACTGCATTGGCAGCGGCATCGTAACGCTCCGAGCTGTGTTTTTTCGAGATGACGTTGTATGTGAAGATCTCCATCTTGTTCTGTACTGTGTCAACTCCATGTTTGGAGATCAAAACAATGTCAGGGTCCTATTGGCTAAATATATTTCCGTAAGTCGTTTGTTTATTGTCACATCGGTAAGCTTCATCTGTAGAATTGTTAGTTTTTTTTTAGTCTTTCCATGTTGTGTATCGATTATTTGGTTCTTTTGTCGTGCTTTATCGGGGTGGAGAGGCTAGATGGTGGAGATCTGGTTTTGCCGGATCTCTTTTTGTTGACTTGAACGGTCGTTATCGTGGCGAAGGCTTCCTGGTTCAATCGTACTATTCCAAGGAGGAGGGCTCCCTCAACCACCCTCTCTGGGATATTCTCGTCGTATTCCGATTTGTATATTCCTGTTTGAATGCCGTCACTTACGTTTTTGTCTGTTTTTACGCTGGGGAATGGGTTATATGCCGTAGTGTAGATTTATAGATTAATCTTCCTACCTGGGTAGGTGTGTTTTTGATCTTTGGAGGTTGAGGATGAGGTAGATCGCACTCTTTGCCAGTTGGGGGATCTTCTACTGCGGGCTCCTTGTTGGGACGGTTGGTTAGTTCCTGCAGTTTTTCTTTTCGACTAATGATTGAGGAGTTATATCAGCTAGTTGTTATTCAGTGGTTTTCTGGTTGATTCCTGCTGGTGGGGCGGAGACTGTTTCCATTTCCATCAGAGCTGCTTGCGGAGGTTTTATTTTCACCCTTAGGACGCCTTCAGAGAGGGGATTCTCAGGGAACCACATCTCTTGTATGCTGTTTTTTTACAAGCATTTGATTTAGTTAATTCCTGAAGGATCGCTATGTCTGCATGATATATACAGCACATAATTTTTGTCGATTGCTCGCCTTCTAGTTTTATGTAGGTTCGCTGAGTTGCGATCTCATTGATCGCTGCCTTTGCGACCTTGGCATAAGTCCTGCTGGATCTTGCTTCCTCCTCTTCTTGATGATCTTAAATACATGAGTGTATTCTTTAAATTTGATCAGTTGGAATACCTTCGCCCAATTATGATGGGGCTCTATCTTCTCTGCGATATCGTTGTTTGTGTAGTGTCCCATCCAGGAGTCCAACCGTCTACATATTATGCTTCTATGAGCCTGTATATGGGGTCGAATTTTCTGAGTCGGATTAATTTTGTTGGACATTTGGATCGCTCTGGATGAAGCCAAAAGTTCCGTGTCAGCTTCTCTATGGCATATTGCCGTATACCCCAAATAATGTCTATTAGTCTGACAAGTGCGACGCTCAACTCTCCATAGCCTTTTTCAAAGACCTCCCGACGCTCAAGTTTTGACTTCTCGGGGATAGTCTTTAGACTTATTCGTAGGTTGTCACCCCTCATATCATCATTGTTGTCCTTTGTCTAATTAGTCAGCGTGAATATTATAGTGGTAGAGTGGAAAGGAAGGAAAAGAGTTTATATACCCAATGCCACTTTACCTTAATTTTTGAGACGGGCGTTTCCCCCTTTTTCTCTTACTTGCCGTATTCCGTTTTTTTTTTGTACTCTCACGACAGGGTATTTCGGACGTGAACTTGCCTAGATAGCTAACTATACTCTGCGTAAAATATAGTTGAAGATGAAAAAAAAGTTTGATAAGGTTGGCAATCCACTGAATTATTCCATTTTAGATTTTAGGTATGCGAAATAACAGCGAGGCTTATAAAAAGTAAATTTATTTATCACTAGTAAAACAAAAAAAAGGGAATATTGAATAATATGAATAATACTAATAAAAAAACAAGGGTTAATGAGCAAAAGGTATACAACAAAGACAAGGAAAATTTTGAGTTAATAATTATAATTATACTAAAACTAAGGTTGAACGCAATATATGGGAATATATGTATATAGAGCATAATTTATACGAATAGTCCTATAAATAGCTATGGGAAAGGATGTAAGAATGGGTACAATGGTGGACTTAAGGAACATATGTATATAGTAATAATTATAATGAATTTATATTTAGTAACAGTGATAAGAATGGAATATAAATATACATAATAATAGATTAAGGAATCACGATGGTTTAGAGAAACTGTAAGTACATATAAGAGAAAATAACTTATTTACTTACCATTAAAATATCTCCGTACAGTCGTAATTTGGACAAAATATTAGCTACGAACCTGTCTCTATGAAATTAACACACACCATATTCTAGCTGGGAGTCTCTTGCTCTAACCTTGAAACTCTCAATTACTATTGACTAAGAGGCATCACGTGATACTCTTGCCATTTCTGTGGAAAACAAACCACTTTGAATTTTCGTGATCCATTTAGGCTTGTGCGTGAGACCTTTTTTACATTTACTTACGTAATATTTTAAAAGTATTTACATGTTTCATATTATTTTTGTAGAAATGCACATTATATGGGAGCTACTACACTGCTTAACCTGGCACCCGGACCACGGTGTTTTTATGTTTTCCTAGCTTTTAATTGTTACTAATTGCTGTACCTGCCCCTGGTGTTAGTGTTTGGCCCATTTTGGGATAGTGGTAAAGGGGGAAGATGATTGAAGTGGAAGGAAGTTGGAGGTTTGAGGTGAGGTGCAAGTTGCGTGGTGGTCACGTTAATCTCTGTACTATAAACTAACTTTAGAGTTAAGTTCGAAATAAGTTAGAGTGAAAGTGTGTATGTTTGTTTATTTATGTGGTTGTTTTGTTATTATGTTATGTGTGTATGAGATAGGCGTTCAAACCGTTGTTAGCATTATTTGTTTTTCTGCTATCTTAATAACTCGAGTTCTATAATTTTTGTAGCATAATTTTCGTATCTGTATCTGCTGTGTGGGCTAATATTCTTTGGTTATTTATGTTGTTTTTCCTTTTTTGTTCATTTGCATTTTTTGGTTAGTTTTGTCATTCCTTGTGGGTATTAAGTCCAATCCGGTGAGTTTTGTCATTATTCGTGAATTTTTTTGTCACAATCTGGTTTCCTTATTTGGCTTACACGTAAATCTCCTCCTCTTCCCTTTGGTCCGCTTTGTTTTTAGTACTAGGAAACATCATATGTTGTCTCCATCCTGCTCCTCGTGTTATTTGATTATTTAATTCCTCTCCTATGTCTTCTTGTGTTTTTTCTATGATTTATTTGGCTCTTTTTTCAATTATTTTGTTTAATGGTTTATTTTCACTTCGTTGTGTAAGTCTCTTTGTTCTTTCCTCTCTAATCGTCACGTGTTCGTAATTATATTTACTGCCTTATTCTGTACATGTTGTATTCTTATTAGATTGCTTCTGGAAACCGTAAACATGCTAATAATTGGATATTTATGTTGCCGTTATTCTGGCCTGCATCTGTGGGTTCCGATAAACACAGGGAATTAATTGAGTGAAATCATCTTCATTTAGCTAGACAATTATTTGGTTTTCGAAGTCTATGTCATAGTTTTCTTTTCCCTCTCCGTTTATGTTAAATACTCCTTTCCACTGTTCCCCTTTAAATGTCTTTCAATTTTGCGTTCATCTTCGATTAATTTCCAGTTTCTGTCCTTGATCTTTATTTTCTCTTTTCCTTTAGTATTTCCCATTCTTTTTATCTTTTTCAAAATTTCTCGAGGCAATAGCTCGTTGTTAATATTTTGAACGGCTATGTCTCAATATTCTCTTTGTTTGTCCGATATTGCGCTAAGTAGTTCCCTCCTCTTCGCTCTCAGATTAAGGTATTTTTCTCTTGATATTCCATTTGTTATGATGTCCTCGTTTATCGTTTTAATTTTGGCATTCTTAGTCTTCATTTCGTCTATCCATATAAAATATTTAATAGTTTTGTAGGTGTTTCCTGGTATAGCGCTTTCGTCGGCTGTTTGTATCTGCGTCCTTATTTTCTCTAACTCATCGTCGATTTTCTCTAAAGTGGTTTCATTTAATCTATTTGGTTCGTAGACATTCAATTCTTGTCTGTATTTTCCACAGTCAGCTCTATGATACGCCTTCCACTGTTTAACGGGTATTTGTATTGGTTGTTGGTTTATGGTTAATAGCGTTGCTATATGGTCGCTGCTGAGAACATTGACGGGTTCCATATGGTAATTAAAAGGTAAATTGTAGTTTGCAAGGCTGATATCTGGAGTAGTTGCCGTTGTGTTTACGATGTATGTTGGGAAGTGTGGTCCGAGTCTTCGCAATATTCTTCTTTCTATTTGGGTTTGTAGGTCCTTTCCTGTTTGGTTCCTCCTTCTGTAGCCGGTATCTGAGCATCTCGCGTTTAAATCTCCCACAAACAAGGTTGGTAGTCAATTATTAAATATCCTCACAAAGTTATTTATTGAGAGACCCGGGCATGATGGTGGTTGGTAGCTTGTAGCAATTATTATATTAATTAGTTCCATTTTAACCTCGATTGCGAGGTAAGATTCGGTCAGTGCTTGTTTTGTCTTGTGTTTTAATCCTCGTCGTAGTTTCATATTTTTAGCTTGTGAGTCTCAACGTTAATCCCGTGATCTGAAATTAGAATGATGTCGGGATCTATTTCTCAAATAAATATTTCCGTATGTGTTTACTTTATCCTTCCAACCATTCTATTATCCATCTTGTTTGTATGTTCTTAAGCGATTCATCTTTTTTGCGAGAGTGGAGATAGTACGTAAATTTATTTGTATCTTTTTCTGGTATTTCTTGTTGAGGTCTGACTCTTATCTGTTTCACATTTCGCGGTTGGTATTTCCAGTCTTTGGTCGCATGGTGAGGTGTCCCTAGTCGATTTTCTTTTTGTTTTGCGTTTGCATGTGTTTTTTTTTCCGTTTTTCTATTTATTCTTGTCGGTGCTGCACTCAGATTCTGTTTCCTCCCTTTATGTTCCTTCCCCTCGTTCAGATTTTCTTTCCTTTCTTTGTGTTTCCTCCAAAAGTTTCTTTTTTAGTATCTTCTGAATTTTTTATGTTAAATATAGCCGATGAGTCAATATTTTGCAGGAATTTCATTGGCTCCAGCACGTTTTCCTTGAGCATGGATCTCAACATGGCGGCATATGTTCCTGGTTGAGCAATGTTTGAGACGTGTGAGTATAGAATGCATGTAAGTATTTTTTATACCTGGGCGTGACTTTAATTTTTTCTGGTTCGACTTTGCCGCCGGATCTGGTGCGACTGCGACTTTTTGCAACTCTATTTTTGCCCCCCCCCCCCTTTCCAATGCGACTTGCGACTTTGTGACTACGACTTTTTTTCCGGTGTGACTCCGCTAAATTACAAAGTAGACTTTAGCGCGATAACAGAAACATACTTTTATAAGGCAAAAAAAAAACACATATTTATTATTATTTTATATTTTTTAGTTAAAACACAACCTAAACTAATATCTCATGTGATCCTGCTCCTCCGCCTTCATATGCTCCTGGCCCATCTTCTCCTCCAGGAGGTCCATGTTCCCTTTGAGGAACACACGCCCCTCAAAGTTAACCTCATCCAGGAACGACCTCTTGGCCCTGAGGAAATCTCTGGTCGTGCTGAATAGCCTCTCTACAGCTGCCGAGGTGGGGAGGGGGGAGGGTATTGTATTTAATGGATAAGTCCACCCACACCTCTCTGTTCTGGTAGGGTAAGAGAGACCAGGCCAGCTCGCCTTTAGAGGGCACCCACTCCTCCATGGACTTCCTCAGGACTTCCCTCACATCCTACTGCTGGTTAGGCCGCGCCTTTAGCAAACAACTTGTTGAAGAGGGGGGCGTCCAAGTCCTGGGGTTCCTGCACTTCTGGCTGGCCAGGCTGACGCTGCTGCTGCTGCTCCTCCTCCCAGTGCTAGACGACGGCCCTTAGCTCCCTGGTGATCGTGTCCCTAATCTCTCCTCCACCTTGTCAGGGGCAATGCTCTCCAGGGCTTTGGGGTGAGTTTAGGGTGGACGTCTCTGGCCATAAGGAGGTCACCATCCTCAAAGAAGTGGCCAAAGCTCTTTCATAGTCTCTGAGGAGGGCCTGCACCAGGGGCCTGGCATACACCAGGTCGTCATTCTGGATCTGCTCCCCAAGGCTGTCCTTCATCAACCTGAGTCTGGGAGCTTTTCAGCTCCTTAACGGCCTCCTCGTTGCCCTCCTGGCTCTGGGCGCCAGCCTCTCCTGTCTCCTCCTTCTCCACTGTCAGAGTCTTGGTTACAAAAAAGGGCATGCGGCTATCCCTATCACTGCTCTCACTTAGCATAGGAGTGATGCTCCTGAAGCTACTACTGGCTGCACTGTCGCTAGAAAACCTCCTGCTCTTATCCCTGCTCCTTGTCACAAATTTATCCATGTCTGTTTTTCAGTTTTCAAATCTGTAAAAGAACAAAAACTTTACAAGAATATTCAGTAACTAATAATAAATTAAGCTACAATAAAAAACACCAAAAAGAAAGTTAGTGAAAAACACCCATGCTACAACCCCTCGCAAGGTGGCGTCGGAAAAGAAAGAAATGATGAAATAAGAGATTCAGATCGGCAAAGGACATCACTCTTAACCTTTACCGGTTTAAGTTACTAAACAATCGAGATTTTCTAAGCTCATCGGGTGGCCTAATGGATTTAAAGAAAGATAAAACCATGTGAGTTAAATAGGCTATATCAATATGATCTTTAAATTTAGAACTAAGGCCTAGTCTACGTACGATGGTCCAATTTTTACTTATATTTTTTTTATTTTACGCCTGTTAAAGGTAGAATGCCACAAGAAAAGTATCAATACACATTAAAATACGAGAAAATGAGATTAATTCGCACGATAAACGCCACAAGGCATAACATGTTCTCGAACATTTTTAACTGACAAGCAAGGTTTAAAACTTGGTTCACGCCTGAAAAGTGTATGTAATTTTACTAATTTGTAATAAAATTCAGAGTGAAAAACTTTTTTTGTTGCGTTTAGGTAGTTTTATGTAACTTCGGTCTCATATAATGTGAAGAATTTAATTTATCGTAAAAGGAAAGTTAAAAATCAGATATAAATAAAGTTAACTGTAACCAAATCAAATTTGACATTTTTAGCCAAATCGGGCTTTAAATCTGGCTTAAAACAGCCGCGGATTTTTTTTTTAAAAAAGCCAGGTTTGTTCCTGTTCAAAGTCGCAGCAAAAGTCGCGGAAATTTGGCGGTGCGAATTTGATTAGTTCGACTAATTCAAGACGTTTGTGACTTTCGACTTTGCGACTTCGAAATTCATAGTGCGGCAAAGTCGCAGGAGTGTTTTCCCACCCATGATTCTACCTTCCGGCATACGATGCTTTGGTTGGCATTAATCCGGGGTGGTACTTTAGCCTCTAAGTCGATTTTCCTTAAAGTGATGGTTCCTGCCGATGAAAGTAGCAGTTCGACATCGTTGTTTTCTGCATAGATGACAACAAATCCATTAGGTGTTTCTATGCATTTGATCAAGGCGATTTGCAAATCCTTGAAAATGCTTTGTGCTACATCCTGTGGTTTCCGTTTTATCCCGCTCTGAATTAGCCAAAGTGGGAGCCTTTTGGTAAAGTCCTGTGGGTCCATGTTCAATTTTTCATGCCCTTCCCTTGGTGGGAGGTTTTCTATAAAATAATGTAGTAGATTATTTACCCCACTCCAAAAGTGGGAGAATCCCTGCATTTGTTCCCAATACTATCTCGCCTGCCTGCTCTGGAGCGCACACTCCCTGACCACCCTGCCTAATTAGCTGTAGCCCTATAAGCGGTCCTGCAGTCAGATTCGGGCTCGTTACCGATAAACGGGCTCCTTCTCTGGCCCCCTAAAAGGGTCTCCTTCGGGAGTTCACTACACCCTACTACTGACTGCTCCTGAGGCATTGCTAGTGATCCGGTGCTAGATGGAAATCAAGTGGAAATAAAGTGCTAGATGGAAATAAAGTGGGAGAGTTTCAGATATAAACAAGTATAGTATGAGGTAAGAAAATTAAGGAGATCACCGCTTTGGTTTGATTCCCCGCGAATCAGAAACAGGAGGTCTCTCTAATCAGTCCGATTTGCACATATATTATTTCCTTCTTCTTTTCTTTGGTATATACGTAAACGTATATAGAAAATGTTTTCTTCGCAAATTTATTTCAAGTCAAAGGATTGATGTAACTTAGCAGTGCGTAGATCGCTGTGAGTTATCAGATGAACTGAGCCGTCCTTTTTTTGATTTACAAAATGCTACACTATATATATTTTTCTACTTAAAAATAAACGGTACAAAATTGGCCAATAAATGTTAATGAAATTTTTAAGGGCAAACTAACGTTAGCTGTTTTTTTCAAACTTAATTGAACATAAGTGACCCAAAATTGACCAATCAGCGTTAAGAAAATTTTTAAGAGCAAACTAACGTTAGTCGGGTTTTCAAACATAGGCGCTACAAAATTGACTAATCAGCGTTAAGGAAACTTTTAAGTGAGAACTAACTTTAGCCGGGGTTTCAAACATAGGTGCTACAATATTGAACAATCAGCGTTAAAACAAATTTTAAGGGAAAGTTTACGTTAATTGATTTTTCAGACATAGGCATTACTTTATCTGATTCTTCAGACAAGACTAATCGGTGTGCCGGCAGTTAGTCATCTTTTCCCGTTTGTGTACAGCAGTGTGCACATTTATTTTTTTGGATTGTTAATAAAGTGAATCTTTGTGAAGGTGATTTTTTTTCGAAACGCTTAGAGTAGGGAATATAAATTTGGTGAAAGCGATAAAGCGCGATTTCGTTCGGAAAGTGGACCTCTGATTTAAGATTGGAGAAAAAAATTAAGGGGGAATCTCCACACCCTTGCTGGATTCAAAGGATCGAGCCCGGCCAAGCCAATTCGTAAGCCACAAAGAAGTCAAAGGTAAAGTGAAAAACCGAACTATTCGACTTGTCTCCCCCTCCCCTCTCTTTCCCTCCCTTTTTTCCCCTAGATACTTATTTAAAAAAAAAATCCTGGTGGACTCATATACATTTCCTCATCACTCCACTATTAGGAGGCTCCTCTCCTATATCGTGCAAATATCTCAGGATAACATGCAAGAGAAATGAGAGAGACCCTCTATATCGTCCTCCGGGCCCTCTCGAAGGGCTCAAAACCGGATCGAGGTAAGGTTTTTGAAAATGCTTCTGGTACATTGAGCATTGCTCTGGTCAGACTCATAGACATACACAATGGTTACTCAGCCATATGTGCGAGGGAGGCGTCTATTTAGACGCGACCCCCGTCTAAATAGACAAATAACCCTAAACCTACAACAGCTCCACAAATACGATCACACCGTAGATTAATCTGCAGGCGATTTGACTCCTGGGTTGGATGCCATTCGGCAAATGAAATGCAAACAGAGATCGAAAGGAACCATCCATGGGCGAAGGTAGCGGAGGTAATTAAATTTAAAAATTACACGCACGTCTTCAAGGTTATTTTTGAAGATACGGCAATGGCACAAAAAGCAAAGGAGAATGGCCGACTTCTCTTTAGCGTAAGAGTCTGTCCAGAGCAGATGGAACGCGAGGAGTTTGTCCACTTACAAATGTGTTTCCAATGCTATAAGTACGACAAACACACCATGGCCACCTGCACAGACAAAAATCGCGATCATTTTTAGCGTGATTGTAAAAGCAGCACCCCCAAATGCCTTAATTGCGAAGGAAATCACAGGACTATGTCTATGGCATGTCCGATTAAAAAAGAGAAGATACAAAAGCAGACAAAAAACAAGCACGAGAAGGAGGAGATAAAAGCCAATACGACCTATGTCAAAGTTGCAAAAGCCGCTATCGCCGAAAGTAATAACCAACGAACATACCTACACATAGAAAACGAACAGTCTACAAAAATAATGTGTTGTATTTATTATGCACAAATTGCAAACATTACACGTCTGGGTACCTTCGCCATGGAAGTCAACCGCATGCTGGTTAAAAACGGCTTGCAAGAGATGTGGTTTCCGGAAAACCCGCCATCGGAGGAGGTTATGCGCATTAGTGTAGCCCCTCAGTGCGAAAATTCGTGTAGAAAAATTCCTACTCTCCAAATCACAGCCAGTGCAGGGACCCGCGTCTAAATAGACAAATAAACTCACAGACACCAGAACAAGCGTCCGCAACCTCCGAGAATAATCCCGCTGAAACAAAAGACACCCAACAGGGAAGTAATGTGAACCAAAGAGTCCAGGTCTCCACGATCAAGGAAAACCTCCAAAACCCGCCGCCCAAGGTTAACCTCCTCCTCATCGCAAGGTAGAGAGCACCAGCTCAAATACCACGCGAGAGGATTCAACCTCAAAATATTTGCCCCTGAATCAGCTCCATTCTCAATGGATCTGGATTCCCGTCAAGTAACGGAAGGTCTCAAAACCGGAAGGTACAAGTAGGAATGTTCAGATGACTTTCCGAGCGGCAGGTCTAAGAATCTCTCGCTCAAAATATGGTTAAACTGAACCCGGACTGCTTCCACACGATCATGGCCACGGAATATAGAAAAAAAGAAAAGACATGGAGCACACCCCGCTCAGTACACCGCAAGGAACTAAAGTAGAATGTGGATAAGTCTACTTTGATCCCACATACTAAAGAACCTAAACTACACAAAATAAAAGACAGGCTTACGATATTACACATGAACGTCATTGGGTGGGACGGAAAAGGTTCCACCTATGGCAATATAATACGATAGAGTGACCCTGACCTAATACTCATATTGGAACACGGACTGACTCCACAAAAACACTTAAAATCTTTTCATCAGTACGACGTCATTAGCAAAAACCCCATTCAGGAACGGTATGACGGATGTGAAATAGCCGTCAAAAAAGGACTAAAATATAAACCCTTAGGAAAATTAGATGAATCTTACCTCGCTTTTGAGGTGGGTACTGCCCTCGGGGGACTGGTTATTGCCACGGGGTACCATCCCCAATACGCAGATATGTACTCATGCGCAATATATTGCAGATATTTGGGCACTAGAGAAGCGTTCTCTTTGCTGGCAATCTAAATGTAAGATGTGCCGCGGCAGAATAAACCTCCTACAATAGCGCAGGTAGAAACATCGAGATACTGCTTGACTGACAATATATGGCAAGAATAGGACCCGACCTCCCGACATTTCTAACTGCGACAACAGCTACAAAACCTGACATAGTTTTTTTACTAGCGTCAGGTTTCCTTTCAACTATCCCATTATTCCAAGCGACCTCCAGGGTATTAAAATTTCGTTAGCAGTTAACCCCATACAAATCCCAATCTCAGAACGCAAAAGCTACAAGCAAGCAAACTGGGAAAATTGAAGAAATTCCTTTTCAAATTCCACCCCCGACCCGTTGTATGACTCAAACTTAGAAGTAGATGAGAAACTGGATAAACTCACCAATTACCTAATAGAAGCAGATTTAAATAGTATTCCCCGTATTGAATATAAAACTCTACCAGCTTCCCCTTGGACCCCTCCCATGAGAGCCCTGGCCCAAGAATATAGAGCCTTGTTCAATGTAGTAGCGTTGATAGGCCCCAAACACAATGCCTACAGAAAACTAAGAGAAATAAGAGATGAACTACGGACGCTAATCACGGACCAAAAAACACTAATATAGGACAGACTTATAGGCAGGCTTGACATAAAAAAGGACTCTCACACTTTCTGGCAGACAGTAAAACGTCAAAAAAAGGAAAACCTGCACGCAAAATTACACGATCAAACATAACAACACAACATTGTCGAAGACAGAAGAGATTGAAGAAAACTTTAGAATTTTCTGGTCTTCAATCTTTAAAATTATCCCATAAGCAAATGACAACTACGACCTCGAATTTGAAGAAGACGTTATACAACAACTAAACACACAAATACATAAAAGTTCTCTTCATCATTTTGTCGCAGGAAAGATTAATAGAAGACTATGGTAGAAAAGTCACTTCCCTAGAACTCTCTGTTATTCTAAAATCCTTTGGTCAAGAAGCTCTGGGTTACACGTGACTGACCCGCTAAAATTATATTCAGGCCTGGCCTAACATTTGGAGTGGCCTAATTAACACCATGAATGCCGCTCTGAACACGGGCCATTTCCCCGACCAGTGGAAAGTGGCCAAGATGATTTTTATCCCAAATGTGGGAAAGCCGCCGGAATGCCCTGCCAGCTTTCGCCCAATATCTCTCTTAGAGTTTGCCGGCAAGGTCCTCGAGAAAATATTGGCTAACAGGGTTAACTCTTTTTTGGATGAAGCCAAATTGAATAACGAGCAGCAATACGGCTTCAGACGGAAAAGAGGGACTGGCACGGCACTAGCCGTTGTCAAAGAAAGCTTGCTAAGATCAAGACAGAAAAAAAGGCATGCCAACCTGGTGCTCCGCGATGTCAAAAAAGCTTTAGACAAGGTTTGGAAGAGAGACCTACAATTTAAGATCCTTTAAGTAGGCCTCAACCCCATTCTTGAGAGGATTTTGTGCGACTACATAATGGAGAGGAGAGCATACATACAAATCAGATAACATAAAGGCCCCAAATTCGAACTCGAAGCAGGGGTCCCTCAAGGGGGCTGTATCAGTCCCCTTTTATACAACATGTATTCACGGGACCTACCACAACGACTCTCCGAGGGCTCGGTATACGTTTAGTTCGCTGACGATATATCGCAAATTCGTACCGCCGCTTATGTTCACTGGGAATTCATGGCGAGAAACACGGCTAGGGAGATAGCTAACATCAACTCCTACGAGAGGAGATGGAAGATATCAACCAATGCCCCAAAATTCAAAATAATTCCGATGTTTCGCAAGACCTTCAACGATATACGTGTACACGGGAAGAGAGTCCCTTACTGCAGACAAGGCACGGTTCTGGGGCTCAAGATCAGTACGAGGGGTTACACGAGTCATATCGAGCGTACAGTCGCGAATGCCAAGAGAGATTTGAGAAAATTCTATAGGGTTCGTACCTTAAAGCTTTCAAATATACTCAGGATATTCAATGCGTGCATCCGTTTGAGACTCCTGTACCACTGAACGTGAGCGCCAAGACCCAAATTGTGAAACTACAAAGAATCCAGAACAAAGCGGTGCTTATCATCACAAGCACCCGAAGAAGTGAATACAAAAGACAGAGGGAACTCCACGCATCAGTTGGATTATCTCCGATCAACGTGGAGCTCCACGAGAGAGTAAAGAAGATCTGGCAAGCCATTGTCACCCGCCTGTCCCCGGAGATCTCTTGTACACACTTGAACATCGAGGTCACTCGACAAATAAGACCTTTTAAAAGCAGCAAGGCTTTGACAGACGGCGACGTGACTCCAAACTACACATGACAAAGTCGACAAAATACAACAAATGACTAATGCAATTTTTCAGGTTTATTTGGTATTAATCACTTAACAATACTAAAATTACAAATATTTACTATTTTTTCGAAATAAAATCAAAAGCTGAAATTCACTAAAAACCTTTCTCAAAAACCCAGATAAAACTCGCGCCCCAGATAAAGGCTTCAATGCCAATCTGATCAAATCTAGCCCAATTGAATTAACAGGCTTAATGTAATTAGTATAAGCTATAATTTTATCATCATCATCACTATCTCTGTAATTTAATAAGACGAAATTTTGAGTATTTGAATAATAAATCCATCTTAGTTTGGTTATGACTTATGTTTTTTATTTCCAATAATTCTTTTATAATATCAAAAAACAAAATGGTGAAGTTCAGAAATAAATATAGGTATCGAAAACCCAAAGAATTACAAATGGTGAAGTTCAGAAAATTCATTTTTATATATCTTCTTCTATAACTATATTTTTGCAACGTGATATTTTGAAAGAGGGAGGGGGTAAATTTAGTTTAGAGTTCCCTTTTAAAATTATTATAATTGGCGAAGTCCAGAAAATTTATAAAAATCTGACCATGGCTGCTTTTTTTTTTAGATTTTAATCTTAGTAGCGATGTGCAAGCTGCCCCCGCAGGGAAGGGGGGAGTGGCGAAGCCATTGTCTAGTAGTGTATATAAAAAAAATCACAAAAAACAACCAAAAAAACATAAAAACTTAAACAAAATAGAAATACCCTTTCACCAGGGACCTATTGATTCTGTGTCCCACACCACCTCTATTCTTTAACCTCACCCAATTTCACCACTTTACTCTCTCACTAACTCTCTTTCTAATTTTCACCATCCTTTTAAGCCCCAATCCAAAGTCCAAGTCTTCAGACAACCCATAAGAAAACAAAGAAGCAAAACAAAAATGAAACTACGGAAATGGAAGAATGCAAAACCAAAACAAGGAGCAACAAGAAACACAACAATAGAAAATTAAAAATTCTCCATCTAAATACAGATGGATGGAAAAGTAAAAACATTCAATACGGAAATTTCTTCCGCCAATTAGACCCGGATATAATAACGATCTCCGAAAACGGAATCAAGGATGCGGACCTAATGAAAATCTACAACTATGACATTCTAAAAAATAATCCCACTGGGAAAAGATATGACAGTACTGCGATCGCCATTAAAAAGGGTATATATACACTATTTTTTAGAACGAGAGGTTGATGAAGCGTACGATGCAGTTATAGTACAAATGGAATTCTTTCCGCTTACGCTAGCAGCCCCTTACCAACCTCCTCGCCGCTCATACATACCGATCCACTCCGTAATGGAAATATTCGACAAGAATAATCCAACCATACTGCCGGGGAATCTTAATATAAGATTGCAGAAATCTGGATACAGGACAAAAACCAATGCTGGACAAAACTTAAAACTCCTGATGGCTAGAAATGTCCTAAAAAGAGCAGGACCAGAATTCCCAACCTATATAACCGGGCGAGCATCAACAAAACCAGATATTGTGCTAACTAGAATCAACTTCCCCTATAATATGTATATGAAACCAGTCCCCGTCCCATGTAGTGACTACATTGGAATTCTGGAGATCGTCAACCAGAATCCAATACAAGTCCCAATCCGACCAAGGAAATCCTACTGAAGGGGAAACTAGGAAGCATATAGTGCAATGCTAGAGAGTTATGCTCAACCAGAACTGGATGGTAAAAACAGCGAAGAGCTGGAAGAAATTACGGACACGCTAATAAGAAACATCACGGAAGCAGACGATAAATGTGTGCCAAGAATCAGATATAGAACGCTCCCTCACCCAAAATGGACGGATGAGATAAAAAGAAAAGCCATAAATATAGAACAAAAATACTCGAAATAAGAGAAATTGGCACGAATCGGTTAAAAGTTAAAGAACTAGAGCAACTAAAAAGCGATATGGTATTTCTCATAGAGGAACAACAAAGAGATCAATGGAATGAGTTTATAAACAAAATAGAAAATACGGAAGAATCCGAAAAATCCTGGCGATTGATAAAGAATGAAAAAGGAGAATACCTAAATAGTATCGATGAAACGACAGACAAAATTTAAGGAGCACTGGGGCAAAGCCTATTCCATCGGAGAAGAGGACAATCGACAATACGACGGTGAAACTGAAGAAAGAGTAAACAGATTCATACGAAATAACAGGCACAGAATTACTCAAGAAAGAAGAGTGGATTATGGCACACATGATAACTAAGGTCTAGGGGCACAATGCCCTCTGGCATTCCTATAAAATTTTACATGTATCAATATTCCATTGCATCAATTTAAATATTACCATTACCTAATACCCTTTTAAAGTAATGTACCTTGTGCATAAATATTAGCCTACTTTCCTTTTTAAATTCAATGTAAAATTATCCATTTATTTTCCCATTTAATTTCTACAATTTCTATTAAATCTTATGTAAAATCTCGACTTAGTTATGTATAAATAATCAATCCAAAGTCTCAAATATTTTGTATATGTATTTACAATATATCTTTTGTAATATATAATTGCCATCCAAAAATCATGGCTAGGATACATTTTTTCGCAACATATACTTTAGTCAAACACACAAATTAACACGCTTTTAGCTCAACCACTTTGAACACAAATATTCCTCACTCGTCTCTCGTCATTCTCAGGGTAAAGGTCATTAATCATTCCTTCTCCATTTAATCATTTAACTCCAAACAAATCATACTTAGTTTAATTCTTCTTCCTCTCACACTTATTCTCTGAAAACTACCATGCGAGAGTAGGTCCTAATTCTGGTTACTTCTCTCATTGCAGACCCCAATTCACAGTCCATCATAGTTACCTTAGTTACTTTACCATACCTTACCTCACTTCACCTTACATTTCACTCTACTTTTCATTACCTTGATACATTTCATTACGTTATATTCCTTAACAATTAGCAATTTATTATATCATTCATTCGTATAATTGTAATAACCGTTCACTAGTTATTTCCTAATTCAATTCTCTCATTATGCATTCGTTGATTTTATAAATATATTTATTTTGTTTATCGTCCATTTTCTTATAAACCTAGCGCCCGAAGTTTTCTAAATTCCGTTCACGTCAGTCGTTAAGCCTAAATATTAGCAGACGACTATTCCATCCCAATTCAATATGTTTACCGTAATGGTTTTCAAATAGATATCTAGGCTGATTTATTAACTAAAGTCAATCCCACTAATAACCAAATACCATAAAATGGTGCCCAGAATTTAATAATCTCCCGTTAATCAATAAATAACTTCAAACGTTAAAAATTTTTTTGAACTCCGTGCGTCATTTCCCTGCTATTCTCGTTAGAAAGCATTTTGATTCACGTGTTCATTTTTAATATCGCGTGTTATCTTTAGCATCCTTCTTCTAATTGTCATAATTCATATCATTTTAATTTGATAATATCCCCTATTTACAATGGTTGGAAAATTTCTTTTATTTCTCCTAATTATTTTTCATTTCTTCACATTCTTGTGCTCTTGAATAATTTCCACACACAAGC
The DNA here is from genome assembly GCA_963969495.1 of Ceratothoa steindachneri. Lineage (NCBI taxonomy): Eukaryota > Metazoa > Arthropoda > Malacostraca > Isopoda > Cymothoidae > Ceratothoa > Ceratothoa steindachneri. The sequence goes on along the minus strand of OZ018338.1, from coordinate 1,955,716 downwards.
AAGTGCTCACAACCACAGCTACTTCACTCACATCAACACATTCATTCAACCAGTACAAGTACACATAAAACATAGTAAATATGATGGAACAAACACAACAAATAAGGACACCTGTTAGCGGCCAACCTGACCATCATAACAAACCGACTGCCTTGAATCCCCAGTCCACGAACAGGCAGCCATAAGCGTACCTCTCACTTCCCGTATATGATCCTGCAAACCCTCCTCCTCAAACCTCAGAGCATCAGAGAAGAAGAGAAAATTGCAGCAATAATTTAGCATTTGCCCATAAGTATCTTTATACAATTCAGGGAAGTTCTAAATAACGGGGAACAAGCTGGCGTTCTAGACCGCCTGAAGGAGGCTTTCCTCAGCAAATACGGTAGGTGCCAAATAGACGACCTGAGAGAGCTTTTAAACACTCAGGGAATGGGAAATAAGAGTCTACTTCTTTCTTAACGCATCTGAAGGACCTTATCAGGGTAAAAGGTGCTCTAACCGAACTTTTAGCCCTCTCCTCACTGAGATTTTCATGAGAGGAGTCCCAGAAGGAATCAGGCCACTGATCCTAGGCTAGAGCCTCACGAGCATTGAGGAGATTGCTATAGCCGCAGACAAATTCTACAAGAGTCCTTATGTGAATTAGAGCAACGGCCAAACTCACGGCCCATTTAACAATAATTTTTCAATTTCTCAGGTTCGGGGAACGGCTAGCTCCTCAGATGACCAGTTGGGGCGTTTAAGAGTTTCATCTTCTCTATCGAGGGACCTTGAAGCTTTAATACGGAGGATGGAAGCCGACATGTAGCTGCTAAAGCTGCAGCGGGAATCACAGAGCAAGCACGGATACGAGTTTGGCGATCGAAGGCGCAGGTACCGCTCTAGTTCACAAAGAGAAACCGACAAGGAGTAACAAGGAAAGCGAGTACCCTAAAAGACTTTACGGTCCATTCAATGAGGGTACCTTTGGACTAGCAGACGAGCGGGCACATTTCTGCTCGAATGCTTTACGTCCCTAAACGGCCATTTTTCAAGACCCTGTCTAGTCTTGACTTGCACTGGTCAACAGATTCACTGTTGAAAACTTCCACTGGAAGTGCGTTCCAACTACTGCAGATACTGTACGTGAAAATTTTTCCACACAGATTGCGGTTGTAACGCTTCAGTTCAAGTTTAAAGCCGTGATTTCTTGTTCTGCTCTCAACAAGTGTGAAAATATCCCTGTAGTCAACATTGTAGAACCCTCGAAGTATTTTAAAGCCGTGATTTCTTGTTCTGCTCTCAACAAGTGTGAAAATATCCCTGTAGTCAACATTGTAGAACCCTCGAAGTATTTTGAAAACTTCGATGAGCTGACCACGCAGTCTACGGGTTTCCAACGAGAACAGATCTAATTCCCTTAATCTATCTTCATAACTTTTATGTCTGATAGAGGGAATCACTTTGGTTGCTCTGGCTTACACGCGTTCCAATCTCGCGATGTCCTTTTGAAATGAAGGACTCCAAAATTGTACGACATACTCCAGGAGCGGTCAGACAAGTGAGTTGTACAAACGCAGTACAATCTCCTTGTTACGATATCCAAATTGGCGCTTTATGTAGCCTAGCATCCTTTGGGCATTTTCTCCGCCTCATTGCACTGTTTCGAGAACTTGAGGTCACTAGTGATTGTTACACCCAAGTCCTTCTCAATGTCGGTGGATTCAAGAGCTGTGCCCTTAAGGATATTCTGAGATCGGGGGTTTCGGTGGTCGATATGCATCACTTTGCATTTGCTCACGTTAAAAGGCATTTGCCACGTGTCCGACCACTCCCCAATCTTCCGAAGATCAACCTGCAGGCGAGCAGTATTTCCATCTTTGCAATGTTCATACCAAGCTTGGTATCGTCAGCAAATTTGGAAATCTTGGCAACCATGTCACCGTCCATATCGTTGACGTAGATGATGAATAGTAGTGGTCCCAGGACAGAACCTTGAGGCACCCCGCTAGTAACGGGCACCAACTCAGAAACCTGTCCATTTACTACCACCCGTTGCCGTCTGACACTTAGCCAGTTCTCTATCTAACCGGCTACTTTTCCGTATATTCCCAGCACTCGCACTATCCGGAGAAGGCAGCGGTGTGGTACCTTATGAAAGGCTTTCTGAAAGTCTTATTAAACCACATCCACCGCCTTGTCCCGATCGTGCTCATTGAGGACGAAGTGGAAGAATTCCACTAGGTTCGTCAAGCATGACCGTTGCCTTCGGAAGCTGTGCTGGGATCTCCTCAGTAGCAGGTTAGACTCTAAATGCGAAGTCATTTTGTCCACCATCATGCTTTCCATGAGTTTACCGACTATCGAAGTCAGACTGATAAGTCGGTAGTTCGACGGTTGGCTACGGTCTCCTTTCTTAAAGATAGGAGTCAACTCCGCTTCACGCCAGTCTCTAGGAACGCATTCGGTCCGGATTGAAATGTTGAAGATTGCGCTCAGGTGTCGTGACACTTGATCGCGCACTTCTTTCAACACTTTAGGTAGAAACCCATCCGGGCCAGGTGACTTATTCGTCATTAGGTCAGTGATCTTCTTTTCTATTTCTCCTTCGCTGAAGTCCATAACCTCCAGCTTTTTCCCCGAGTAGAAACTCGTTGGCTGGGGGAGGGGACCACACTCTTCAGTAAACAGTGAAGAGAAGTAGTCGTTGACGAGGTTAGCATTTTTTGCATCTGACTGCTTTAATGCCCTCTCCTCATTCCTCAAAGGGCCAATCGTTCGACGAATTGGTTTACGGCTGTTCACATATCCAAAAAACTCCTTGGGATTCTCTTTACAGAGTCTCGCTACTCGGAGTTTCTCGGACCGCTTAGCCACCCTTATGCTGGACTTCACTCTCCTGGATAGCCTCCGGTATTCGTCAAAGTCACCCGAGGTCTTCGATTGCCGGTTTACATTTCTCTTTTCCCTAAGCAGTTGGCCGATATCTCGATTAAACCACTTTGGTTGAACAGAAGACCGACGAGGGCATTTCAGATGGATGAAACGCGATTGAAGACTCATGAATGTGGTTTTGAAACTGTTCCACGAGTCTTCAACAGCCTCGCACACTTCTAGCCTCGCGGCAGTCAGTCCAGCACGAAAACCTGCAAAGTCTGCTCTTCTTAAATTAAGTTTCCTCGATTTACTAGTTGCAGGCCCTGCCTTCGGGACTTTGACCACAAATCTAATTAGTCTGTGGTCACTGCCACCGAGCTCTTCGCCAACAAAGATGTCCTCAACGATGTCATCCTCAGAGGTGAAAACCAAGTCGAGGATATTGTCTCCTCTCGTTGTCTCTCTCACTCATTGAGTCATGAACTCGTTGTTCGCGAACTCCAGGAGTAGTGCGTTCTCGCCACAGGGTTCTCTGGTTTCCCAGTCAACTTGTGTGTTGAAATCCTTATGACGATACAGATCTCTGTCCTTTTCAACGAGTTCGGCAGTAGGTCTATAAAGCACCAGGGTCCTGTATTTGGCAGGACCTATCTCTAGGTCAATACCTAGTAGTTCATGGTCAGATACGATGTTGCAATCCATCGAGTTAAGAGTATCCTTGACATACAAAATCACACCACCACCCTCTCTGTATGGCCTATCTTTCAGGAACAGATGGTAACCGGGAATCGTGAATTCACCTTCAAAATCTCGGCTTGAAGTTTTTATCCACGACTCCGTTATGGCCACCATCTCAGGTTCTTCTGTTGCTACGAGGCTACGGAGCTCAAGAAACTTGTTCCTGATTAACCTCGCATTGAACAGAAGAACTTTCAGGACTCCCTACGCTCTTCCGTTTCCCGGCTTCTCTGTTTTCGTGGTCACGCCCTTTTTGACGACCTCCGAGAAGATCGTTTCAGAAGTGACACGGGGGTGCTGGCGCACGTCCGCTTTCGCTCTGTTTCGAACGCTTCTTTGTGTGCGTTTCACGACATCTTCAATTAGGTTGGCGAGTATAGCTTTCCCTTTAAAGGAAAGATGCACTCCGTCCCTTTTATACAGGTCGTTTCTCCCGTAAAAGGTGCGGTAGGGGTTTACTGCGACGTTTCTCTCGTGAGCGGTTCGGGATGGACCTCTTCTCGGAAGCATTCCAACCACGACACATTTTCGGGTTTTAACCCCAATGTCATCCACGGCTCCCATCACCGTTTGGATGGTCTTGCCACTGAGGCCAACCTTACTCCCTCTGAGGTAGAGGTCGTTGCCACTCACCATCAGAGCGACAACTGAATTCTCAGAAATCTGAGCTTTCTCTGCATCTACTCTGATGTTGTGGTTACCTCGTCCTGGCAGGCAGCTTACCTTCACGCAAGTGCGAAGGCGGGCCGCTAGCAGCGGCTGCAGATCCCGTGTTTGTGAGTCACCAAGGAGGGTGACCTTCGGACACTTGGTCTCTGAAGACGGGGTCTTTCCTTATGGAAGAGGCCTCTCTTTTTCCTCTTTACTCTCCCGATTCTTATCCTTATTTTTCTTATTCCCCTTTATCTTCTTGTTTATGCGTTTTTCTTCTATTTTTGGTTCTTCTTCTTTTGTTTTAACTTTATTTTTTTCTTATTTTTCTTCTTTTTCTCTTTTTCTCTTGCCTCAGCTGGCTTAACCTCGGATGATGCCGGAATCTCCGCTTGGGTAAGAACTATACCAGAAGATTCCGACACGTCAATGGGCGATGCCTCTTCAAGGCATCGAATATGAGCTGCGTGAAAGGCTTCGAATTTCTTCACCTTTCTCTCAAGAATTTGAGCTCTCTCCTCTGAGGCTCTATAGATGTCTTTTAGTTTCTCCACCTCTCGCATCAATATGCAAGTAGTGCAGATACTTTCAGGGCTGCATTTGGAGTAGCAGCCCTCCGGAAAGTGAACGCACCACTTTTCTAACTGGCATGTTGCGCAGTTATGTTTTAGATGAACGGGTCCTTTTTTGCCGGTCATTTTGAACTCTTTCTCTCTCTCTGAAAACTCGTGACCAATCAATGATAAAAAGGGGGGTTGGTGAGTTCTCCCCGCGTGAGTCGCTCCCGCCTATCGATCGGAGAGGTTTCGGATCTTTCAGAAGGCACGCTCCATGTGCTGCTGTTCGTCCGACCGAGTCTTCAAACCTCGACGTGCCATGGCTCCCACCCAAGCAGCGCTGACTGTCCCCGAAGGGGCCGTCGATTTCTCAGCAGGTGAACAACGGAGCACGCCCCGTACTAAACTCCAAACTAGTTCCCTTCACGACGGCCAAGATCTCGGAGCAGCGTTCAATGGATATCCCGCCACACCAAGAGACTCGACCCAAGGCTTTTTATTGGCCAGGCAACCAATCTAGGAACAAAGCGCAGTCACCTAGGACCGATGCTACCACAGTCACCCGTCAACGGTCACTGGGAATGGTCAATAATTACGCGCCAGGGAAGGGGTTAACGGGGCACAACCTTCATCCCATTCATCGTGCCCCAACGCCTAGGACACCTCTAGTCCTATTCTCTCGCAACCAGTGAGCGTCGATTGGCATTGTTTATAGAGGTTCCATAGCCTCTCTTCTGACGCATGAGTTAACTACCATGTCCTTATATGTAGAAAGATGGAAAACAGGGAAAGAGTGACACGATAGGAGTAGGCTTTTTTTGTTTATTTTTTTTATTTTTGTATAGGTGGGAGAGATAGGATAAAAGTAAAAAAGGAGAAGGATATAGGAGAAAAAGGAAGGAATGACGCACTTAGTCTGGAACCTCGTTTCTGACCAAATCGACAAGAGAAGCCCTACCAGGGGTACCCGGAAGAGGTACCCCCGCCAACATAGCTCAAAGAATCAAAGGTACAAACAAGCTCTCTTCCCGCGACAAGGGGGCGTCACCTCTCCCTCTACGAGAGAGATACAGGGAGAGGAAGCAATATTTTCAAACTTCTTCCAACTATTATCACCATCTTCAACACAATCGGGGCCTATGCTGGTACCATCAAAGGTATGGTTACGATGCTGTACGCTGTACGCTGTACACAGCCTTGCAACCACCATTATTCTTTTTCCCACACTGCGCCTAGTAGTTTCTCAAAGCATAACGGGACTTTCACCCAATCTAATCAAAGGGGTTGGTATCGCAAGAAATATGGCACACAGGCTATAAAATGACTATAACCTTGACATATTTGCAACCAGTACCTTCACCTAATCTCACCTCTCCACTCCTCGCACATCACTCTTCATCACCAAACTCTCCAAATCCTCAATCAAAATTTCATTCTTCAACTTCCACCTCAAATCATGATTTTTTAAACTAGAAAGGCATGGGACAAAAGGGCGAAGATCCTCTGCCTACACCTCATTTCCTCAGGTAGGTCCTCCATTTCGTATTTTTGACCCACTTTCTGGTTTTTCATTCCTGGTAAACACTGGTGTTGAATGCAGTGTCATACCAATTTCTAAGGCCGACAAAGCTTCTGGTCCTTGCGATTTAGTTATGAAGGCAGCCAATTCGACCAATATTAGGACCTATGGAAGGCGTAACCTTCAAGTCTCACTCGGTCTCCGTCGAGTTTTCGATGGACTTTTATCATGGCCGAGGTAGATTGTCCAATATTGGGCCTCGACTTTCTTTTAGCTAACGACCTCTTCATCGATTCTCGTCAACGCCAGCTTGTCGACAAGAAAACTCTCCTCACTGTCTCAAGTTCGTTCTCACCTCCTAGAGTTCCCCCCTTTCTATTCGTTTCCCATCCACCGAGCCACCGTTTCAGCGCCTTCTTCACGAGTTTCCTGAGCTCACCCTTCCACCTTCGAAACACAGGCCCATTAAACATAGTGTGTTGCATCGGATCGAGACAACAGGAGGTCCTGTATTCTCACGGCCACGCCGTCTAGCACCTGATAAACTCTGTGCTATGCGTGATAAATTCCAATTCATGATGGATTCAGGCATTTGTAGGCCTTCCTCTTCTCCATGGGCCGCTCCACTTCACATTATGCCCAAATCCACGCCGGGGAAGTTCAGAGCAGTTGGGGATTACAGAGCTTTTAACGCTGATAATTCCCGATCGCTATTTTTTGCCGTACTTAGCTGATTTTAACTCATCTCTCCATGGCTGTACGATATTTTTTCGCTTGGATCTGGTTCGTTCTTTCAACCAAATCCCTATTCACCCAGATGATGTCGCAAAGACTAACATCACCATTCCGTTTGGTACTTTGGAAATGGTTAAAATGCCATATGCATTACGTAACTCTGGTCAAACTTTCCAGCGCTCTATGGATCAAGTTTTTAGGGGCCTTCCTTTTGTATTTTGCTACATTGATGACCTCCTAATATCATTTTCATCACTGGAAGAACACCTTTCTCACCTTCGCCAAGTTTTTTCTCGTCTTCAGGAGTACTGTATCGTACTAAATGCCTCCAAGTGACTCTTTGGCGTCCCGCAACTCTCATTCTTGAGTCACCATGTGTCGAGTGCAGGGATTAGCCCACTCAAAGATAAAGTTATCGTGATGCGAAATTTTTCTCGTCCTACATCACGCAAGCAACTCAGCAGTTTTTGTAGCGTGGTAAATTTCTGCCACAGATTCATCCCTAAATGTGCCCAGGTCATGCAACTTATTAACTTTATGCTCACCAAGACAAAAAAGAACTGTCCTCTTGAATGGTCTGCTGAGGCGTGCGATTCTTTCTCTCACACCAAAGAGGCTATTGCCCGCGCTGTGGAATTGACTCATCGACCCAATAAACTTAACCCTGGAAAATAGGGCAAAGAAAATTTGGGAAAAGATCGAAGAAAAACATGTGGAGATGAGTAGAGATCTGAGAATACAGAACGAAAACTATGGTCAGAAGCGGTCCCCAAGCGAAAAGCGGAAGAAGCAATACATACATAGGCATACATACAAGAAAAGATAAAAATAAGAAAATTCAAGCCATAATCAAAAGACAACGGCATGAATGCCTTAAATAACCACAATAAGATAAATGGACATGGAAAACAGTAATTGGAAGCAACGGATATATATATATATATATATATATATATATATATATATATATATATATATATGTGCGTGTGTAAAAGCCCGACATTCCTTCTTTGAGCGATCGAAAGCTATATGCCGGTGTGGTTGGCGCGCAAACTAGCACGCATCCACCCCCAAGCTTAAACACTGGATAAAAGTATGTGTGGAGAAGTGATACACAGAAACAAGAGAGAAGAGATCCTAATTGAGGTAATCCCTAGGAAAATCAAGGAGAAAAAAACCCATTGCCCGAGAAGGAATCGAACCAAAACCTCTTGTTATTTAGACCAGTGCTCTACCGACTGGGTTAACGAGACACGTAAGCCATGACAACACATTTTCTTCAATTTAACATTTTCTTTCGCACCTCCAAAGAACACCGCTCAAATGAAACAAGGCAGGTAAGGACGGAGAAGGTACTGTTGTAAATCCCCGACATTCCTTCTTTGAGCGACCGAAAGCTATCGACCGGTATGGTTGGCGCGTAAACTAGCACGTGGCGACCCCAGGAAAATTCCAAGAGAAAAAAAATCATTGTCCAATAAGGACTCGATCCTCAGACTTCTGGATATCTAGACCAGTGATCTACCGAATGAGCTAACGGGACACCTAAGCCATAATAACGAATTTTCATCAATTTAACTTTTTCGTTTGCACCTCCAAAGACCACAGCTCAAATTAAACCGTGCCTGTAAGGAAGGAGAAGATATAGTTGTAAAAGCCCGACATTTCTTCTTTGAGCGACCGAAAGCTTAAACGTTTGATAACAGTATGTGTGGAGAAGTGATACACAGAAACAAGAGAGAAGAGATCCTACTGGAGGTGACCCCGAGAAAATTCAAAGAGAAAAAGATCATTGCCCGATATGGACTCGAACCTCAGACCTCTGGTTATGTAGACCAGTGCTTTACCGACTGAGCTAACGGGACACGTAATCCATGACAACGTATTTTCTTCAATTTATCCTTTTCGTTCGCACCTCGCCAGGAAATTAATAAAGTTTTACAAAAACTGCATACAAGAAGGCCTGCTACCCATTTACACTAATATATATATATATATATATATATATATATATATATATATATATATATATATATATATATATATATATATATATATATATATATATATATATAGAGAGAGAGAGAGAGAGAGAGAGAGAGAGAGAGAGAGAGAGAGAGAGAGAGAGAGAAGAGTGGAAGGTGGGGTAAGACACACCCATAGGGTGAGATGGAACCCCTCATCTAATCCCAACCAGAAAGGACAAGGTTCAGATTGTGGCTGCAAGATGTCCTTCACGTCATCCCTAAGTGATGTATTTGCAGGCAGAAGTCACGTTCAGTAGTCCATTTGCGCTCATGAGGAAAGTAGCGTTTTTTCATGTTGCTGATGTTATTTGTACAAGGTAAGATACTGGATTGTTTGCATTGACATATTAGCTATAATGACTTACTATTTATGCTGCATATGCCCATTTTTGTGTACATTATAGGTATGTGTCATAAATTGCTATACAAAACATGGATGTTTTGTTGAAAATTTCTGAGATTGAATATTTACTTTTGGGCTAAGATGGAACCCATGTGGTTCCGTCTTACCCCTCACCCTAAATATTTCACAAGCCCTTAACATTTTCTTTCCTTATTCTATATAGATGCCCCGGAAATACGCAAGAGTCAGTGGTAGAGGGGAATGGAATGAGGTAGCTATGAACAGTGCAATAGCTCCAGTTAGATAAAAGAAAATGGGCTTGAAAAAAGCCTCAAAAGAATTCAATGTGCCCAAGACTTCTCTCACTCGCCGTGTCAGAGATAAAAATAAGATAACAACTGTTTCGACAACGGTAAGAAACTGCCTAGCACATGCCAAAGTTAACTCTCTTGTCTAGCACTTCCTGAAAGCTTAACCTTTTTGAATGACCCATGCATTGATTCCTGTTAACCTTTGTCTTTAATGCTTGCTGTTTGTTGTCCTGCAATATTTTCTGTTTTGTAATATTTTTTTAATTCAAACTTCTAACAAATTGCATGTCTCATTTTCCAGATGCTTGGCCTTATCAGGACGGTATTCAGTGCTGCATAAGAAGCAGAGTTGGTTATTCACATTTTATCGATGGAGGAACGATTTTTTGGACTGACTACAAGGGATGTTAGCTACATTGCATTTCATGCAGCGGAAAGAAATTACGTGGACTACAAATTTAACAAAATGGTGAGATCTTGCTACGAAACAGGTTTCTTCATTTCATGCTTAGTTTATATCCTAGTATGATACACATTAGAGTTTGCCTTTATTCCAATTACAGCCCCTGTTTCTGTCTTTTAATCAGGTTGGACTTGCTGGTAAAGACTGGTGCCTAGGCTTCCAACTGCGCCAACCAGAACTTGCAATTCGAACTCCAGAACCAACTTCTGTGTTCGAGCAAGATGCTTCAATCAGACAAATATTGAAAAGTTTTTTTACATCTTATCTTCAGTGCAAGCCGATCATTCCTCTCCTCCACACAGGAGTTTTAGTGTCGATGAGACAGGTGTTACAACGGTGCAGACAAAGCCTACAAGAATCCTCATTCTGTGGGGCTAAAAACAGGTTGGCACACTGACATCTGCTGAAAGGGGAGTTTTAGCTACAGCAGTTTGCTGCATGTCTGCTGAAGGCCAGTTTGTTTCACCTTTCCTAATCTTTCCACGAGTTCGAATGAGGCAAGAATTGAAGGATGGTCCTCCTCCAGCAACTGGATTTGCATGCCATCCATCTGAGTGGATGCAGATCTCCATTTTTACTGAATAGTTTCTTAACTTTCTAGCTCACACCAAGCCATCAGTGGATGATCCAGCATTTCCATTACTTTCTTTACTATTTACTCATTTTTTTCTGCTTGCCTCCGTGTTTTAGTTTCAGCCTATAATTCCATTATTTTTTAATGTGCCTTATCACGTGCTTTGTACTTTGCTATTCTCGGTAGTGTTTTCATTACCTTGTATTTTTCTTTTGTCCCGTGTTTTTCTTCGTATTATTTTCTCCCGTGCTCTTTTTACTTCTTTATCCCTATTATTGACTCATCTCCGTTCTTATCTACCTTTTCTTTCCCTTGCTCTTCCTGCCTCACTTTTTCCCCCAGCCTAAATTCTTCTAGATTATTCTGTTTCTTACCCACGCGGTCACTTGTTTCATTCCGACTAATTCCTCATTTCCCCCCTCCCCTAATTTTTCGCGCTGCTTTATATTTGCCTTGACCGTACTTTTTACTTCGCCATTCTTTTATATGTTTTTTTGTTTTGTTAGTAGATGTTTTTATTGAATTTGTTGCTTTTCTGTGACCTTTTTTTTCTTCACATCATATTCTTGCTCATTTTTATTTTCGCTCTTGCTTCCCTAATTTTATTTTGAGATTGTCTTCACATAAAATTTTTATCCATTTTATCCTACTTATATTTCTCTTCCCTCAATGATGGACAAAGCCACACTTCTTTCTCTTAATAGAGGGTTTAAGGTATCTCCCTCGGTTGGCTCTAGAATTAAAGCACTAGGAATCGCTCGAAATTAATCTCGTCCTATAAAAGGGGGATGACGTTCCCTCTCTAACAACTATCGTGCTCTACCGCCCCGCCCCCAGCTTCTCCCTTGATCTTTTTCTTGACGAATTTATTAACCTTCTCGCTAGTCTCTCCCCATCGGGTCATCTTCTCATCATGGGGGACTTCAACTTCCCAGTCACTAACCCTAATCTACCTGCCTTCCTTTAAATCCTTGACCTCTTCTCCCTTACTCAACACGGTTCTTCCTCAACACACTGCCATGGTAACATTTTAGAATTTGTATTTTCCGACTGTCAAATTTCCAACTTGGCCACTTCTATCCTGTCTAATGCTATTTCTGACCATTAAATTATTAAATTCAACGTCTCAACCCCCACTTCTTTGCCCTCTCGGCCTCCTCTCATCCCAAAACCTTATCAGGGCTAGCCTCCATTGACATCCCATCCCTCCTTAATGATGTCGCCTCTAATTTACCCCCTCCTGACGCTCTCGCTTTCCTTGACCAAATTCTCTCATCCTTGGATCAATCCCTCTTAACTTGCATTAATCCCCACTCCCCCATTATTACTCCTTCGTCCTCTCGCCATCACCGCGCCCCATAGGACTCGCTGGAACTCCTAGGCTCGAGACAGTCTTTACGTGCCCATGAAATAGCTCTTCATAAAGCTCGCTCCCGTGGGCAAGATACAACTGCTCTTTCGCTCACTTACCGTCTTGCGACATCTCTCTACTTGGCTAAACTGAAATCTGCTCGTGAAGCCCATTCGCGTAAATTGCTAGCCGACAATAAGAATGACCCCGTGCCGTTTTCCGCCTGATCCCTTCTCTTACCTCCTCGCACCAAATCCCTACCCCCATCAGCCCCACTATCCTCTCTAAATTCTTCGCTGATAAGGTCAACTTTAGTGCCTCCCTCCCATGACTGCCTGACTAGGCCTTTCACATTCTCCCTGACCCCCCTTCCCCAGCCGCTCAACGTATTTCCTGCCGTGACCGCTTCCAAGTTGTCTACCTTACTTTCGCGCTCCAAAAAATCTGGCTCCCCTTGTGACTCGTTCCCCCCCAAGCTATTAATCAAAATGTTGCCTGTCATACTCATAATGCTCCTCCACCTGTTCAATACCTCCCGTGCTAATGGTGTTGTCCCTTCTTCCTTCAAATATGCCCAAATCCGTCCGATCATTAAAAAGCCGAAGCTTAACCCTTCCGACCCAGCTAGCTATCGCTCAATCTCGCAACTTTTCTTTCTCTCTAAGGTCCTTGAGAGAGTAGTTTCGCGCATTAATTCCCACATCATTGCCTGTAATATTGATAAGACTTACCAATCAAGTTTTAAAGCTGGGCACTCTACCGAAACCGCTCTACTCAATGTTACTGATTGCTTACGTAGAGCTGCTGACCGAGGTTGTGCCTCCATCCTCATTCTACTTGACCTCTCCTCTGCCTTTGATAAAGGAGCTGCCAAGTGTAGGGCATGAATGGTCTTTTGCAGTCTCCTTTTCTTATGTTCTTATGTTCTTATTGACCATTCCGTCTTGCTTGATCGCCTCCACTCTTTCCTTGGCATTTAGGGCGTTGAACTTGACTGGTTCTGCTCTTACCTTTCATCTCGCACCCAATCTGTAGTGATTAACGATGTTTCCTCTGACCCCACTCCCATTCGTTTTAGTGTCCCTCAAGGCTCTGTCCTCGGCCCTCTCCTCTTTCGTATCTACTTATTCCCTCTTATCTCCCTCCTACCTAATCTCCGTCTATCTTTCCACCTCTATGCCGATGACACTCAAATCTTTATTTCCTCTTCTTCCTCGACCATTGATAACTTTATCTGTGACCTCCTACCTGCCTATTCTTCTATCTCGGACTGGCTATCGGCTAACTTCCTCAAACTTAACCACTTCCAAACTGAAGTTCTTCTGGTTGGTACTCTCGCTCTAGTATACAAAGTTGAATCGCTTTTTTCCTCCCTCCCTCTGAGTGGAAACCCTGTCACTTTCTCTGACTCTGTTAGAAATCTGGGCGTTGTGTTTGATGAGCATCTCTCCTTCAAGCTCCACATCCACAATATTAGTAAATCTTTCCCTTGTTTCCTCCGTAACTTCTCCCGCATTCGCTCTCACTTCGATTGCCAAAGTCTTGAGACTGCTGTCTACGCCTTCATTACCTCCCACCTTGATTACTGTAACTCTCTTCTTGTAAATCTACCATCTTCCTCTCTACGTCCCCTTCAGCTAGTCCAGAACTACGCTGTCCGACTACTCTTCCGTCGCACTCACCTCTTCCCTTCTAAGCCCCTGCTTCAGGAATTGCACTGGTTACCTGTCGGATATCGTTCTCATTTCAAGATTCTTCTCTTCACTTTCAATGTCCTTCACCAAAAGGCCCCAACCTACCTTTCCGCTGCCCTTTCCCAACGTCTTGCCCCTCGGGTCCTTCGGTCATCTCATGCTCCTCTCCTGAACACTCCTCACTCGTCCCTCTGCTCAATGGGTGACCGCTCCTTTTCAGTCTGTGCCCCCAAGCTTTGGAATGCTCTTCCAGCCGAAATGAGATCTGCTGCATCACTTACCACTTTCAAGCGACTCCTGAAAACGTATCTGTTCAGGATTGCCTACTCACCCACCTGATCTTAACCCTCAGCCGAACGTGCGCTCTGTGAAGGCCTCCGGCCTTGAAGAACGTATTATAAGAAATTTATTATTATTAGTTATTATTATTATTGATTATAGATGGCTATATGACTCACATGAAGAATCTTGATGTTATAAGTCTCGCCAGGGACAATTATGTCATGATTGTCATTTTGCCACCACATTGTAGTCACCGAATGCAGCCACTAAATGTTTCCTTCATCAAACCACTGAATGCTTACTATGTGAGGGCTATTGAAACATTCCTCAGAAGCAATCCTGGCAGGCAGGTGACCATCTACAAACTAAGTGCATTGCTTGGAAAGGCCTATCTACAGGCTGCTCTTCCAAAAACAGCCATCAATGGGTTTAGGGAAACAGGAATTTGCTCATTGAATAAGGATGTTTTCGGCGAAGCTGACTTTTTACCTGCTCACCCAAAAGATATTCTATTAAATGGTGAACAGGAAGCGGAAGTTCCAGACGCCCCAGTTGCCCCTCCAATCATTACTACTGAGGATGAACCTGAATTGGAAGTAGCTGATGAACCAGAACACCCAAGTACTGTGCCTGAACCTGTAGCACCAAATGTGACTCGAAACCTGTTCAGGCCAAGTAGTTCACCCCAGAAAATAATTCCCTTGCCAAAGGTGGCCACAACGACACGAAAGAAGAGACCCAGGTCTCAAGGGCGAGTTCTTATTATGACAGCATCCCCATATAAGAAAGAGCTAGAGTCAGAAATTCAGAAGAAAAATGAAAAAGAACTCACTCTAGCAAAGAAGCGCAAAGAGAGAGAAGCAAAGAAGAAACCAGAAACTCTAGCATTCAAAAAACGACTTAACAAAAGCCAAAAAACAACAGAGCAAGCAAAGGCTGGACCATCCTAAGTTCATGAAAGTGACTGTGAGAGAGAGAGGGTTTCAACTGTCTGTTTGTATTACAATGACACATTTGGTAATTCTGTGAGAGGCGAAGGGTGGGTTTGTTGTGCCATTTGCAAGAGATTGGCACATTAGCAATCTGCAGGAATTCGAGATGATGAAGAGGTTTTGTGTGTGTTATGGCATAGTGCTATGAAGGACCCATACAGGAGTAAAATGGGTAATGTACATGGGTGGGTACAGGATGATGAGAAAAATGATTTTCTACGTCATTTATGCCAGTAAAGATATGTTTCTTTGTTTTAAAGTTCAAGATTATGACAAACATTTAGAGGGGTAAGATGGACCACTGGGGTCCATCTTACTCCGTCATATTTTATTTTGGTGGCATTAAAATAGTTTTTTGGAACATTCCGTGTTTCAATCTTTTCCTCCCAAAACCATGACCAGGGTGCTTATTGTAATCATAACACACCAAAGCACCACCACAACACATAAAACCTCACAAAATGATATAAATGTGGTTTCTAAACTAGTTCTTTTATTAAATAGTCTGTCTTACCCAACCTTCCCATATATATATATATATATATATATATATATATATATATATATATATATATATATATATATAAGTGAATTAAAACTAACGTACCTGAAAAAGATATACCCAAGCAAACCTTCAAAGATAATACCAACTTAGAATTTATCAAGGAAATTTATATAAATAAGTGAATTTGAACTAACGTACCTGAAAATGGTACACTCAAGAAAACCTTACAAAAAAGACAAAATTAGAGCTATCAAAGAAAGAAGAACAGCCAGTCTCCTGGCAAATATCTACTCTCAACACATACCCACATTCTCCTCCCCACCGACCGAAAAAAACCTCTCATGCTCTCTACCAAACTATCATCCCCTTTACTTATTGCACCTTAAAATCTTCAGACATAAGCGTTACAAAATTGATCACTCACATTCAAGGATTATAAAATTTAAAAAAACTACAAAATGCCCATCTATGAGGTACTTTTGAATCAAATACGACTCTATAACGTGGTTCCAACACCACAGATTCTCCTCTTTAGTGGACCTCATAAACTCCAAGGCAAAATATATATTTGTGGCAGTCTCCAGATCCAGGAGTGTAGGGGATCGTCAATCCCCCCTGTTCTCTCGTGGTGGAGTCACGAGGCGATTACCGCAAAGACATCCGGCCCCAGGCACCGTCGGGTCAAGCGCGTAACCACAGCGCCGCACCACTCGTCGCTAAGAGAGACCTAAAGGTTAAAATGCAAGATCCCCCCCAGGAGAGTGAGATTCAATTTTACGTCAAGTAACAAATTGGAGACGTGTTTCTCCCAAGCTCGAAGGCTAACGAGGAGCCGATGAAAGACTTGGTGTGAAAAACCGTTTGGCATAAGAACCCTCCTGGGCCCGTCATCAAGTCTGAGGAAAATTGGGGTAGAATACGTCAGTCTCCAGGTGACGAAGTCATCGGATTAAGACCGGGCTACCTAGACTGGATTGGTAGTTTACTTGGCTCACCAAACCAAAAAGTACCCTGCAAGAGAGGCAGGGCTACCTACCTTAAGGGGCTAAGAAGCAGCTCATCCTCGAGCTAGTCCCTGGTTATCAAACCAAACGTTAAGTTAACTTTGTTAAGTTCACCTTACTCTCGTCAGAGAGACTCCTCATATCCTCGTGCATCTTAAACACCAGGGGTATTCCTCGTACTTGAGGAATTAAAGAAAGAAGAAGGAAAAGGCTCCCCCTCGAGCCCGTTACTCAAAGGCCACACCGAACTCATAAATTAACTTGGTTGAGGAACCAAGTTTAATTTATTCTCGTCAGAGAAATCCCCCTCCGTTATCCTCGCCCTTGAGGAAGACTGGAACTAAGAAGAAGGTCATCCTCGAGCTAGTTCCTGGTTACCAAACTGATCTTCAAGTTCAACTTGTTCTCGCCAGAGAAACCTCCCTCCGTTATCCTCGCCCTTGAAGAAGACCCTCCCCGAGTTCAGTCCTCGCCCTTGAAGAAGACCCTCCCCGAGTTCAGTCCTCGCCCATGAGGAATTAAGTAACAAGGGAGAAAAGCTCCCCCTAGAGCTCGTTACTCGGTGGTCACACCGCACTCCAAGTTAACTTGGTTAATAACCAAGTTCGACTCACTCTCGCCAGAGACCAAGACTACCTTGGTGCTGCATAAAGCACCGTAATTGTTCTCGTCCTTGAAGAAACCCCCATTCCCCCCCGGAATACCGTGTGGACCCCCCAGCTGCTACCCTCGCCAAAAGGAGCTCGTGATCCCGCCCACCTAAATCTGGCCAGGCGGCACGCGTCGTGAGACAATAACATTCCTGAGGTATTTAAACTCCAGTAGAGTCCGTAAGCCTAAATCCTATATATTGCTGTGTGTAGCGAAATTAACCAATTTTAAAGGGTCAAGCTAATTTAATTAATTCTTGTTTATTATAATATTCGGAGTATTGCTGTGGTTAATGTTTAAATTTGGTGTATTCAATTGTTAAAGTTAAAATATAAGTTTATTTAGGGAATTAGTGTGCGTTTCTCTATATCCTTACGTGTTTCAAACGGCTCTCTTCCTCAAGATATCAATAATAACAATCTTAGCACTTTTAGAACAAAAAGGGGGGGCATTCTACGACAAGGAGTGCTATTTATTTATTATGCTATATCAATTCAAAAATTCAAAGAGATTGAGAAATATCCTCATTTCAATGATAATTTTCTAAAATACATAAAAGTGATAGATTATTTAATCTTAGGATTGATCTTGATGCTTCGAATAAAAGTTTTCAGAAGTTTGGAAGTTTTGACTCCCAACCACCAATCGATGAAATGATGATTAGCTAGCATGGTATGCACTGATATTTAATGAAATTCATAATTGCTTGTGGCATGGATTCATCAAATTTTCACAACTTTTTAACACTATCTTTCCTCACTCAACTTGTAATTTTCATACACTCATTTTTAATTTGTACTTGTATTTTTTTATTGCTTTAAAAGCACTCTTTATTAGTGTATGAAAGGGGGGGGGGGAAACCCTCTTGAAGGTTATGTAATCGCTAGGAATTGCGATTAACGAGGAGAATCCGCAACGGCTGTTTTCTTGATTAATAAGGCCTTGAAGCAGGAAGATTGAGGAACGTCAGGATATTAAAATCACCAAAGCAAAAATAGAATTATTATTGAACTAGATCTTATTGCATTTTCAAAAGTTCTTCAATTAAGTTTTAAGTTCTAAGTTATGACATAAATTAAATTCGGGGTCTAGTGCGCGCAAGGTCTATAGGATGCCGAACGAATAGAGCCTTTAAGAGTTACATCTTAATATCTGCGTTATGTACAGGACTATATACAAAGATGAATTACGCTAATCCGAGAGATCGGACTGAACGATATATAACGCGATATATTGCTATATAAAACAGTAATATAATTATCCTCCCTTGTTCTGGCTTCACACGGTTATATATATATATATATATATATATATATATATATATATATATATATATATATATATATATATATATATATATTCAATTTAAGCCAAGCCACACCCTACAAGTTCCTCGTCCAAATAAGCCACACCCCCCTCTTAACATAACTCCACTTTTGATTGGCTACTGCCGAACGTATTGATAAGGAAGGCACTCCGAGTGTTGGGTAAAATTCTCTGTGGGCGATGACATGTTGCCACTGCTTAATCTGGTTTCTCTTTGTTTAATAGTGATAACTAACCAGTTTATTCTAGATTCTGCCTTGATTATAATGTTTGCCTAAGATTGCCTCGACCAACTCTAAGAGAGATAACTGCTCCGTTTACTACCGTGTGACATTCTCGTAAACGGCGCTAACTTTACTTTTCTCTCTCTCTCTCTGTACTTTATGTGCGTAGCGACTCTCGCGTGTGTCCTATTATGAACGTACATGCCGGTCGCTACAGGCGCCCGCCCTTAAGTTGACGGAGTGGTTTACCTGCTGCTATTGCACCTTGATCTTTAAAAAAATTGTTTTTTTACATTTAATGTTATTTTCTTAGGTTAACAATTGTTATGGATTCTTAAATCCTACCTTAATTGCTATACGTAGCAGTCAACCTGGATTATTACTCGTTACAGCTAATTAACATTTACAATAAGTTTGACAATATTTATACAATAATTTATTTATTTCATTCGTTACTTTGGATTGGAGCTGTCTATTTTAATTAAAAATTTATAGTTCTTCCCATCCTGGTACCTCGTGACGACTTTGCGTCTGAATATGACGAACTTCGCAATATGAATCTTATATAATTTCACTTTGTGTACTCTTTTTATTTATATTGGCACACTGTCTTAATTTTTTAGGCTAAGTATTAATCATTTAACACTTTGTTATTCACCTCTCAATAATAAATATATATGTTGTCTTTGGCGAACTTAATCCTTCTTCCCGCTCGCGATGAGGTACGTTCCTCTTGCGGCTCCTCTGCTCTAGGCGAAGGGCCAGGATCAGGAGCTTAGGTCCCCCTTCCAGTTGCGGGTTCCATTTCCCCAGCAGGGTCGGGTCTCAGCCTCTTCTGGGCGGCCCGGGACAACGGGATACTCCGATCGCCGTCCCGAGAGTCCTCAATTGCCTGGGGTAATCGTGTCGATTTCGACCGGTCAATTGAGACGGTGTCCATCCTTCCGACCGGTAATTGTATTGTGGACACCTTACTGCCGCGTTCGATAACCATGAAGGGGTCCGCATAAGGAGCCTCAAGAGGTCTTCGAACAGGCTCTATTCGCACCCACTCGTGTGATGCTTTGGCCGTAAAGTTGGGCATCATTCTTCTGTAGTATCCCAACAGTGCCAAGTAACGACGCAGTCCTTTAGAGTCTCTTGGCTTTGGCAATTCCTCAATTTCCCTTATTTTGGGGGCAGGAGGACATATGCCGTTTTGCGAGATTTGATGGTCGAGGACCGTGATTTCCTCTTTCACCAACTCTCATTTTTCTAGGGAAATCCTGAGGCCTCTCTGTGATAATTTTTTATAAAGAAGATCCGCCAATTTTTGGATCCGAGGTGATGGATATCGGTTGGGTTTTGTAATGGCATTTAGTGCTCTATAGTCCCCGACCATCCTGTACTCACCGGGGATCTTCTTGGGTGCCACATGTATCGGTGAGGCCCACGGTGACTTTGATGGTTGGATTACTCCTTCTTTTAAGAGGTCCTCGATCATTTCCTTTGCCAATTTCAGCTTTTCCGCCGTCAATTGCCTAGGCCACGAAAATTTAGGTGGGGCACTGCCGGTATCAATATTATGCTCCACTGATTGGTCCATTGCTGGTACCGTTTGAGCGGGAGCTGTTCCATACAGTGCACCATATTTTTCCAAGATTTGTCGACATGATTCGGGTACATTTTGGAGGTCTGTTCTTATCAACGCTATGGATGGTTCCTCGTAAGTTTGAACCACTGAAGCGAGCTTGGTGTTTTGATCCAGTAACTTATTCCTGGCGCAATCCATAATTAGATCAAAATGCTTCAAGAAATCCATTCCCAAGATGAGTGCGATGATGTCTGCTACAACGAAATAACATCGAAATGACCTTCTTAAACTTGGAATGGCCAAATTCGCACTCATTTCCCCGTGGATTTTAATCTTCCCGCAGTTTGCGTTTGAAAGATTTATGCACTTTCTTTGATGTTGCTGTTGTTAGCAATGCTGGCTGGGATGATTGAAACACCCTCCACGGTGTCGATCAGGAATTCGTACCTCTTGTTTTCAATTTTTGCGGCTAATTTGAAAACGGCCGGCATGCCCGCTGCTGCAGTGGCTAGGACACGCCTTCTTAGTTTTCCGGTGACGATGGTCTAGACAAGGGCTGAATTTGTAGATCCTCCTTTTTCTTTGGCTATTTGCACCATGGCTTACACCACTTTTGCAGTGTTGCCGTAATAGAGATGTGCACGACACACTATTGGCCTCTGGTCCTTCCTAAAAGGACGCACGTTCACTGGGGTGAGGTTTAATTTGCCAACATGACTTTGATTACCACTCCGCGCTGCACGCGCAAATTGTTTCTCGCGCATTACCGCCGGTCCGCACGCATTTTCCGCAGTATTCACATTAACGCATTGTTCTTTGTTAAAAAATATTATTTGTCTGCGAGTTTACCGATTTGGGTTAACGATAGGTTTCTTTGAGTGGCAATTATCGGTGCAATGGTAGGAGGCAATGATTGAATAAATTTATGCTACACAAGTTTCTTACCTACTCTGAGCTGCAAGGCTGTGCGCCTCAGTTCCTCAAAATTTCGCGAAGGACAGCCAGTGAAAGTCGATGAGGCTGTTATTCTTTCGAATAATTCTGGCTTAGTCTTCTCGAATATACTTACGACTTCAGCCTTCAATCTCTCGTAGTTTTCATCTTCGAAAATGTCTGCAGGCAGGCGGTTCACTGTTTCAGGGGGTAATGAGGCCAATGTTTGGTAATATTTTGTTACCTCCTTGGTGATTTTTGAATTGTAGAATTGAGCCTCTATAATCCTAAACCAACATGTCGTTGAACACTGGAGCCTTTATCGTCACGGCACTTAAGGACTCTGCCTCACCTTGCCTCGTCTGGTTGACTTCAATTCTCTTTCCTCTTCCTTGTGTTTCCTCAAATTCTTCAATGTACTTCCGCTTCTTGTTTTGTTTGGTGGAACAACGGCACTGATTGCTAAAAATGGACGGTTCTTAATGCACGGTCGCCAGTTATGGGGGGATGGGGGCTCTTGAAGGTCGTCCCTAATTATGGGGAAACCTTGAAGGTAATCATGAGGACAACCCAAGAGCCTTGGAAGGAAGACGCTGGTTGCCAGTAATGGTGATAGATTACCGATTTATTGCGTAATCTTTTGGCAAGGACTCCGGTTGATACAGATACTCCGGTTGGTTTGCGTTGCCCTTCCTCATTTCCCACGATAGTTATTTGTTGATTGCTATGGGGTGCCCTAAGCCAAGGAGCGGTCTTATTCTAGCGACGGGGTCAAATAGCCCGGAGGATGGGGATAGACCACACAAGGGTAGAACACCGGTATTTAGGGAGTTATATAATCGCGAGGAATTGCGATAAACGAGGAGAATGCGCAACGGCTGTTTTCCCGATTATTAAGGTCTTGAAGCAGGAAGAATGAGGAACGTCAGGATATTGAAGTCACCAAAGCAAAAATAGAATTATTATTGAACTAGATCTTATTGCACTTTACAAAAGTTTTTTAATTAAGTTTTAAATTCTAAGTTAAGACATAAATTAAATTCGAGGTCAAGTGCAGGCAAGGTCTATAGGAGGCTGGACGAATAGAGCCTTAAAGAGTTACACCTTAATGTCTGCGTTATGTACAGGACTAAATACAAAGATGAATAACGCGAATCTGAGAGATCAGACTGAACGATATATTACGCGATATATTGCTATATAAAACAGTAATCTAATTATCCTTCATTGTTCTGGCTTCACACAGTTATTTATATATTCAATTTAAGCCACGCCCTACAAGTTTCTCGTCCAACTAAGCCACACCTCCCTCTTATATACAGGCCTGTTGATTTGTCGGTATTAACATAACTTGATTTTTGATTAACTACTGCCGAATATATTGATAAGGAAGGCACTCCGAATGTTGCGTAAAATTCTCTGTGGGCGGTGACATGTTGCCACTGCTTAATCTGGTTTTTATTTGTTTAATAGTGATAGCTAACCCGTTTATTCTAGATTCTGCCTTGATTATAATGTTTGCCTAAGATTGCCTCGACCAACTCTAAGAGAGATAACTGTGCTCCGTTTACTACCGTGCGGCATTCTCGTAACTAAACTTTTCTCTCTCTCTGTACTTTATGTGCATAGTGACTCTCGCGTGTATGCTATTTTGGACGTACACGCCGGTCGTTACAAGTGTTCTATTGGATTTAATTCCATAGGGGTGGTTCATACTCTATAAGTTGTGAAATTCATTCTTCCATGGAATAAAAATATCTCCCGTGGCTCCGTGAAGACATGCAGCCGCATATTATGAGAGAACCACTTCCAGGCTTCACAGTTGGTATCATACAATCGAGGTCAAATGCCTCTCCAATATTTTATCCAGCCTAGATAGATCCAGAAGTGTTGAAAATTCGCCAACTTTGTTACAAATAGTTAATTTTGTAAATAATTTTATTCCACGATATATTTAAATGGAATTGAAGAACTATCGTGTAAAAATAACAATACACGTCTTTCATACATACATGATAGATGCTTTAATCTGACCAAATATCTTTAGACCATTTTTCATGGGTCCAATTTTTATGATCTTTGGACCAATGAAAATGTCTTTTGGTTGATCTTAGATATCCATGACTTCTTTTTCACCGTCTGTGCATCTTTTTATTCCTTGATCGTCAAGTCTCTTTCCAATTGTTCTGAGTGATATCTTTGAATTTGAAGGTTCATTGAATTCCCCAATAACTTAAAAAAATGTGTAGTGCTCACATTTCAAGATTGAATGTGACAACCAAGGAAACCTCAAAAATGAGCACTTTGGAGTTTCATGAAGTCTTATAATGGGGTAGCTTAAAGCCAAAAATAATATTCCATGAAAAAGGAATCTGAAAGATAAGTGCTCTAGAAAGGGCACAATTCCCAAATCGTAAATATTTATATTTTACATTATAATCTAGATTAAACAACTTAGTCATATTTCTCCAAATTATTGTCATTCTCTCAATCACTGCCTTATTTTTACCACTAACTAAATCAAATCTTTTCTCCGTTATTAGAAGGAACTTTAAACGAACTTAAAAAAAACCACTGGAATTTAATCATTTTTGGATAGTAAATATAAAATTAGTATAAAAGTCTACATAAATTAATTATATTCTTATCTTTTCTATATATTTAATATACATCGAGTATTTGAGGGCCATAAAGAGTAAATCATTCTTTCTTCCTAACATCAAACGGAATGTGTCGTATTAATTGCTTGTATATTATTATAAAGCAACTGTAAGACTTTATAATTGTATAAGAATTGGTAAAATAAGTTAATGCAAGTAGAAAGAATAAATTTAAAATTATAGGAACTAATTAAATGTATAAAATTAATTCTATTCGTCTAAGTTAAATAGGCCGCATATATGCCGTATGTGAAACAAGAGCTGGACTGCGTTTAAAGAAGAATTCTCTTATCAAGGGAAGCTATCTGACGAGTTTTCAAGTTCCAGAAGAATAAAGAATATTGAATCCAGCTCCATTTACTTTTGAGGAAATCTCTAATCACCCATACCCAGCCTACAATTAAGCAAGAAGAGAGCTTTCTACACTTCTGGAATCAGTGCCTTGTGATTACTAAGCATTTACAGTAGAACCAAACAGCCAGCCACCAAGCCGAAACAAGAAACCCATTTGGCTGCCCCAAGCGTGGTACCAAAACTCGGTGACAAATCACCCTTTGTAATCACACCACTCTCGAAGAGGCTTACCCAGCCTACCTAACCTATATATACAAAGCTTTTGGTCTCTTGATATTGTCATATAGTTGTTTGCACAGCATATCTTGAGAACATTTTATTTTTTTACTAATTTCTACTCGTGATAACCCTGGAGTATGGAGGGGTTGGATTTGTGATCTCTGTGTTTCTATAACTTTCTTTTATTTTTAGTCATACTACTTATTTAGCACTGCATTGAAAGCTATGAGAGGGCTATGTGGAATCTATGGTTACTGAAATTTGGCCCACAATAAATTAACGGCGATAGCTTTGGCTTTGCTGCCGACAGTGCATTAGTTTCCTAAGTGAGAAGCATTCGTGGAATGTTTACAGTATATTGAAATACACAATGATTATAAATTTAAGTCAAAGCATTGTTTAAATTCTGAAATTAGAAAACATACCATTTTATTATTTACACACCACTTAGTAAAATAATAGGTAATTCAAACATATTCAGAAAATATTCTAACATGTAGCCAAATAGACATTATTATCATACATATTTCTGAATAATATGGTAAATTCTAAAAATGTTGATTGAATATATATGTTAAATAAATAAATATATGAGAGGTGCTTTATGTTAGAGGAAAAATTAAAATAAAACCCATCTCTAGCAATGTTTCACCATTAACTTTTCATCGTCTGCATAGACCCGACATAGGGTGAAAGAAGGCTGAAACGCTATTAAAAAATAGAATTTTAAAATTTGATTTACTTACAATTTTTTTCTGCTAAGCTGTTCCCAATCCAAGTAAAAATACTTCTCTTTGATAAATTCCTACTACCAATATTTGAAAGATTTTAGCATCTATAAATCATTTTGTAAGGAAAATATGATCATAAAGCGGATATTTGAATGTAAGTTATATGGTAGAGCACATGTTGGAAGAAGAGGACCTTTAGTTTGGAACTAAATACGGTGGGTAGCTAGTGCTTTTGCTCCCAAGTGCGGTTTGAAGTTACCACAGACCTACTTAGACTCACTTGCAGCCCAATCATCCCTTTAGTATCGCACCACATTACCTTGCGTTTGTCTTCATTCACACCGAGCTTCCTTCTGTCACACACAATCCCAAATCCATCAATTAGTGCCTATAGTTTCTCCATAGAGTCAGCCACCAGCACTGAATCATCCGCAAACGATAATTATTCTAGCTCACACATCTCTCCATTTTCACTCGCTAAGGTTGCACCCCTACCTCTCACTCTTGCTTTCACCTCTCTCACAACGCCATCCATATACAGATTGAACAGCCAAGGTGACATCACGCATCCTTGTCTGAGTCCAGTTTTTACACTGAACCATTCACCTTCCTTTCTCCCAACCCTCACACATGCTTTACAGTCATCATAAAAGCTTTGATAGCATTTATTACTATGCATTCAATCCCAAGCATTCTCAACACATTCCACATCCCCTTTCGGTCCACTTTGCCATACGCTTTCTCCAGATCCATGAATGCCATGAGCACACTTTTATTCTTTTCCAGGTATTTCTCACATATATTCTTCAAGGTAAAACCTGATCCACGCACCCACTCCCCTTCCTAAGCCCTCTTTGTTCCTCTCCAATCAGACTTTCCGTGGACCTCCTAACTCTTTCACTCAAGACTCGTACAAATACCTTTCAAGGCACATTCAACAGACTTATACCCCTATAACTACCACACTCAGTTCTTTCACCCTTTCCCTTGTATATAAGAACCCTACATGCATTCCTCCAATCTTCCGGCACACAGACCTGGTCCATATATACATACATGCATTAAACAACCTTACCAACTGCTCTGCTACACACTCTCTCCACGCTTTCATCATATCACTTGTTACCCCATCCATACCCACTGACTTTCCACTTTTTGTCCTTTTCACTTCCTTTTTGCTAATTCTTACAATCTCTCTAATTCTCTCTGATGCATCCCAACTCTTCCAAGACATGACAGTATACTTTTCTACTATCGTCCATATTTATAAAATTCTCCAAATATTCTCCCCATCTCTTCCTTACTTCTTCACTTGTACTGATTGCCTCACACCTTCCACCCTTCACTCTCATTTCTATCGCCACTTTCTTCTTTCTTACACAATTTACTTCCTTCCAAATATCTTTTTTTTCTCTCTAAAGCAATCAGACACTCTTTCACCCCACCTATCATTCGCTTCTCTCTTCAGTTTAGCCACTCGATTTTTCACCTCCTGTCGCTTCCTCCTATGCCTTTCTTTTTTTCTGCGCTTTTGTTCTGCCTATATCTGTTGAACAATTTACGCTTCTCTTTTACTAGTTCTTCCACTTCATCATTCCACTATTCGTTACCCTTTCTAACTCTTCCTTCTCCAAGCACCCTAATTCCACATGCCTTTTTAGCAGTTTCTTCTATGCTCTTATGCATCAACTTCCACTCATCTGCCATACCCAAACCCTCAGACTCTCTTATCACTTCCCACTTCCTTGCAACAAATTCTTTATATGCTTCCCTGCATCTCGCTACTTTCCGCTTCTCCATCTTTACCACCTCCTTCTTTGGCAAGCTCCTTCGTTTTCCAACCCATTTACTCTTACTTCTGCTATCACCAGATGATGGTCGAATAAGTCTACCACCATGTCCCATTTTACATCTACATCCACATAATTTTCTTGGTGGTTTACAGTTTGATGATCATATCCTAGTTATGTAAGCCTATGATATGTAGGCTATTTGTCCGAGTATATCCGTGATCCCTTGGCTACTTCCTTTTCAATGATGAGTAATAAAGTAGCTGCATCTCTCCTTCGAATGCAAAAATAAGGCACATTATCCCCTTTACATAAACCAAATACCAAAGCCATTCTTTTCTTCTTTCGAACTTGACATGTCATCGATATAATGAGCTGATTACAAACATCTTTCGCATAAACTAGTGCACCCATCACTAATTGCTGCTTTTTCTCTATGAGAAGCTCATTTGATGCCTGCAGTTTAATATCATATTGATGTATAATTAAACATATTAAACATTTGGCGTAAAAATATATCTGTCTCGATTTAGATGAGAAGAGCTCCCCAGAGTCGCAGAAAGCGCAAAAATTCAGAATGATTGCAAGACATTAGGCATCATTTTTGCGTCAGATCAGCCCTGATAAGAGAAGTTTCTCGTTCACAGGTTACAGTAACATCTCAAGAATAGTTGCAAATTTATATAAAAAAATGTTTCTTTAACACAGCGACTGAATTTCCACTGGTAATTAACTTTGTTTCAACAGCTCGTTTTAGACGCTGACTGGTATTTGCATGAAAAAAATTCCAACGATGTGTTGAAACAGAAAAGAACACATAAACGACGAACAATTCTAAAAATACCCCGTAAGAGGCGCGGTGATTTGCTTTCCTGGCCGCCGTGCTGACGGGACTCAGCACCCCGTCCGGTCCCAGCTTAGCCTCTTCTAGTTCTTTCAGACAGCCTGCATTTCTCCCCTAATTTCTCATTTCCCTTACAACCTCTCCCACAACTTTCTCTAGTTTGCCTCTATTTTAACAGGATAGATGCTGACTTTTTTCTCAGCCAACTATCTCGCATCGGGGCTGAGAGAGTGAGGCACAATGTTCCCAAACCTCTGAGCTCCGGTTTGGGATGTTAGGTTTTTAACAACCTGCTTCATCTGCACCCATACCTTCCTCACACCCCCTTTCCTTCTCACTTCACACTCTATCCTTTTTACGCCGTGGCCAAAGTTAAGTCACAATGCCGAAGGGCTGCCAGGTCACCAGGCGAGAGGGGTGGCCTTAAATGGCATAACCTGGCTCTGCCAGCCTCGTACGCACCCATTGCAGAGCAGGCTACTACGAGGGATGATTAGCGTCTGCATCCCGTAAATAAAAAGGGTCTCGGGTGCCCCCCTCTTTCCAGCAGCAGTCCCCCCTTTACTTTTCAATGGAACTGCCAAGACTGCCAGCAAGCAACCCATAACAGACTTCTCCCCATTGAAGCGGCTCGGTAGAGCAAACCCCTTTAGGGGGGAGAAGAAAGATAGGGCCCATCAGCCGCTTCCCTCCAGAGATCTGATGGCTAGTATACTGACTTTAGCGGGGGTCAAGGCCTGTGCCTCCCCTTACTCGACTGGTGACACCACTGCCAATGTGACCTGTGATGTCCTGGAGAGGGGGGATGGCCAAATGGAGCCCCTCCCCGGAGATAGACATGGTCCTAGCGGCAACCCAGCCTGAGACGGTAGGGCCTTCCATGGTAGAGAGCCGAAAGTGACCCGTTTCTCGGACGGGAGTCTTTTGGCGAATGCGTTGAATCCCTCCGAGGCGGCCATGATTAGTGCCATTCGGACAATTAATGGCACGCCCGTGAGTGTGATGCCGCACTCTACCATGAACTTCGTGAAAGGAGTAGTTATGCAAGGGAAGACGTAGAATACTCCATAGATGACATCACCTTAGAGCTGGCCGACCATGAGGCGGTCGAGGTCGAACGTGTGATGAGAAAACAGGGAGGGGCCTCAAGACCCACCACCGCACTCTTCGTCACCACCGACTGTGACAAGCTCCTTGTGCCGGTGCGTGCCGGTTGGTATCGCTCCGCGTGAAGGCATTCGTGAAACTGCCGTGGAGGTGCTATTAGTGCCACCGCTTCGGCCATACTAATCGCTCCTGTCGACGTGCAAAGTCGGGGTTACCTGAGAAGGAAATCCTGGCCGTTCAGGCTCTGGACCGTCTCTCATTTCGCGAGGCTGAGAAATTGGTTCCAGTGCGCCCGACGCTGCCCGGGATTTCCTATGCCTCAATGTTGAAAAAGGCACTCTCTGCTCCTGGCCCATCCAGGCCTACGAGTACGGTCGTTTCCACGTCTATTCGGAACCCTTCTGCGGGTTCTACCCACCCAGGCACTTCCCTGGCAAAGCTGCTGGCACAAAGGGTCCAAATCCAGCCCCGGCTAAAACCAGTGCTCCCCCCTTTCCCCAGCGTGTCCGTTTCCCGCAATGCGGAACAGCCACGCGCCTCCACCGAGTGATTAGACTCACTGGAGGCAACATCACGGAAGTTGGTCACAAGGCCATCTTCCGGGGTTCCTAAAGCTGCCCCGCGAAAAGAGGACAGCACTAAAGGAGCTTCAGCTCCTTAACACACACCCAGTGGTGGGCTAGGTGGCACGAAAAGATGAATCCTCGAAAGATATCCCCCAACCTCCGAAACCACCACGCCCGCCTAAGGTTTCGAGGCGAGGAAGGAAAAGACTCGCATGGCGAGCCCAACCTCTCACAATAAGTCCTCGGAGGCGACAGCGCTTTAGCGCATTGTATGACCAACGGCACCCGGAGTTCTGCCTACGGGAAGCGTACAACCATTCCCGTGAGGGTCTTCTGTTCGAAGAGGGCCTCCGCATTTCCTCCGAGCTAGGCCTAGAGGGCATATTACTTCAATGGAATCGCCGTGGACTCCGGGAAAACTGGGAGGAGTCTTGTCTCCTCCTGTTTCCCGTTAGCTATCTTTTTGTCTTTTTGCAGGAAACCATACTAGGCGCATGTCCCCTGCACACCCTCCCGGGGGATAAGGTTTTTGTCACCCCACCACCACGGGATGGGGACCCAGCGGGAGTATGTGCGTTTACACCCGGCATGATGTCTTCGTTCTTCTTTTTGCTTTAGATAGCTCCTTTCAGGCAGTAGCTGTCCAGCTGCACCTTGATAGGAAGTATACGGTTATTTCCGCGTACATTCTACCGTCTGTGACTTTGACGCGGGGGACTTACGCCGCATCGGGGCACGGTTGCCGATGCCCTTTATCTTGCTCAGAGATCTAAATGGAAGACACCCTCTCTGGGGAGACAACTCTATTAATCCCCGGGGTCAAGTCCTTGCCGACCTGATCGACGAGCTTGAGATGGGTGTCCTAAATGCGGATGAGTTTACGCATCACTGCCCGAGAACCGCTTCATTTTCATTTATCTATCTATCTTAGTGCTCTCCGGATGCACAGCCTGATTTTGATTGGTGGTGTTCGATTACCTCTATTGTAGTGATCACTTTCCTATTTAAATATTATTTTCTGGGACGCTGCCGCCCGGGAGCCCGCCCCAGTGGTGCTTGGCGCGGGTGCAGTGGTCTGCATTTCCGGAAATGAGTGAATTCTATATCTCACTCGAGGAGTTTAGGTCGGTAGAGGAGGCCGTTAATATCTTCTCGGGCAACCTCATCGCACCGGGTCTAACTACTATTCCTAGAAGGTCTGGCCGTTTTGCACGCCGATCACTCGCGTAGTGGTTAGCCATGTGTGACACTGACCTCAATCAGATGCGTTATGTCTACATGCAATATAAGCGCCGCCCGAACGATTTCACTATCAGTGAATTTCGTCAAGAGGGACTAGGTTCCGGTATATTTCAATGCACGCCCGCCGCACTTCTTAGCGGCCATACGTGTATTCACTTAATGGGAAGACCCCTCTAGCAGAGGTATGGAAGCGAGTCAAAAGGATTCGGGGCAAGGTCTCGCAAGACACCCTCTCCCGTTCTCCAGGAGAATCGGACAACAATCTGGAACCCCGCATCCGTGGAGGAATGCTTCGCGACCCCTTTGTCCGCATTCTCTAGCCGGGATTCTGCTCCGCTAGCATTCAATGCACGTCGTGATGTCACGGAAGGCGGCCGACTGGAATTTACCTCCATAGGCGAAGAACCCTTCAACGACAGGTTTACTTTGAGTGAGTTGCGTTCTGCTCTTGCTTCGTGCGCGGACACCGCCCATGGTCCAGGCGATGTTCCGAACGCCATGCTTCGACACCTGGGTGAGCAAGGCCTGGCCTTTCTGTTAGATTTGTTTAACAGGATCTGGGTGGAGGGTCTCCTCCTAGATTCATGGCGAATCGCTACTATAATCGTCTTTCGCAAACCGGAGAGAGATCACTCTACTTCGGCCGGTTTCCAGAGAAATTGGTTGATGGAGAAATTAGTAAATGTTAGATTAACCTTTTTTTCTGGACAGCGGAGGCCCCTTGTCTTCTGCGTAGTGCGGCTTCCGCAAGTTTCACATCACGTCGAATGCTCTGCCCTGACTGGAAAATGCCGTTTGCGAGGCCTTCATTCGTAGACAGCAATACGCCACAGTGTTTTTCGATCTGGAGAAGGCCTATGATACCGCATGGCGATATGGTATCATGGAAACTCTCCACACGATGGGATTGAGGGGGCGCCTATCAGTCTTTATATCAAAATTTCTGTGAGATCGTTGATTCCGTGTACGGGTGGGGGAAGCCCTCTTCGGTAAAATGGAGCGGGAAGAGGGTTTCCCGCTGGGAAGTGTCCTCATTGTCACACTCTTTGCCCTGAGCTTCAAAGTTATCACCTCAGTGCTGCCGGAAGATGTTTTCGCTACGCTCTACGTGGACAGCCTTTCGAGCGTCGACTCCAACAGGCATTCACACGCGTCTCTCGCTATGCCGAAGTGCACAAATTTCGGTTTTCCTTGGCCAAGACTAATGTAGTGTACTTCTGCTGTCATCCACGGTTCCAGTCTGACCCAGACATGTTTTTCAATGGAGTATGCCTGGAAGTGGTTAAATCGCTCCGTTTCCTTGGTCTTCTATTTGAGCGACGCCTCACACGTGGGGCTCATATTCGCAGCCTTCGGGTCGTTTGTGCTCGCACCATGGATATTCTTCGTTCCATGACGTTTAGCACTTAGGGCGGTGATAGGGCTACTGCCTTACTTTTTTTATCGATCCTTTGTTCGTTCGAAGCTCGGCTAGGGATGCGAGTTTTATGCATACGCAGCCGAACGTGTATTGCGGAAGGTGGACTCGATCCACCACACTGGCCCTCGCCTTGCGACCGGTGCCTTCTGCACTTACCCATTGAGAGCCTATTTGTCGATGCTGGGGAGATGCCACTCGCTCTACGTCGTACACAGTGCATTATTCGCCTGTACGCGCGAGCCTGGCGCCTTCCTTAGTCGTCAACAGCTCTCACTGCATCTACAGCTGATTTCCACGGTGCCTGTGCCGCAGAGAGTCCCTAGTCATACTCTAAGCCCTTTGGGTTTGGGCTAGGAAACTTCTTCGAGAAGTAGGTATAGCTCTCGGGCCGGTGGCGCCCCTGGTTCTGGCCAGGACGCCAGTTTGGAAATACTACGTTCGGCTATTTGTCACCACACCTCTGTTCCCAAAGCTTCTACAGCGCCGGGAGTATTGCGCTTGAAATTTTGGGAGCACACCTCGTGTCACGCTGGAACCGTGGCAGTGTATACGGATGGCTCCAAGTCCCAAGAGGGGGTCGGCTTCCACGCCATATCCCCTGTTTGAAGTCAGAGGGGCTCTGCCAGGCTCTGTGTCTGTCTTCACGGCCGAGCTGGTGGCAATACACCACTCGCTACGAGAGATTACACGACGTGCGCAGTTCGGAGACAGGATTGTGATTTATAGTGACTCACAAAGCGCCCTGAATGCTTTTGGGGCATTGGAATCTCCGCATCACCTAGTTCGCGATATCCGTGACACTACGGTTTTGGCAAGCCGGGCGGATGTCGAGATTATCTCCTGCTGAGTTCCCGGACATGTAGAAGTTGCAAGGAATGAGTGCGCCGGTGAGGGCGCCAAAGAGTCCGCGAGGACTTGGCGACCAAACCAGCGTTTCGCTCTTCCTCCACCGACTATATGGCAGGAATATGGGCAGCTCTCCGGGCTTCTTGGCAAATAAGATGGGAGACGGTCGAAGGGTACTTAAATTTGCGTACGATTGCGCCACGACTGTTCCCATCGACCTACCCCCCCCCCTCCCCAATGCCGCGAACGCTTCAGGTTGCTTTCTGTCGTCTCAGAATTGAACATACTCGTGGGACGCACCTGCCATTTGATCGAACACTCACCTGCGTTTTACTGTGAAGACTGCGTTGTTTTCCAAGACTGTTCAGCACAATCTTGTTGAATGTCCCCGACTGTGCGATCTACGCGCACGTTAACTATTCCGGTACCGCGACGAGAGGGGTCGCTAACGCTTACCCTTTGTACTCGGGACGGATTCGTCGAATTGACTTCTGGACTCTATAACTTTTGGAGGAGGCCGTCCTTCTTCCCTTTATTTGACCTTTTTTCTTCTTTTTGTAGCTTGCATGTACCTGTACCTAGGGTAGGCGGGCCTACCCCCGACGCATGCTTCCTTCTTTTCCTCTTGCTTTTTCTCATTATTTTTTATGGTTGTTTATTAGTTACATATTATTTGTTTTGCTATCTATTTTCTAATATAGCCTAATATTAATCCATGTGGAGTATGGCGACTTATGCCCAAGTAGGCAGTCGCCAGATGAGCTCTTAAAAAAATAAAATCTATAAAAATCTAAAAATAGTAACCAAAGTTACGGCAGACTCTGATCTATGCATATCAACTAACTTTGCGTCATTACAAACATCTTCAGGTTCTAAAATCATAAAACAATAAAAAGTTCAATACGATATGATTAAATTTTTATCGTTAGTAAACTTATTACATTTTTTAACGTTATATTATTTTAGAACCTGAAGATAGGTGATACGCCCGAAACGTTGTTTCTCAAAATCAAATAAATCACATGTACCTGAGTTTCCTCTGTGTTGTTATATCCGCTGTAAAATTATATATATATATATATATATATATATATATATATATATATATATATATATATATATATATATATATATATATATGCAATGCGTTATTAAAGTCAACAGCTGCGGCAGCGTTATTGGTTTTGACTTGCAATTTATTGATTTGCCTTACAGTCTCTTAACAGGATCTTCGAGGAGAGAGAAAATAGCCACAAAGGATATATTTTATTCCTAGACGTCTTTCGACCGCAATGGGTCATCTTCAGGGAAATATGGTATTAACTCTTATAATTGATTTCATTTGATTTGATAATAAAAGATGGGAAAAATGGGTTTAAGATAGTGGGAGAGGTTATAGTGAGAAAAGGTGTAATAGTAGAAGAATATGTGTGCCAGCTTATCTGTCATTGTCTCCTCGTCGTCTTCTTCGTTTTTAAGCATTTTTTACGTGAAAAATAAAGCATTCAAGCCTTTGTTTTCGTTCGGCTTGGTGCTTGTGGCTTAGAGTTTACTCGTAATCTGAGTACATTTTACATGTTAATTTGTTTTGTTTTTGACTTTGTCCACTTCAGATCTTTTGTATTGATTTTATTTATAATTTGTTGATTTAACGTTACTTTATTTAGGTTGTATGTCCTCTACGGATCTTCTTTTTAAATTTTTTTTTTATTTTTTATAAAACATGTATGAACAATGGTTCACATTGTCCTATCTGTGAAAATTTTGGTTTTTCAGGTAATCTTTATCTACATAAAGGTAAAACATCCTCCTGCGTGCGCAGGCGGCTGATCTTGAATCTACGTTTGTAATGTCGTATTCGGTTGTCAATATCGGGTTGCCGTATTGCTTCGTTCGTTCTCTAGTCGATTTTTCTCCAAATTGTTTTCATCCTATTATGAAGGATTATATTAAGAGGCTCTACCTCCACGAGGGCGTGGAGTCTGGTTGAAGGTATGAAGTCCATTTTGGATACACCAAGGATGAAGCGGAGTGCCTGGTTTTGTACCGCCTGCAACTTCCTCAACTGGGTATCACACTCTAAGTGCATCGGGATGGCGAGATACAGCAAGATTGGCCTAACCAAGGCCAGGTACAATTTCCTTTTCTTTCGGAGGGAGAGCCCCTTAAACCTGTATAATTGGCGTAATCGTAGTTTGTCCTGTGCGACTTTCGAGTTCATATGCGCGCCGTACCCTGATGACGTCATATTTAACCTAAGGACGCGGACTTCGCGAGAATATGGGTAAAATTCATCTCGCACTAGAATCTCTTCCGTCTTTCTACGTCCGATGGGAAGGACTTTAAACTTTTCCACATTAGTGCGTATTTTATTGCGAGCCTCGTAGGCATTAAGGTTGTCTATTTCTCCCTGCCGTCCTATTCGCGACGTCGATGGGGTTGAAGTAATCGCTAGTGATTAATTGAGAGATATCGTCGGCTAGCTGGATGTAGTTCGCGTAATCCTGGGTTGGAGGGGGAAGATTGCTGGTGTAGACTGTATACAGGGTTGGATTTAGACAACCTCCTTGAGGTAACCCGGTCCCCATAGGGAATGGCTGTCCTTCGATGCTATTAATCTTAATGGTCGCCTCACGGTCCTCAAGGTAGTCGCAAAGAAGTCTGGTGATGTTGGTGCCCATATGCAGGTCGCAGAGTTTCTTCTTTAGTCCAGGAATCTATACCTTATCATAGGCAGATGATACATCTCTGAGTACCAAATCAACCCTTTTGTTTTCAGCCTTAGCAACGGCAATGTTATCCGGCTGTTTCAGTTCTCAGGTGTCTCCGAAATCCATGCTGTTGCTCGTTTTATCCCTTGTTTTCCTCTAGAAAGTCCTTCAGCCTATCATTTATTAGTTTTTCAAGGAGCTTTCCTATGAACTCCAGGAGTGATATAGGTCTGCAACTTTTTACCTCCCCTTTGGGTTTTCCCCGCTTTGAAAAGGAAGATCATCCTAGCCCTCTTGAGTCGATCGCGGAAATAACCAGCGTTAAGATAGGCATTGAACAGGTTTAAAATCGCCATTCTGATGTTTCTGGGTGCATTGGTCAAGTGAGCCTTGGTGATGCCCGAAATGCCTGGGCCTTTTGTTTAATGCTCCTGAGAGCAGCCTCAAACTCGTCTTGGGAGAATGGTCTACCTTCCTCCTTTGTTTTTCTCGTGGTATTGATGAAATAGAAGGGAGTCAAGACTAGCTATCGAGCCTCCAGGTCTGCGAAGTTCTCTTCCTCGTATTCCAGATTAAAGTCCAGGTTCTCTTCATCTGTAATCGTGAATTTACTTTCTTAATGATTCCTGAAATGACGTTAAATTTCCTGGTCATCTGAGATTTTCTTCCCGTCCACTCTGATGTTAATTAGTTTTGGCGGGGAATATGCCGCTTCGCCTCTTATTTTGGCTCCAAAATTTCCTAGGATCTCCTTCTGCGTCTATCTCATCTATCAATCTTATTTCCCTGACCAGGTCCTTCAGCCTGTTCTTCCTTTCTACTATATTTTTGTCCCAACGTGGCGCTGGGAGAGCCCTGTATTCGACTTTGGGGATGGATATCCTGTCTGCCTGCTTTAGCCTCGTCATCATTTCATCTAAATGACTGTCAAGTTCTTCCAGTGTCGACCCGTCCAGATGGTCCAGTCGGTAGTCCTGTAGAAGTCCTCTGTATTCTTCCCACTTTGCTTTGGGCATGCACCTCCGGGGTGGAATCTCCACCTGTATAGGGAAGGTTGAGACAGTAGTGACTATACTTGTATGGTCCGATGGGGTGTATGGGCCAGGAACTGTCACTTGATTCAGCACAAAGTTCGAGTTCACAAGGACGATATCAGGGGTCGTCGAGGATCTCCTCGTCAGGTACGTCGGAAATTCCGGACCGACTCTACGCACCAGATCTCGGTCAATAAGCAGGCTCTGATTGGTTCCCGATCCGTTGAAACCAGTTGTGTAACTAGCTTCTATGCACCGGGAATTGAGATCGCCGATCAGGATGGTCGAGGTGTTTCGCCTGAAGAGTCTGATGAAGTTGGGGATGGGGAGATACGGGCGTCTTGGGGTTGATAGCCCACAGCTATGACAAGGTCGTCAATGGTCGTTGTAATCTTAATGCCCAGATATGACTCTTCTAGATGTTATTTCTTTGTACTTGATGCCATTTTGAATCGCTATTGCGACACCATCATATCTTTCGTTGGAGTGGTTGGCCGTTATAACATTGTAATTATAGATTCTCAGGGGATTCGCATCTGTACCGAGGCCAAGTTCCGAGATCAGAACAATGTCCGGGTCGACTTCGCGTATGATATTATTGTATGTGAATCTTTTGCTTTCCCAGCCATTGACGTTCAGCGAGAAGATCTCGATTCTGATGATGAATATAGTATTGTGAAAAATGTTATTCAACCTGGGTGTTTCGTACCTTTGCCTGTTCGTCGGGAGCTGGTGACCTCACTCTCCCTGACCTTTTCTTCTTAAACTGATGTCGTGAGACAAATTGAAACACGATTCAGGACATACTTCAATGCTACCTCCTTTAAGAGCCGATAGCATTTCCTCCTCGGTGTCTTTGCTGTCGTAGTTGTATTTAAATTTCCCTTTTAGTACTCCCTCGATTATGTCTTTGACCTTAGCCAATTCTGGGAGTGGTGACAAAGGTGAGGCATAGATTTTCATGTTCACGTCTGTGGTCTTTCTCGAGGGCGGCGTCTTCTTATCCTCTTTGGTTGGCTTGTTACGAGGAACCGTTCCTTGCTGGACGTTCGTTTTTTTTGGCCGGCAGATCGGTTTCCATTACCTCGGGTATTGTACTTTCTACCTGCCTATTCAAACGGGGGTCTCTTGACTTTGATCAGCTTTTCGAGGCGGTTCTGGGTTTGCTTCCCGTCTGTGTTTAATAAAGTTCAGTCGAGGGCGGATTGTCGGGGAACCACATAGGCTTCATCCCGTTTTGGGTCAACATTTTGTTGAGCTCCGTGGCATAGCTCCCTGGTTTCGCGGTGATGACGGAATGTGCGTGAAACACGCACATAAACAGATCTAAATTCATCGATGGGTCCAACTGCAACATGGTTTTGCCCTTTTCCTGGTTTGGCGCTGCCTGGGCGTATGTGGTGCTTGCCTTACGGGCCTTCTCTTCGTGCAGGTTCTTCTTCTTTTCGTTAACCAGTGAGTTCTTCTTGTGGCATGGCATAGATAAGTGTGGTGAGGGCCTCTGCAATTCAGACACTTCTTCGTACCCCCGTGTTCAGAGTGCGCGGGAGCGCACTCTGAACACACCTTACCCTGGAATGTGCATTCTTTTGTCGTGTGTTGCTCTAGAGCGTAGCACGAGAAGCATACCTGTACCAAAACAAAGGTTTCTCTCTATATGCACGATGATGATATCCTGGTGCAGAACATGATTAGCCCTGCCTCTGATGCTTTGGTGGCCATCTCCGTCGTCTGGATTGTCGCTTTTTGTAGAGGTGGGAATACTCACCACCCTCGTGGTTTTTGAACTTATAGATTTCATCAACCTTAGCCCAGGTTTGCTTATCTTCGATTTCGGCCCTTATTTCCTCTGCACTATGCGTCCCGACCCAGAGATCAAGGCGACGGCAGATGATTGACCTTTGCGCTGATACATGCGGTGGAACCTTAGGTGAAAAGCCGATGTCTTGCAATTTTGTGCGGGAGCCCACACCTAGTAACTTGTCTACATCGAGGTTGCTGTCACATTTAACCAAATATCCGTAGGATTGGTCAACTAATCTGCACAGTGCGACTCCATGAGGTAGAAGATAGTCTGGAAGAGAGTCTTCCTCATCGGCTTCGCGTGGCGCTCTAAGACCCAGAGCGGGAACCTGAGGGGATTATGACGGCCCGCTAAGCGGGTGCCCTTTCCACGGGGCCTACCAATCTATTAAGGTTGTTTTCCTAAACTAACGACTCGTTCCACCTTGTACTGCCCTACCTATACTAAATTGCCTAAACAGGGCTCACCTGCCAATCCTGTCCACTCCGCCCCCTAATGGAGCCCCATTCTTCGCACCCCCTGTAGGGCTTCCTTCCGGGGTTCGGACACAACAAAAACCGGTGTTCTCAACAGGCCTCGACCAGTAGACAAGTTATAAGGTACGAGGTGTGCTGCTGAGTTACGGAGGAAAATCCAGGACGAGAAAAGTCGCCGTCCAAGGGGTGCTCTTGCGTGTACGCCCGCGACACTACAATCGGCCTGAAGTTTCCTGGTTGGTCAGGGGGCTTGCCTGATTTGGGCAAAAAAACTCTTTTCCCTTTTTTCAGGACATCAGGAAAATACCCGGCGCTTATTGCCGCATTAAAAATTTCCCCTATTTTAGCAAGAAATGCATCTGGTGCTCTTACCAGGTTTTCGAGGGTTATCCCTGTGTCTCCAGGAGCTCTTTGCTTGGTTTTGTTTAGAGTACTTTTAAATTCATGAAGTGTTATTGGGTCTACCCTTTGTTCCATCATAACTGTATCAGAAGCAGAGTGATTGGGTGTTATTTCTTCTCTATTTCTGTTCATCTCTTCAACTATTCTGAGTTCATGGTCGCAATCGAAATCTTCGTTTTCTTCGGGTGATATGTTGAAAACGTTGTACCAATGTTCTCTAAATTCGGCCTAAATTTGTTCTGGTTCTAGCGCATCTATTCCATTGTTTTGGATGGTTATTTTTGTTATCACCTTCCTGTTTCCGCTCACCATGCTGATCTTTTGCCAAAATTTTGTAGGATTTATCTCCGAGTCTATCTCGTCTATTATTTGGTTCCTTTTTATGCATGCCTCTCTCCCTTATAATTGTTGTATTTATTTCCGTCCTAATGTTGAGGAAGTGTTCTCTATCACCTCTTCCTGGACCAAGTCGCTCTATTTTTTCTCTTAAGTTTAATTATCTGCTATTTGCGGCGTAAACCGATGATGTGGTAATGTTCTAAACGTTTCTCTGGGCATATGCTTTTCGTCTGTGTCTATTAGCTTTTTCATCACGTTATTCAGTGCTTCATCTATCTCTTGTATGGTTGCTTCGCTTAAATTTGGTTGTTAGTAATTAGATAAGTCTTCGGCGTAGCCGTGCCAGTTAGTGTTTTTAAAGCTCTTTCTGACTGGGCATTTTATTTGTATAGGGTCTGCTGACAATGTTACTACCACCATTTCGTGATCGCTGATGGTTGGTGGGCCTCTTTATATCAGATAGTTTTATTGGAATTTAGGGAAAGCTAGCACGATATCTGGTTTAGTTGCTTTTCTTAGACTAATATATGTAGTGAATTCCGGTCCGATCCTCTCAACTATGCCTCTTGCTATTAGAAGATCAACATTTATTCCTCTGTTGTTGAAATTGGTTGTATACCCTGAGGCTCTTGTTCGGGCGTTCAAATCTCCTAAGAATAGTACTTGTTCATTTTGTTCACATACCTCTAAGAAATTATGAATAGGTACGTACCCTCTCCCTGGGGGTTGGTACCCTGCCATAATTATTAAATCTCCGGTACCCGTCTTTAATTCGATGGCTAAATAGGCTTCATCTAATTCCTTCAATCTCGTCAATTTTATGTCGTTTCGGACGGCTATAGCTACTCCGTCATACATTATATCTTCTGTAGTCTTGTAAATCGTAGTATAATTAAAGATTTTAATGGGTCTTATAATTTTCGACATGGTGTAAGAGTATATGTTGTTGAGGAGATAGAGAAAGGGTTTGTGGACAGACAGCGGAAAGTTGACTAGTCGTGAAAAGAGAAAGAAGTGTGGTAGGGTGCAAAGTGAGGCTAGAGCCTGGTGATCAGGCCTATCGCCTTAATTTTGTTTTGTTTTGTAGTTCCATTGTTGTTTAGCATTTTGTTTATATATATATATATATATATATATATATATATATATATATATATATATATATATATATATATATATATATATAATATGGAGTTCAAGCCATTTGTCTTCAAATTAGTTAATGTATTTGGTTATGATGTGCGCATTTGCTATTCTGTTGGTAATTGCGTTAATTATTACTTTCAATGTTTGTTTAGTGTCTTTGTTTTTTCGTATATTTTGTAGTTTGTGTATTTTGTTTCTTCGTGGCTGTCTTGTTCGGTGGGTTTCAATCTTCCTCGGTAGATTTTAGTCTTTTTCGGTAAGTTTGTGTCTCCATCGGTGAGTTTTGTCAAAATCGGTGAGGTTTTACAATTTGGTTAGCTTTGTCCTGGTTTGGGTAAAAAGGGTCTCATCGTGCGTAGAACGGCACTTCTGCTCCGCCAGCTGAAACCCTGTTGGAGCATGGAAATCTGGCGCGACATATTGTTCTTCTATTTTGGTCAATCATTTGGATGATTTCATCGTCCAATTCACGGTTGACCTTTTCCAGCATATTCCTTGTCCGTTCTTCTATGACAACGTTAATGGGACTTGACCCCGCCTCCCGGTGCAGCTCTTCTTGTCTTCTTCTTTTAATTTGCGTGTACCTGTAATTAGGGACACACATTTATTTTGCACCACCTGTAGATTCCTCTTATGTGACTTTGAGACACACGAGAGGGCGGATGCGGGGTATAGCAACGTCGATCTTACTATTGCAGTGTAAGTCTTTTTCTTGTTGCTTTGGCGAATATTTTTGAACCTATATAGAGTCTTGACTGCAGCAGTGGCCTTGGTGATTCGTTCTTGGACGTGTTTCTTGTACTCGGATGAGGTAATATTCATTCCGAGTACATTGCACTCATTGGTGTAGAGATATCGTCTATCCCCCACCCTGACGTCATCAAGTAATCTCCTGCCTATGAGGACTACTTTGAACTTTTCCTGGTTGGTACGGATTTTCCACCGGGCCTCGTAGGTGTTAAGGTTTTCAATTTCTGCTGCTGTCATTCGAGCTTGCCAATGCGCATTC
This sequence comes from Ceratothoa steindachneri, assembly GCA_963969495.1. Classification (NCBI taxonomy): domain Eukaryota; kingdom Metazoa; phylum Arthropoda; class Malacostraca; order Isopoda; family Cymothoidae; genus Ceratothoa; species Ceratothoa steindachneri. Next base: position 1,913,707 of record OZ018338.1, on the reverse strand, counting down.
CTCCATGGACAAGTGATTATCTGGGTGAAATCATCGGCGAATTAAATGTTGAGGCAAGTGGGGCGTACAGGGGCTAGGACATCCGCGGTGTAAATCAAGTAGAGAGTGGGGAACAGGCACCCTCTACGCACCAGATCTCGGTCAATAAGCAGGCTCAGAGTGGTTCCCGATCCGTTGAAACCAGTTGTGTAACTAGCTTCTATGCACTGGGAATTGAGATCGCCGATCAGCATGGTCGAGGTGTTTCGCCTGAAGAGTCTGATGAAGTTGGGGATGGGGAGATACGGGCGTCTTGGGGTTGATAGCCCACAGCTATAACAAGGTCGTCAATGGTCGTTTTAATCTTAATGTACTCAGATGAGGTGATCTTCATTCCGAGTACATTGCACTCATTGGTGTAGAGATATCGTCTATCCCCCAGCCTGACGTCATCAAGTAGTCTCCTGCCTATGAGGACTACTTTGAACTTTTCCTGGTTGGTACGGATTTTCCACCGGGCCTCGTAGGTGTTAAGGTTTTCAATTTCTGCTGCTGTCATTCGAGCTTGCCAAGGCGCATTCCTCCATGGACAAGTGATTATCTGGGTGAAATCATCGGCGAATTGAATGTTGAGGCAAGTGGGGCTTACAGGGGCTAGGACATCCGTGGTGTAAATCAAGTAGAGAGTGGGGAACAAGCACCCTCCCCCTACGGGAGCCCTGCAGTGAGGGGAAACTTTGGTCCGTCTGTGCACCCTAAACTGATGTACGCCGCTCTCTCCATGACATAGTCATAGAGAGTTCTTTTTAAGTTTTCACTCAGGCCCAGGCGTAAGATCTTGTACTGCATTACACGTTGCCACACCCTATCAAACGCCTTTTATACATCCCGGCAAACAATGTCCACGTAACTCTTTTCCGTGATGACGTTAATCGTCATCTCCTTACTTAGCTTTCTCGTAAACTCGAATTGGTGTGGGTTATAGAGTAAGTTTTCTTTCAGATGAGACACCAGTCTTTTGTTGAGGATCATCTCGAGGGCTTCCCGCAAAATTCCAGAAGTAAAATTGGCCGATAGCTCTCCTTCAACGTTGGGTTTTTTCCGTGCTTAGGCAAAAAGATCATCTTAGCCGTTTTATAAGCATCTGGAAAGTATCCCGTGTTCAGACAGGCGTTATATATTCTTCTCATTACTTCAAAGACATTGGCCGGTGCCTTTTCAAGGTTAAGCTTTGTAAGCCCCGATTGTCCTGGGGCTTTTTGTTGGAATGAGCGGAGCACGCTGAGTAGTTTTTCTTCGGTAATCTCGGCGTCTCCGTCGCGCTGTCTATCCACCTGGTGGTAAGGGTGCGTCTTGTGGAGTTCTTCGTTAAGCTCCTCGATGATGTTGCTTTTGAACTCTAGGTCATAGTCTTCGTTCTCCTCTTCAGTTATACTGAAGATCTTTTCCTAATAACTTCGGAATATTTCTTCAACTTTTTCCTCTTCTGTTTCAATGTTTCCGTCATCTTTCCGTAGCTCGATCTTATGCTTCTTCTTTCCCTCTTGATCCTTTGATTTTTCGGATCTTACTCCAAAATTCCTTGGGAGTCGTTTCGTGATCGAGGCTATCGATCGCATCCTCCCATCTTCTATTCTGCTGTTCGAGGATCAACTGGTTCGAAACTTTTTTGATTTGTTTACTTCTCTGCATCCAGTGAACCGATGCATTCACGATGTTAAGCTCATACATTAACTTCAGTTCACGGTATAATTCCTTCATATATTCGGTCCACTCGTAGGTTGAGATGGTCCTATATTCGGATTTAGGGATACAAGCCCTATCTGCGTCGATGAGATGGTTATTGAGGTAACCGAGTGCTTCGTCAATCTCCTCGAGAATTGCCTCGTCCAAGTTGGCTGGATCGTAGGCCTCGAGAAGGTGCGCGTACCGTGTCCAGTCTGCTCTTTTGTAGTTCTTCCTGACTACAGCTAGAACTTGTATAGGGTTTCTGTTGATAGTGAGTAGGATCCCTATATGGTCACTACATGGTACATGGACTGGTTCCATGTAGTAATTGAACGGCAGCTGACGATTCGTCAGACAGATATCTCGTTTTGTGGCACCTCGTGCTCTGACATAGATAGGGAAGTTGGGGCTTATTTGCTTGGCAATATTTCTGTCCAGCAACAGGTCCAGGCTTCTCCCTATACCGTTTCAGGTCCTGTAACCTGAATCTCGGCATCTGGCGTTGAGATCCCCCATTAATATAGTGGGGGGCTCTTCTGCCAAATAGGCCAGTGATAAGAGTATGAATTGGTAACACATCTCTCCTTGGCGGTTGATATCCGGTAGCAATGACCAACTTTCCCAAGTCGAGTTCGACCTCAATCGCAAGGTAGGATTCTTCTAGGTTCCGTATCTGCTTGTATTTAATCCCTTTCTTTATTGCAATAGAGGCTCCATTGAACCTCTCCTGCGAATAATTTGTGACCAACACAACGTAGTTCCAGATCTTCATTTCTGTTCTACGCGTGTCGATCCCGTGTTCTGAAATCAGAATGATCTCTGCGTCAATTTATCTGAATACATTTCCGTAAAGAATTCTTTTCGTCGTCCAGCCGTTGGTGTTGATTTCCATTATCTTCAGTGCGTTCCGTAACATGGTGAGTTGTTTTTACCTATGTTTCTTCTTAGTTTTCTTCTGCTTGGGGACTGGCTGGGCGGTTTTACTCGGCCCAGTGTTTTCCTTTTTTGGAGGCGGACTCGGGGTTTTTGACCTGTTCTTCGTAGCTCGTGTACGAGTGCAGGGGCCTTCTTCGCTGTCAGACGAGGAGGATCTATCCTCGCTTCCAGTCTTTTCCTCTTTTTCGTCTTCTTCGGTTTCTTCCAATGAGGGAGCTTCAATAATCTCCTCTAATCCAGACTTGACGCTATTATTCTTTATGACTGAGTCCTTGAATGCCTTGGAGCATTCGGGGTCTTCAGGCATAATTACTGAAGGGAGATTGTCCGCCTTCAGGAGAGCGTTAAGAACTTGATTATAGCAGCCGGGTTTTACTGCATTTGCCCCATACCATGGGTTATGCAGATTAAGATCCTCGCACTTAATTCTCCGGTGAAGCTCATTGGTGCGAGTGCCGATGTGGGCTTTACCTCTGCATAACCCACTGTCGCGCATCTGGGAAGTATCCTGCGCTTAGAGAGGCGTTAAATAATGCCGCTATCCACGACAAAAAGGTGGCTGGTGTGCGTATTAAGTTCTCCTTCGTTATACCTGATGCCTCAGGTGCCTTCTGTTTGGTGGTCTTGAGCGTTCTTTGTATCGCCTGTAGCGTTATCGGCTCGATTCCTTGCTCTACTAATAGCGTTGGTGAAGCAGCTATGTTGGATACTATTTCTAGGCGGCTTTGCTCCAGTTTTTCTACCACCCTTGTTTCGTGGTCGCTGTCGAAATCCTCGTTTTCATTGGGGGAGATATCAAATACCTTCCTCCAATGTTCCCGGAACGCCTCTTCAATTTCTTGGGGTTCCTTCTCCACTACATCCTCGTTCTGAAGTTTGATTTTTTGCCTCTGTTTTCTCTTTCCCCTGGCTATGTTGATTTTCTCCCATATTTTGGTCGTTTACTTGCTTTGTACGGTCACCTCTCTGTAGGCCATTTTGCTCGATTGAGTTCCTCGTGACTTCATACTCCTTCTCGAGATTTATTATTTGGGCTGATCTTATTGGGTGCGGTAATGTTCTGTACGTTGTTGTAGGAACGTATTTCTTATGTCGCCGATCTTTTTGCCAATTTACTCCAGCGAGGCCTCAGTTAGGTCTCTCTGATCGTAATTGGCGAGCTCTTCCTCGTAGTTGGTCCAATCGGCCTGTCTATACGATTTTCTCGGCGGGCACTTGACTTGAATAGGGTCCATGCACAAAGTCATGACCACCATCTCGTGGTCGCTAGTTAAAGGAGGGCCTCTCTCAATGATATAGTTAAACTGGAGGTTCGGGGTTGCCAAAACTATATCTGGTTTTGTAGCGTTATTCTGGCCCAGATATGTTGGAAAGTCGGGTCCCAGGCGCTCTGCTATCTCTCTTTCCAGTAGTTGATCGAGGTTTCTTTCGGCTCTATTGTGGTTCCGAGTGTAGTCAGAGGCTCTACACCGGGCATTTAAATCGCCCATAAATATCGTTTGGTCTCTGTGGCCAAATATATCTGTAAAGTTGTGCAGGGGTAAAAAATCTCTCCTTGGGGGCTGGTAACCTGTCGCAACTATAAGGTTGCCTGTCGCTGTTTTTACACTTATTGCCAGGTATGATTCGTCGAGGTCTTTGAGCTTTTTGTAGTATATATCCTTGCGGATTGCCATATCGACGCCGTCGTAATTGATATTGTTAGTGGTCTTGCTGATTATGGTGTAGTTGAAGATGTTAATTTTGCTTCTTGCCGGGTCTATATTTATCTCTTTTAGCAATATGATGTCCGGATCTTCTTTTAGGTACGCATTGCTGAGAGAGAATCTTTTATCGTTCCAACCAGCCACGTTGTGACATATTACTTTAAATTTTCTTCCGTAGGCCATTACTTGTGCTTTCTTTCCTCCCTGCTTCCTCTTCTCTCTGCCTTATGCGCTTCGCGCTCGGTGGGTGATTTTGTCTTTCCACTTCTTTTCTTCTTAAATTCCTCCTTCTTCAGCGTACAGCGCATTTCCTGCGAGATTTCTAGTTTGCCTGTTGTTAGCATTGTTAATACTTCTCGTTCTGAGTATGGACCTTCGTATTCGTATTTATATACTACCTTCTTTATTCCCTGTTTCAGGTCTTCATTGTCATCGAGGAAGTTTTTTTCCTCAGAGGCGTAGATCTTTAAGTTGAATCTTTGTTGCTCTTCATCCTCTTATCTTGCAGGCTTTTGGGGGGAAGGGAGAGCTTGGCTCGGTCCTTCTCGGATCTGGCTTGCTGCTAATTCTTCTTTGTTATTTTTATTGCCTATGACGACCTCTATTTCCATCTCTTCCTAATGTTCTTTCTGTGTATTCTTCCTTAGTCTCAGATCTCTATTCGCTGCCCTGTTGGTTTCCGTGTTCTTCTCTTGGCTAGTGGCCTTTTTCTGTGCTTGGGTTTGTTTTGGTTTTGTTGGCTTGTATTGGATGCTTAGGATATCCGCTGATAGTGGGTTCTCGGGAAACCACATTTCCTCAAATCCATTATTCTTTAGCATCAGATTTAGTTCCCTAGAGTAAGAGCCCGGGTTAGCTATGTTCAACGCATGCGCGTAAAGAATGCAAGCTAATATGTTCAGGGACTCCCCCTGTTTGACTTCATTCATATTTTTCACCGGCTGGATCTTTTCAGCTGTGGCTTTAGCTACTTTGGCGAATGTGAGGTTCTGCCTTTTTTCCTCTACTCTAGCCCTCTCTCTTCTCTTATTTTCGATTTGCTCTCTCTTCAACGGGCATGCCATTGCCAGGGTGTGGTGGTTTCCACTGCAGTTTAGACATCTTTTCAACTGTGACCTGCATTCCCGCTACGTATGGTTCTTCTCGCTGCACTCGGAGCACCATTTTATATCTATGACCGGGCAGTTCCTTGTATTGTGCTTCTTAAGCGCGTAGCAATTGAAGCATGTTGGTATGCTAATGAAGTCGTCAGTTTTTACTTGCTCAGGCGTGATTTTCAAATTAAATGCAAGAATACCCGACTCCCTTGCCTTTGCTGCCATACTAGTTTCACGAAAAATTATCTTGAATACATGGGAATATTCTGTATTGGTTGCTTGGTTCATAAACTTTATTATCTGCTTTAAATTCGCCCATTGTTGTGCTCTCTCGATCTCTTCCTTGATTTCGTCCGCGTTGTGGTCCCCTATCCCTATTCCTCGCTTGCTCTTTCAGAAAGGATTTTGTCTACATCCCTGTCGTTTTGGCAAATTGCAATATATGAATTCGTTTAGTCTAGTAACCTAACTAGCACTACTACGAGTTCCCCGTAAATTATTTGGAAGACACTGGTTCTGTCAGTTTTTTTGCGCGCCATTCAAGACGCGCAAAAGGACCCGTGTAGTGGTGTCCATCTTCTTATTATCCGAGTATTTTCTTCTTTTCCATTCGCTAAGAGGATGAAAAGAGTAGGTAGATATAGTTGCTGCTATATCCGTTTATGTTCACCGGCTTATTCAGCTGACGAGTCGGTATTCCCTACCTACCTACCTACCCCTAGCCCTATCCGTTTTTGCTCCACCTAACTTGTGTCCGCCGCTCACATAGGATCTAACCCATCCCGGGCTAAGCTTCGGCCTGCGCCGAGTTAGCCACCCGGTTCAGATATGGCTCCTGCACAAGAAGGTATCTATAGAGACTTCAAGCTTCCTTACCCGACTCGCCCTACAAAGGGTGGATAGGAAAGTGAGAGTTCGTCTTTTGGTAAGAGTCCAGTAAACGTCTCGGCTGACAGTTGTGGTCTCTTCTGTTTCTTCTATCTTGAGTTGGCAACGATGCAAAAACGATCAATTTTGTCTTCCAAAGTTGAAGGTGTAGATTGCGTAAGGTTGTTCTTAAGTAAGAAATTTTTTTCCGCTATCCGGTTTATAATTTTGGACTTTGGATATAACAAGTAGTGAAAGGAAAATACATACACATATATGATTGCAACTGCAATCATGTATGCATATATGTATATAATAGTGGAAGATAAATAGGTAGGGATAGATTTCCCTGATGAAAGGATAGATGGGGGGGGGGGGAAATCCCTGGTGATAGGGAATCGAAGGCATTGTTGTTGTTCGTCTCTTTGTTTCTGCTCTAATATTCTTGTTGTTGTTCGTACTGTTTTCTGCTTCTTTTTTGTTTCTTTGTTGTTTGGATTGCTATTGAATAACATGTTTCGTTTGTGTGGTTGTTTGTTTTTTACTGTTGCTGGTTGAGTGTTCGTTATGTTTCTTGTAATTTGTAGTAGTTTTTGTAGCATTTAAGCCTTCGTAAGTTGTTGATGTAGTTTCTGTGTTTCTCTCGATGTTTGCTTAAGTGTCTTCAGTGTTCTTCTTCTTGTTCAAACTTGTGTATTACATTGTTTGAAGTGATTAGTTTTATGTGCAGATTGGATCGCTCGTCTTTCTGTCTGTGTTTTGCTACTAACAAAGTCCAGTCTTATCCTGTTTACGTCATGTAGCGGAATGTCGATGTGTCTCTGTCTGATTTCGCCCGTCAATATTCTTGGGATTTTCTCCCAGATTTTTGGGGCGCTTCCTTGCAGCTCCATGTTGATTGGAGTCAACTGGATGCCTTGGTGAAGGTCCCTATGCCTCTTTATTGCCCATGCTCAATTCATAAGTGAATTTTAACACAGAGTTCTCCTCAAATTGTTGATAAACATCAAATAGTAATTTAAGGAGAAAAATTTTAGGTTCCAACTCTGAATTAACCAAAATTTTAAAACAATCGAAAATCCATAAAGAAGGTACTCGTATCCCATTACGCCCAATCATCTCTTGCATTAACTTCCATAGTTATAAGCTATCTAAATGGCTGGCCGGAATTTTATTAAATGCGGTGGGTAAAATCTCTCACTCACATATTATCCACTCATTGGACTTCATTTCCAAAATTAAAAATCTTGACCTCAGCGGTAAAAAACTGTTAAGCTTTGACGTAAATAGTCTATTTACAAAAGTCCGGTCGATGAAGCGCTTGACGTTTTATCGAAATTTCTTTCCAATTTAGATATTAACCTACCTTTACCGATCCCTAAAATGATTAAATTAGTGCGCTTATGTGTAATGAATAATGTATTTTCAACTGAAGATAAGTTTTTTTAATAAACATATGGCCTAAGTGTGGGTAACCCCCTTTCCTCCATCCTATGCAATCTATTTATGGAAAACTATGAAATGACCCTCCTTCCTAGGATCCATTCACAACCTCTTATCTAGTTCCGATATGTAGACGAAATCCTGTCGGCATGGCCCATAGACAACAACAATTATAATGAATTTTTCAACAAACTGAATTCGTTACACCGATCGATAAAATTCAAAGTAGAATGGGAACAGAATTATTCTCTACCGTTTTTAGACGTAAATATCCACCGTTTAAAGAATTATATTCAGTGCTCAGTCTATCGAAAGCCTACAACTTTAAATGCTTACATATATTTTTTCTCACTACATGATAAATCCGTTAAGATATGTTATTTCTTTCCTCTTTCTCCGAACCTATAGAACGTGCGACCCAATCTGCTTTCAGGATCAGGATTAAATTAACCACTTTATCTGCAATTTTATCGAACTAAAATATCCAATTTACCTCATAAATAGATGCCATTTCAAAGCACGAAAAAACTTCTATGCCACCTCCACACCACGAAGGGATGATTTAAAAAAAATCTATTAGTTTCCCATATGCTCCAACCTTGGTTCCTCTAAAATCATATGCAAACGGAAATAACATTAATATTACATTTGAATATTGCAATAGCATTCGAAAATCCTTGGCTAGACTGCGCCCAATCAATTTCGATGCTGGAGTTTACAGTATACCATGCTTTAATTGCAAATTAGCATATATTGAAGAGTCAGGCCACTTTAATAAGAGGATGAAAGAACATTTAGCTGATATCAGAAGGTGTAGAAATTCATCAAGTCTCTTTACGCTCATGCAAACGAACGACCATAGAATTGATTTTAACCATGCAAAAATCATTTATAAATCAAACAATTATATTGAAAGGATAATTGCGGATTCCATCATCATCAACAAAGTTGATAATTTCAATTTATCTGAAGGGCAATACAAATTTAACAAATATATAACGAATAGAGTCGCCAATTGTATCTATAAGCCCTCGGATGCAATGCGTTTTGGGGATTAACAACTCTCCCGATTGTTTCCGGCTCAATTTCATTTTGTTTAGCTTGTCATTCACGCGAGATTTACTCGAGTATATATTTTTTCCAGATTGTTTCCTGCTGTTTAATTTTGTTTAGGATATGTCTTGCCTTATATATAATATGCTCCTTGTCTAGCGTATTCATTATTAGTTGAAAATGGCATGCTGCCGAAACTAGTCCGATAGTTATAAATAAAATCTTGATTCAAATATTGTGGTTTACCATTATCTTCCACTGATATACATCACGTCAATTGATATCCTCCATTATATATATATATATATATATATATATATATATATATATATATATATATATATATGAAAAAAGCTCACAAAGTGCACGTGAGTCAAAGTTATGCAGATACACCCACAAAGGAAAAGTGATAAACACGATTACGAGCGCTTTCGTCTTTATTCTTAAAGACCTTTTCAAGGAATCAACAGAAGGCTGGACATACATTGGCTTAAATAGTGGGAGGGGGAATTAGACTACCTACCTCTGAAACAAAATCCTAAAACAACTTTAGTTGAGATTTTATGTATCTAGTGATAATGGGGTCTAGCGTGAACAAACCAGAGCATAGTAATTTGCCTAAAAAAGTACGTTCAATTCTTAAACATTATCCAGACTTAATTTCTAAATTTAAATCTATGAATGCCTCTCTTTCTGACCTTTATGGCCTTGTCAAGACTCACAAACCTAATAATCCTTTACGCCCCGTTGTCAGTTCTGTAGGCTCTGTCTCAGAAGATTTGTCAAAATTGCGTACGTCTTATCTTACCCCTATTGTAGGATGCATTTCGGATTCCCATATAGTTAATAGTTCCTACCTAATAGAAAAACTTAATACCATCCCGTACCCTTCAAACTTCACCCTGGTTAGCTTTGATGTTTGCTCCCTTTTCACAAAGTTCCGGTTGATGATCTATTCCATTTTTTAAAAGATAATTTATTCTTATAATTAATCTCCCCCTGTACCAAAGACTATGCATTTACTTTCAATGGTAAATTCTTTCGCCAAAAATTTTGCTTAGCTATGGGTAATTTTTTATCTCCAGTTTGATCTAACTTATATATGTAATTTTTCGAAACGGTTTTCCTCCCCTCTATTGTAGATTTTCCTATAATCTGGTTTTGCTATATTGATGATATCCTTTGCTTGTGGCCCAATTCTGAAAATATTTTTCTTTTTTTGAATAAACTTAATTCCCTTGTACCTTTCATCAAATTTACCCTTAAAATTGGAAAGAATGGAAGTATTCCTTTCCTTGATTTATTAATACACCGCACACCTTCTGGTTTCAAATTCTCTGTCTATCGGAAACCAACTAATTCTTCTTCTTATATTCACTTTTACTCCTCTCACCATATTAAAGTCAAAGTTAGTCCTGAATTTTTTTACTCTGAAGTTTTTAAAATTTTTGACATAAACTTTGCTATCCTTTTCATTTGCTTGATAAATGCCTTCAGTTAGCTAAAAAGTCTTTTTATCGTTTTGAACCTCGCGCGCCTTTTAATAACAAGAATACTCTTGTACTTCCTTTTAGTCCATCCTTTGCTTCTCAATCTCATATTTTAAAATCATTAGCCATTTCTATAGTATTTACTTATAATAATACTATCTCTAAACTATTAGTCAAGAACAGCCCTTGCCCTATTGGTAATGTATATTGCGTAAAATGTATCGATTGCTCTAAATATTACTTTGGCCAATCAGGTAAATGTTTAAAAAAACAAATTTCTCAGCATAAATATGATGTCCGTCGTGCCGAAGAAAGCAGCTCATTTTATGTTCATTATCATATCTTAATCACAATATTGATTGGAATTCTGCTAAAATCATGTCATAATAACGATACAATTTCCCGAAATATCATTGAATCAACCTTTATTGGTAAATTCCCAAATTTTAATTGAAGTCCTGGCCTATATTCACAATGTACTGTCGAAACTTTTAATTTAAGACTAAATATTTATATTAATCTTAATAAACAATTTAATTTTATTAGGTTTACATTTCATATTAATTCATTTTGTTGATTGTTTTTTTGCTTTTTTGTGAGCGTTCCCTCTCCTCTGTATCATCCTTATAAATATTACAATTTTCAATACTTCTGTTATTCCTTGATAAAGAACTCGAAATAAAGTTCGAAAGTACGTCGAATCCTCGTATTAATTTTCCCTGTGGGCTTTGTTGCATTTATTGCTTACTCACGCGATACTTTGTGAGTTTTCCACACACACACACACACACATAAACACACACACATATATATATATATATATATATATATATATATATATATATATATATATATATATATATATATATATATATATATATATATATATATACACACTTCCCAATAGTGACGTTGTCTTCCAAGATGATAATGCATCGATCCACATAGCCTAGAATTGTGAAAAACTCGTACATATAACAAGAGAGTAAAGTGAAACCTATGGCTTGCCCTCTACAATTGATGGATTGATAATAAGAGTATCATCGAACATATTTGGTTTGTATTGGAACGAGAGGTAGATAAGCGCTTTCCTCCATCAGAATCGTTCAAAATTCCATTAATCAATATTAAAAATATCTATGAATCAATTTCTCAATACATTCAAATAATTAGTGATGCCAAAGGACGACTAACTTCAAATCAAATTAAAAAACTTTCCTTTTAACAATGTGCTTCCATTATTTATCCACACCCAGAATATTCGATAGTGTCCTATCATATAAAATCGTTTGAATGGATACATTTTAAAATCTGTATTTAGGATTTGATTGTCAATGATAGCCGTAATTCGTTGAAATTTCGAAATGATCTGCAATTCTCGATAACTATAAACTCTCATAATTTGTCTTAGGCATAATCCTGGACTCACCAGCTTTAAACTATTTATTCCTTTATTTCATCCTTTTCTGTTTTTTGTCACTCCTACTTCTTCACCGTTGCGTACATGCCTTATTTGGAAGAAGAAAATAGAAACGAGCAATCTATGAAAACAAAATTGAGATCAATAAAAAACGACCCAATAATGGTTTTCTTGCTGGAAGTAATTTGCAATTAAGGCCGCAACAATAAACATTCATCTGCGCATGATAATTTTAACTCACACTGGTTTCATATGCGCGCACACATACGACTTCGAAATACCATGTATAGCCTTCGGATATTATTTACTATGGAGCAATGTGGCAACCACTTATTTGCCTAACCGAGGCCTTAAAAGTCCCAGATTTTCTCAGTTTTCCCCTAAAGATTATTTCCCTTTCGCCTTAGAACATCATACCAACTACGTGCTTGGAATTCTTGCATGATCGAAAATCAGTAGTGAATTCCGTGACTTTATTATTATATTCATCGGTCTAGTAATTTTCCAACCCTTCAACAAATAAGTGTCAAATTGTACTAATTAGCATTTTGTGTGTTTTCGCTCAAAGTGAATAGTTTTCGGAAGTTGCTAAAGTAACAGAAAAGCCTCTCTGCTTAGGAAAATGACATAACATCATGGTGTGAGTAAGTTAGAGAGATTTGTGATATGATTCCTGAAATAGACGAAATAATTTTATTCATATTTCGACCTTCCCCAGCCCCTAATGGTGGTAAATGACAGGCCTTCGAAGCGTATGGTTGGCAGGTCAGATTGAGGGAAAACGAAAGGTGAAGGAGATTTAGGCGGATGGTGAGTATGTCCCAATTATCAACACGGAATACTGGGGTCAGGTAGGCGTTCAAGAACTAAGAAGCAAATCTGGAGTGACTGAAAGGGGGATGGGGTCTGACTGCACTTTAAAACATGATCTTGAGGAGGAAATCGAAGGCTGATATCGTCAAGTGGCTACGCTTTAATTCGGAAGTGGGTAGTTGCACGCCCTTCATTAAGTATTCCAATCAGAGTTGTCTCAACTGCAAGTGAATCACTCCCACTCCAATCTGTATTTGAACCTCAATTTATCCATCTACCTCTCTCGCTCTTTCATTCTCAGTAACCCTCTCACTCACGGCTTCACTCTCACACTCTCGTTTTCTCTCCCCTCTACTACTATCGTTCTTTCTCTTTCTGATTCTCTTTGTTGCCATTTTCTATCTATTTTTATATCTGTTACTATCTCACTCTCTTTTTCAATCTCTTACCTATCTCAATCTTCCTTAATCTATCTTGCACTCTCTTTATTCTCTATTTTGCTCACCTCTCTCTCAATCCCAGATCTCTCAACACATACTCTGTCTAATTGTAATGCGGTACACTGTTTGTAGCAACTACGTTGTTCATATATAAATAGCTATACATCTGATGGAAATCTCCTCGAATGTACCCCAAACCTCTGAATTTTCCTTACTTCTTGGTAACTCCTTGTAGTTCTCTTTCTTTCTCTTTCCCTCTATCTCTCCATCTTACCAAGCAAATTTCATCCTCGAACTGGGAGACCACATTATATGATAGCTCATCCACCAGTCCAGGAAAACTGGTTTCAAAGTTATTCCTTTATGTTAGCCTCGTTTACCGTCATAGAAAACCATCATTATTTTTAATATATTAAAGGCGTTATCATAGCCAAATACATTCGGAAGATGAAAAAGATCCAAGACAAATTGGTACAGTTAATTTAGTGACATTATTATTCAATTGATATACTTCAGGTCCAACGTGAAATCCTTTCGTTCTCGAACTGGGTGAACACATTATAGGATAGCTCATCCACCAGTCCAAGAAAACTGTCGACTGGGAAACCAGAGCAGCCTGTGGCGAGAGCGCGCTACTCTTGGAGTTCGCCAACAACGAGTTACTCACTCAATAGGTCAGAGAACCGACGAGAGGAGACAATATCCTCGACTTGGTCTTCACCTCTGAGGATGATATCGTTTAGGATCTCTCTGTAGGCGAAGAGCTCGGTGGCAGTGATCACCAGCTAATTAGATTTACCGTCAAGATCCCGAAGGTAAGGTCTGTTGCCAGTCAATCAAGGAAACTTGACCTGAGAAGAGCAGACTTTGCAAACCTTCGTGCTAGGCTGACTGATGTAAGGCTAGCGGTATGCGAAAATGTTGAGGATTCGTGGAACAATTTCAAAAATAAGTTCATGAGTCTTCAATCAAGTTGCATCCCTATGAAATGCCTCCGTCGGTCTTCTGTTCAACCAAAGTGGTTTAATCGAGAAATCGGCCAACTGCTTAGGGAGAAGAGAAATGCGTACCGGCAATCGAAGATCTCGGGTGCCTTTGACGAGTACCGGAGGCTAGCCAGAAGAGTGAAGTCCAGCATAAGGGTGGTTAAGCGGTCGGAGGAACTCCGAGTGGCGAGACTCTGCAAGGAGAATCCCAAGGAGTTCTTCGGCTATGTAAATAGCCGTAAACCAATCCATCGTGTGGGGACAGATAGCGGAAAATAGCCAAGTGGTTAAAAGAGAAAGGAGTGTGGTAGGGTGCAAAGAGATGCTAAGTGCCTTTTGATCAGGCCTATCGCTTTTAAATATTTTCTTGTTTTGTGGTTCCTTTGTTGTCTTTGAGATAGTTTATATTATTAAGGCGTTTAAGCCATTTGTATTAAAATAAAATAATGTTCCTGGATATGTTATGCGCATTTGCTGTTGTAGTAATAAATGTATTTAATCTCTTTAGTGTTATGCTTAGTGTCTTTGTTTTTTGTCTATCTTGTAGTAAGAGTAAATCGTGTCCTTTGTTTTTTTCTCGGATGTCTTCTTCGGTATTTTTGGGTATTCATCGGTGAATTCTTGTAGAAATCAGTGAGGTTTCATAATTAGGTATTCTTTTTCTTGGTTTTGGTAAAACATTCTTATTTTCATGCGTAGAACGGCAGCTAAAAGCCTAGCGGAGCTCGTAAATCTGGCGCGACTTATGCCTCTTCTGTTCTAGTTAATCTTTTGGACGATATCATTGTTTAATTCTAGATTAACCAGTTTCTGCATACTCCTTTTCCGTTCTTCTATGATAACGTTAATGAGACTTAACCCCGCTTCCCGGTACAGATCCTCCTGGCGTCTTCTTTTTCTCCTGTATATACCTGTAATTAGGTACATAGATTTATTCTGCACCACTTGTAGTTTCCTCTTTTGTGTCTTCGAGACACACGAGAGGGTGGAAGCGGGGTATAGCAGCGTTGATCTTGAAAGTGCATTGTAAATCTTTTTATTATTGCTTTCACGAAGATTTCTGCACATGTATAGAGTTTTGAGTGCAGTGGTGGCCTTGGTGATTCTTTTTTAGATATGCTTTTTGTACCCGGTTGAAGTAATCTTCATTTCGAGTACATTGCACTCCGTGGTGTAGGGATAGCGTCTATCCCCCATCCTGACATCGTAAAGTAGTATCTTGCCATTGGGGACTACTTTAGCTTTTCCTGCTGTCATGCGAGCTTACCAAGGTGCAGTCCTCCATGGACAAGTGATTATCTGAATGAAATCATCAGCGAATTGAATGTTGAGGCAAGTGGGGCTTACAGGGACTGGGACATCAGCGGTGTTAATCAAGTAGAGAGTGGGGGACAAGCACCCCCTGTTGGAGGCCCACAGTGAGCGGAAACTTTTGTCCGTCCGTGCACCCTAAACTGATGTACGCTGCTCTTTCCATGACATAGTCACAGAGAGTTTTTTCCAATTTTTTCAATTAGGCCCAGTCGTAAGATCTTGTACTGCAGTCCACCTTGCCACACCTTATCAAATGCTTTTGATATATCCCGATAATCATTTTCCACGTAACTTCTTTCCAGTTTTGCTTGAGCTAGTTTTTTCGTTATGATATTAATCGCCATCTCTGTACTTCGCTTCCTCCTAAACCCGAATTGAAGTAGGTTGAAGAGAGAGTTCTCCTACAGGTGAGACACGAATCTTCAGTTGAGGATTTTCTGGAAAAGCTTCCCGCCAAATTCTAGACGTGAAATTGGCCGGTAGCTCTCCTTCAACGTTGGGTCCTTTCCGTGCTTAAGCAAGAAAATCATCTTAGCCGTTTTATAAGCATCTGAAGAGTATTCAGTGTTCAGACCGACGTTATATAATCTTCTCATCCCTTCGATGACATTGGATGGTGCCTTTTCAGTTTAACTTTGGAAGCCCCGATTGTCCCGGGGCTTTTTGTCGGAATGAGCGGAGCGCGCCGTGTAGTTCTTCTTCGGTAATCTCGGTGTCTCCGTCACGCTGTCTATCCACCTGGTGGTGAGGGTGCGTCTTGTGTATTTGTTCGTAAAGCTCGTCTGTGATGTTGCTTTCAAACTCTAGGTCATAGTCTTCGTTTACCTCCTTAGTAATACTGAAGATCTTTCCTAATAAGTCGATCTTCTTCTTCCCAGTCGATCCTTTGAGATTTCTGATCTTTTTCCAAAAATCTTTGGGAGTTGCTTTGTGATCGATGTTATCGATCGCATCATAACATCGTCTCCATTGCTTTTCGAGGATCAACTGGTTCAGTTCTTCTTTGATTTCTTTACTTCCTTGCATTGAGTGAACTGATGCATTCGAAATTATTGATTTCATACAATAATTTCAGCTGATGGTCTAAATCCTTCATGTCCATCTATAGGTAGAGATGGTCCTATACTCGGATTTATGGATACAAGCCATTTCTACGTTGATGAGATGGTTGTTGAGGTCGTCGAGTGCCTCGTCAATCTCCTCGAGAATTGTCTCGTCCAAGTTGGGCGGATCGTAGGCCTCGAGAAGGCGCGCGTACCGTGTCCAGTTTGCTCTTCTGTAGTGCTTTCTGACTACAGCTGGAACATGTATAGGGTTCCTGTTGATGGTGAGTAGGATCCCTATATGGTCGCTACATGTTAAATGGACTGGTGCCATCTAGTAATTAAACAGCAGCTGACGATTCGCCAGACAGATGTCTCGTTTTGTGGCACTTCCTTCTCTGACAAAGGTGGGGAAGTCGGGGCCTATTCGCTGGACAATATTTCTGTTCAGCAATAGGTCTCCAGGCTTCTTCCTATATAATTGAAGATCGTGTAACTGGATTCTCGGCATCTGGCGTTCAGATTCTCCATTAATATAGTGGAGGCTCTTCTGCCAAATAGACAGTGAGGGTGTAATTGGTAGCACGTCTCTTCATGGTGGTTGATATCCGACAGTAAAGACCAACTTTCCTGTGTCGAGTTCGACCTCAATAGCGAGGTAGGATTCTTCTAGATTTCTTATTTGCTTGTATCCATCCCTTTCTTTATTGCAATAGCGGCACCATCGAACAGCTCCTGCGAATAATTCGTGATCAACACATCGTAATTCCAGATTTTTATTTCTGCATTACGCGGGTCGATCCGTTTTCCGAATTTAAGATAATGTCTGCATCAATTTCTCTGAATACATTTTCTTAAAGAGTCCTTTTCGTCGTCCAGCCGCTGGTATTAACTTCTAGTATCTTCAGTGCGTTCCGTAACATGCTTATTCTTATTCTTCTTTTATTCTTGGGGGCTGGCTGGGCGGTTTTACTGTGCCCAGAGTTTTCCTTCTTCGGAGAGGGACTTGTGGTTATGGACCTGCTCTTCGTAGCTCGTGTATGGCTGCAGGGGCCCTCGTGGTTGTCAGAAGAGGAGGATCCCTCCTCATTTTCAGCCATTTATTTTTCTTCTTCATCATCCTTTTCGGATTCCTCCGATGAGGGAGCTTCGACATTTCCCCCAGTCCAGATTTGACAGTGTTGTTTATTGTGACTGATTCCTTGAATACCTTGAAACATTCAGGGTTGCAGACATGATTACTGAAGGGAGACTGTTTGTTTTTAAGAGTGCATTAAGTACCTGGATATAACAGCCAGGCTTCACTGCATTAGCCAGATTTGCGTGGGTAATGCAGACCAGGATCTTTGCACTCAGATCCCCTGTGATATTCAACTGGGCAGGTGCAGTCTTTACTTCCCCATTCTTCTTGGCCGTGTTCGCATAGATCATTTCCTTAGCTTTCTTCTCTTCTTCCTCCTTCCCTTTGATGATATTTCGGCGCTTTGGGCAGTTCAGGGCCATGGTCCTGTGTTCCCATTTACAGTTGAGACGTTCCTTCTTAGTGCTCTCGCCTTATCGAATCGATGTCCTTCTGTGATGAATTCGCTGCCACAGAGTTTGTTTTTATCCCGGCAGGTCATAGTTGTGAGCTCTTCCAATTTGTAGCATCAAAAGCACATCTGAATGCTACTGAAATTTTCTTGTTGAATGTAATGGCCTGGTATTCTCATGTTAAATACCAATATTCTATTCTGCGATGATTTCGTGACCCTTTCGGTGGTAGCGAAAGTTATCTTAAACACGTGGGTGTGTTCGCGAAATTTGATTATTTCACGAACTTGGGCCTAGGGATTGCTCTTTGGAATCTCCTCCTTGAGCTCCTCGGGCGTATGCTCACCCACCCAGCTCTCCACTTTGCGGCAGATCACGCTTCGGTGGGCTGCAACTTGTGGAGGGGTTTTTGCTTCGAGTCCAGTGCTCCGGAGGACCCTCGCTCCCTCTTCCGATAGAAGCTGATCAACGTCATTAGTCTCGGCACATAAGGCGATGGACCTAGATGAGACTTCAATAAGTTTCACTAGTGCTACCTTTAATTCGAGGTAGAAGGTTCCACAGAGCTTCCATTTTTGGGGGTTCTTCATTCCAGGGATGGTCCTTATGGAGACCCTTTTAGTCAAGGTCTCCATAGTCTTGCCCGTCCTTCTACTAAATCCTCTTGTGTTGCCTTTTTTTTTGAAACCAAAATGTAATTATGGTGTTTTGAGTGAAAAAGAAGTTATGAGGTGGTAAAGGAGGTAGCAGTTAGGGAGGGTAAGTTCGTGAGTGAGTTAAAAAGAAATGGTGAAAAATGCCCCGCCCATTTTCCTGTTAGTCCCTCTCTCGGTTGCTGCCAGGATGATGGGTGATGGATGGATGGGATGGATCTCGAGTGGGAACCTCAAGAGGGGTGAATTATGGTGGACTTGATCCAGTAGCGGCATCCAACTACATAGAGACGGGTGCTACTTCCCTCTTTGATGCTGGCCGGGTCCCCCGGGCGATGATGATCTCTCATCCGTCCGTGACTCGCAGTTATACCCAGTTTCGAGATAATTTCTGACTTATGCTTCCGCTGTGGGCTAGTCCTCAAACCACTTTTCACATAAGACCTTAATTATGTCAGTCCAAAGGCCGGCATAGTTAAGACGAAATCAATGAATGGCAGACATCCGAGCAGGTTCCTACGCAGGACGATTGACGGGAGCAGTGAGGTGCTTAAACCTTCATTGAATTGTCGCTTTTTGAAGGGTGAAGCGAAATTCACCAAAGACTTCCAGAATAGGCTCTTTTCTATGTAGGCGGTGCTCAAAGTCTGTTACCAAGCAAGTAAAAATGCTTTATCCGTAGGTAGTCAGCAGACCGTATGAGTCGAATATTCAGTTTTCACGACAAACAATCATTGCCCCCCTAACACATATATTCAATAAAGAAATGTTGGACCAAACGATTGGAAAATAGCGAATGTTACACCAATATTCAACAAGAGGGAAAGTCCCTCCAATGACCTGCCGCGTTTTGTGATAAGATGATAAATGGTTATTGCATTGATGGTTTTCCATGGTTCAAGTCACTTACAAGTGCTTTTGAATGGCTAAATTAGGGTTCTGCCACTAGATGGCACCACCCAGCGCCAAATCCGATGGCAGATTTGAAATCTCCTGGGTGGATAACCATATGTCCCATGGTAATATAAGACATTTCATGGCTCTAAATGGGTACAATTGAACTTTACTCCTCTTGAAAAAAAAGGAGACCGCTCCCGTACCGAAAACTACCACCCTATTAGTTTAACCTCTGTAATTGAAAAACTATTGGAAATAATAATGAGACAAAATTATGATCACCTAGAAACGAAAAGCATAATAAAAGATTCCCAGCATGGATTTCGTCGAAAACGATCATGTTTGACAAACTTACGATATATTCAAAGTCTATGATGAAGATCGACTTGCTGATATTGTGTATTTCGATTTTGAGAAGAGATTTGACAAGGTCCCCCCCAAAAGACTGATAGGAAAATTAAAGCTCATGGTATAGGAGAGCAAGTTGTTAAAAGGATAGAAAACTAGCTTAGTGAAAAAAAGTCAAAGAGTTGTAATTTGCGGTAGCTCCTCCAGCTATATTCCATTAACAAGCGGTGTGCCTAAAGGATCAGTGCTTGGACCAGTACTCCCTCTCATATACATTAACGACATAGACATCGGGATAATGAACAAGTTATCAATGTTTGCAGATGATACCAAAATCGGCGGCCGTGCAAAAACATCCGAAGACCATGCACTGATTCAAGAAGACATAAGCAAACTGGTTGAATGGGCGAGTAAATGGCAAATTAATTTTAACTTCACCAAGTACAGCCCCCTCCACATTGTTAAAAACACCATGAGAACCAACTAAAAAATGGGCGGAATCGACATACCAAACGTCAACGTGTAAAAATATCTCGGTACAAAAATTTCCAGCGACCTTAAATCAATAAACAATGCATGAAGGCAGTGAAAAATGCAAACTGGATACTTGGTCTCATAGGACGTACATTTCGGAACTAGTCTCAAATGTGTATTCTAATACTTTGTAATGCACTTGTGAGGCCACATTTAGAATATTGCGTGCAGTTTTGGTCATCATATCTGGAGTGAAAACACAAAAAGAGTAGAGCGAATCTAGCGTCGAATGACCAATATGATTCCTCGCTTGAGAACATAGTGAGATATAGAGTCGCCCGCGACTAGACTCGCATGCGATTAAAAATAGGACTTAAACTAAAATATAAGTTAAGATCGCTCAGCCAACAGAACGAGAAGAATATCTACCAATCAATAATCCAGACCACACTAATCTATCCGACAAATGTGATGTGCACACTCTCAAAATGTAACCTCGTAAAAGTCCTAATAATCTAAATCTATTCTCTCTTCGACAGAGATGCATACGTTGGGACATGATAGAATTAATTAAAATCGTTCATGGTTTAAAAAAAAATCTAAAATTTCTAACAAATGAATGAGTCACTTTCGAGCAGATAAAAGGAAATTCTTCTTTTTCAACAAAACGATACGAATCTGGAATAATCTACGAGGTGCTGTGGTTAACGCAGCTATTTTAGGTTTATTTAAAGCCAAACTTGATAAATGGATGATGACAAATCCTAACCCAAACTTGTTTTACGGTCGATTAAAAAAGGTGCGCTGGAAAATAATAACTAATAAACTTTCAATCTGCTTTTGTAGATAATTTTCTGCCTTCGGCTTTACTTTGCCTTTTCTCCTCAATCCACTATTACATATACCTTTTTAATTCATAATCCTTCTGTTAGCCTAGTAAGGATCAGTAGATGTGTCACTACCAGCCTTTCGATGTACTCTCAATGTATTATCTGTCTCTACACTCTACATACTCACCCTCTCTCTCCCATTTGGATTTAAGGAAAAGTAATGCACGGATTGAAACAATTCTTACCTAAATAAATATTTATCCAATTTTCTGAAAATCTCCTCGACTGCGCCATAAGGACAGTGAAGTTTCCTTAATTCATGTAACTTTCTTCTCTTCCCTCACTATCTCTTTTTATCTTTTCGTCTCTCTCCATGTCTCTCTGGATCAGGAAGATTTACTGGACAAACGCAAACATTAAATCCGTGTGTACTCAAGGACGTCTCTCTGGGTGTGTGTGTCTCTCACTCTCTCTCTCTCACTCACACTTTCTATGTCTCTCTCTCTCTGGATCAGGAGGAATTTACCAGACAAACGTAAAGATTACTTTCGTCTACCGTAATGGAAGTCTCTTCCTCACATAGTCACTCATTCTCTCCTTCAATCTCCTTCTTACCAAGTATCTGCATCGCACTCTTTCTCTCCGCTGTGACTCACTATATATCCCCTCATTCACTATTCCCGACCTTTCACTTTCTCACGGTCACTTAGACTCTCTCACATTCACTCTATCCCTAACTTTCTCACTCTCTATTTTAATCTCTTTCCACCTATCTAAGTCTCTTTACCCCCTCTCATTATATCTTTCATAATTCACTATTCTCTATCTTATCCTATCTCTCTGTCTGTTTCCTTTTTTCCTCTTTCTATTTATATTTTACTATTTCACTCTGCCTCAACCTTTCTTCCTCCTAGGATTCATTTTTTCATTGTAACTACATAATATAAATGAATGGTTAAAGTCAACAGCAACGGTTGCTTAGCTAACAGTCATTTCCTTGCCGACCAGATCGACGAGCTGGAGACACTGCCTGACAACCGCTTAATTTTTCTCCAGCTCTTTGTAAACTTCTCTTCTCATAAGGCGTACGGCGTGAGAAAAGGGTGGCGAATGGCATTTCTTTATTAGCCAAGACACCTATCGACTCATTCCGCGGGCAAACTGAGTGGAATCCAATTCATTCCAATCAAATAAAAGTGATGAGGTAAGTGTATGGGAAAGAAAATGTGACTTACAAGGCTTAAGGAAAAATAGTGGCGAAATTTTGAGGAAAGCATATTGTGTGCAAAGAGTTGTCAAGACGTTTGCTAATCAGGCTTATATGTTATTTTGTTTTTGTGTGGTTATTGTCCTGCGTTTGGTTTGTCTGTTGGCGTTCAAGCCTTTGTGATATGTTGTTATCTCTTTGTATGAACATATTTGCTCTCGTCTTGTGTTGATGTTTTTCTTTTTACTTCTGTGTATTGCTTTAGAATGTATTATTGTGCTTCTAATTTATTTTTTGGGGAATGTAGTTTATTGTCGATTTGAGGTGATTGATCCATAATCCGGTACTTGGTTGTCGAATTTGGTTCTTTTTCTCCGCCTTCGGGATTCATGTCACATCTCCGGTTAGTCTTCTTCTGCATTTTTTTTCTCGTTTAGTTGTTTTTCTCGTATTTTTAGGTCTTTTTCCACCTTTCTCACTTAAAGAGTGGCATTTATTTTCCATTGTCAATTAGCTTTATGGAGCTCAGCAATCTTGCATGGCTTCGCCCTGCTCGATTGCCATCGAGCAGTTGCCTATCATCATTTTGTCACTTATTTTCTTATTTCTCTCCTAGTGAGTCGAACACAGAAACAAAATAAATGTATAGGGCAAAGTAAAAGAATAGCTTGTCTGAGCCTCCCAACCCCATGCCCCCTTCCGCCCTCGCTCCGAATAGATAGGGGGGAGGAGAGAGGGCGGTGGATGGAGCTCGCCTAGACCTTGCTTTCACATCACCCAGACCCTATTTCTCATGAATGCACAGAAGAAATAGTTTAAGGGGGCGTGGGGAGATAGAGAAATGAAGAAGTGAGAAGATAAGCAGTATAGTGGGCCTCTAGGGTCAGATTAAAAAGTCCACCTATGTTCTCCTGGTCCCATATCTAAACGTGGTGCTAATGACACTTAGCAATTTATTATTTTTCTAATCATATTTATTCGTTGACCCTGGCCCACCTTAGTATGTAGAACTCGGTTGAGAACGAGAATAGCAAAGATTTATGGAAAAAGTAAGAAGCTGTATGGTATGATTATTTAGACGTTATATGCCCCTTTTATGTAAAGTGCGAAAATGGGAGCTCTTTTCGTGTAGCAGGCGGGTTTAAGTGATAAAAACGAGCTTCCTTAGGATAAAGGAAAATATTCAGCTGGATTCTTTATTCCGTCGTAAATTGCTAATACTATCTTAAACCACAAAATACAGCTATATAAATAGTCATAATTATACAAAATTCAACCAGTCAGGATTAAGCAGATTTTTAATGACAATCTTATGTTTAATTTATTCATTTAACTTTAAAAAAAATTTAATGTTTTATACATAAGTGCTGCAAAAAATAACCAATCAAATAGATTTTAGAGAATGAATAACGCTCAAACCGTTTCGCATATAAACACGGCTGAAATCCATTTTCTGTAGAAACTTTGACGGCACAGAAGTTAGTAGACGTGCTAAAAGGCATCGGACTAGCCCTCAGAATCCCCCCCCCCCCCAAATACAGACACATAGAAGCGTAATATGTAGGCGTCTAGATCCATGGGTCGGGTCGCATAACACTGAATAGCTAAAAACGGAAATTGAAACAAACCGCAGCTGGGCGACAGTCGTTGAAGTCATTAAATTTAAAGAATATACACATGTGTTTAAAGTAGTTTTTAGTGATACATGTATGGCCCAAAAAGCAACGGAAATAGGACTGTTGACTTTCAACGTGAGAATCACTCCCGATCAAATTGAGAGGGAGGAATTCAAAGAAATTCAATTTTGTTTCAAATGCTACCGTATGGACGACCACCCCACAAGAGCCTGCACACAAGAATCAGAGAAATGTTCTGAATTCAGTGCAGATAACCACAACTGGAGGAGCTGCAATAGCGAGCGTAAAAGGTGCCTAAATTGTGACGGCGACCATCACACCCTCGCAATGATATGCCCATTTAAGAAAAACTTAATAAAGAAGAAGAAAGAGGTAAAAAGACAGAAAGAAGAACAAAAAAAAGAACATTCCGTACGCCCAGGTAGCAAAAACACCCAGAGTTGAACCAGCAAAGGAAAATACAGTTCTGCATGTAGAAAATGAGAATTCGACGCAAATAATGGCATGTATATATTACGTCCATATTGCAAACCTTTCTAGGCCCGGAACTTTCAAGAAAGAATTAAAATATGATGCTGGAGAATAACGGAATGCCGAAAATGTGGTTCCCCGACAACCCTCCATCAGAAGAAGTTATAAAAATGAAGCTAGTAAAACCTATACAAGATCAAGAACCTACTCCAACAAGAAATAACGCCTCCAACTGCAGGGATCCAAAGATTGCTGCACAGGAAGCCAGAAATAAAGTGGTATCAAAAAAGAACCAAGGAAAACAAGATAATACTGAAGAGGAGATGGTAACTGAAACTGAACAGGAACAAATAAAAGAAAAAATCTCAGAACGCACAACCCGAGAGCAAAGAAGGTCAAACAGCCCACAGAAGAAAAGATCCCCAACTTCTGCCCCGAGGAAAAAAGCAACAAATTAGCGCTAAAAGGATTAATCTCAGACTCTTTGCTACAGGAAACTGACAATACCCCAAGGAACACCACGTCGAGTTTATCACCGAGGGAATCATAAACGATAGAATCAAATGGCAATACGAGGATCAAATGACAAAGAATCAGGTCGAAGAGGCCTTATTTCAAGAAAAAATAAAATAAACTCCAGAGATATTTAACAATATCCCCCAGAGTGAATTTAACAAGAAACGTAACGGAGAATGCAGAACCCCACCTCACCAGGCCTCAGTATCAAAACAAGACAGAAGAGAAGATTAAGGAAAAGGTACAACGAGAGTAAAACAGAGTAACAACTTCTACAGAAGAAACTCTGCATAATGGACACAAATAGTAAAACACTAAAACTAATGTACATGAACGTCAATGGCTGGACAAGGAAAAGTTCCGAATATGGAAACATAATTCAGAACCTTGATCCAGACATCATTTTAATTTCCGAACATGGAGTTGATACTAAGCACAAAGAAATTAAAATATTCAGGTACCAAGTTTACCCAACAAGCCACACAGATGAGGCCTTCGACGGGGCAGCGATTGCAATCCGTAAAGGACTCATGCACAAAGTTCTCCCACAACTGGACGAATCATACGTAGCAATAGAGGTCTGAACTACCATAGGGCCCCTAACTATAGCTACTGGGTACCAACCCCCAAGAAGAGGGTACGTTCCCATTTATAACGTCCTACAACTGTTTGCCCATAAAAAACGGTGTTGTTTGCAGGCGACCTTAACGCTAGGTGCAGGGCCGCTGAGTACACCAGCACCAATGCGGCAGGACGAAATATAGAACTTCTTCTAGAACATAACGTAGCTGTACGCATTGGACCAGAGTTCCCGACATATTACTCACCGAGGGGTGCAACTAAGCCCTACATTGTTCTAACGAGCCCAAAGTTTCCCTTTAACTATCATATCGCCACTAGACCCATGATACCCAGCGACCACGAAGCCTTAATCATCACTATATCAACAGGCCCAATCCAAGTACCTATTAGGGAAAGGAAATCATATGCACGTGCAGACTGAAAGGCCTACCAAGCCCATTGCTAGAATTACGTCCCAAAGAACCTAGAAGAAGCTACCCTAGAAAATATAGACGAAGAGTTAAACCTCCTTACAACAAAATTATCAGAAGCAGATAGAAATAGCATCCAAAAGTTAAAATATAAAACCCTCCCAGCTCCAAGATGGACACCAGAAATGATTGCCATTCAAGATGAATATAGAGGCTTAGTGGTCGCAATCAACAGATGTGGACCAAACAGGAACCTGCACCAAATGAGGCAAGAAAAAAAAGAACACCTGCACCAGCTGATCATTCAGCAACAGTCGGATATTTGGGACCGACTCATCGAAGACTTATATGAGAAAATGGACCCCAGAACATTCTGGCAAACAGTGAAGAGGTTGAGAGGAAAGCCAGCCACCAAAACGGCTAATATAAAAAATTGGGAAGGTGAAGTGGCCACTGAACCTGAGGAGTTAGAGGAAATTTTCCGAGATTACTGGTCTAATGTATTTAAGATTTCCCCTGAAGAGGAAGAAAATTTTGATACAGATTTCGGAAACGAGATAATAGATCAGGTAAACGATGAAATAGAACAAACATACCCGTTCAATAACGCCTCAACAGAAAGACCCATGACAGGACTGGGAAAAAAAGATCTCCCTACAGGAATTTAACAAAACTCTGAAAACGTTCAAACAGCGTGCCCCAGGTCACTCAGGCCTAACGAGGGCAAATTTTGTCAACGCTCCACAGAACATAAAACAAGGAATAGTTAATATAATAAACGCTGCTCTTAA
The DNA here is from genome assembly GCA_963969495.1 of Ceratothoa steindachneri. Lineage (NCBI taxonomy): Eukaryota > Metazoa > Arthropoda > Malacostraca > Isopoda > Cymothoidae > Ceratothoa > Ceratothoa steindachneri. Next base: position 1,887,043 of record OZ018338.1, on the reverse strand, counting down.
TACGGGGTACTTTGCAGTCTGACTGTCTCGAGTTGGTTTAGTGTGGATAGTCTTGTGTCTTGTTTCTGGAGTGGTGATGCTACGGGAGGGGTAGAGGCTATTGGGAAGGAGGTTGTGTGAGTGACAGGAGAGGTTGGGGGAGGGGGTTGTGTGTAAGCTTGTGTATGTGCAGGTGTTAGGTGTTGCGGCGGACGTTCGTTTATATGTTTATCAATTAGGAAAAATAGTCTCTCACTGAAGATTACCTGCAGGAGGTCCATGTTCCATTTTAGGAACACAAGCTCCTCAAAGTTGACCTCATCCAGGGAGGACCTCTTGGCCCTGAGGAAGTCCCCGCCGTACTGAATAGCTTCTCCACAGCTGCAGAGCTTGAGAGAGGGTTATTGTACTTAATGTAGGTAAACCCCTTCTTGCCTTTGCAGCCAGGATATTGATACTTAGCAAGGTCATTGTGGATCTTTCTGAGAGAGCTCACATCCACCTTCTCATCAGTTCTACAAATTTGTCAGACAGAAACTGAAAGAGATAGAAATGTTTCAATGATAATTTGTTGAATTTAACTATTTAAATTTAATATTTATAAATCTTTAAATCATGAAAAGAAGTGTATTTACTAAATTTTGACATTTAATTTTGCTACTTTACTATAGCGGCGCCGCGATTTTCTTACCTCTCAAAAGTTTTAAAGCATCTTTTCAGCTCCTTGATGGCCTCCTCGTTGCCTTCCTAGCTCTGGTCGCCGCTTTCCCCCCCTGTCTCCTCATCCTCCACGGTCAGAGTCTCAGTTACAAAAAAAAGGCATGTGGCTATTTCTGTTACTGCTCTCACTTAGCATAGGAGTGATGCTCCTGCATCTACTACTAGCTTCAATATCGCCATAAAAACTCCTGCTCCTATCCCCGCTCCTCGTCACAAACTTATCCATGTCTACGTCTCATTTTTTTTAAATCTGTAAAAGAACAAAAACTTTACAAGAATTCTCAGTAACTAATAATAAATTAAGCTACAATAACAACCACAAGAAGAAAGTTAGTGAAAAAAAACCATGTTACAACCACTCGCAGGGTGGCGTCGGAAAAGAAAGAAATGATGAAATAAGAGATTCAGATCGGCGAAGGACATTACTCTTAACCTTTATCGGTTTAAGTTACTAAACAATCGAGATTTTCTAAGCTCATAGGTTGGTCTGATAATAATCTACGGCGCCGTTTTTGAGATACAGGAGGTTCTTTCAAAACTTTCCCTTGAAACCTGATATCATATAAATGGCTATATAATTAGTAAAAATTTAGCATTCTAACTCAATTCACGAGCAAAAGCGCACATATGATTTAGTTATCATTTGAAATCAGTTTTCTTTAGTTCCATTAAAATTTAGGTTAATAGTGGACTAAAACATAAATTTTTCGGACAAGGTCACCTATAAGCTTTGTTCTCAGTTGGAGGAGGGGTGTTAGGTGAATAGTAGGGGTGTTCTAAATGCCCTAGAATTTAGTTCAATCTATATTCGAATGATGCTAAAAATATTAACCAGTTCTTAGGCGCCGTTTTTTTTTAGCAAATAGTTTTGCGTTTTGTTCACAAATTAACTTTAAAAATCTACAGAGTATTTCCACGGATGTATAAAATTTTGCATTATTATAATTTTCACTATGTTCTATTCATGTTGCTAAATCAAAATATATACTATAAAAAGTGTATAGAATTTCCAATAAAATGATATAAAAGTAAATGGTGTAGTTTTGTTTGTTTTTACACAAATTAACTTTAAATATCTAAGAAAAGATTTCCAAGAATGTATATAACTTTGCATTATCTTAATTTGCACTATGTTCTAGTCATGTTGCTAGAAAAATAATTACACCATAAAAACAGCATAAAATTTGCAATAAAATAACACAAAATCCCCCAAAATGCAAATTTTAACGAAAGAATTTGAAAAGTGACTAATGAAAATATGTGGTATCCCCTTAAAAATTGGTTCACGTCTGAAAAGTGTATTTAATTTTAATAATTTATAATAAAATTCAGAGTGATAAACTTTTTGGGGGTACGTTGAGATAGTTTCATGTAACGTCAGTCTCATATAATGCGAAGAATTTAATTTATCGTAAAAGGACAGTTAAAAATAAGATAAAAATATAGTTAGCCGTTACCAACTAAAATTTGATATTTTTAGCCAAATCGGGCTTTAAAACTGGTTCAAAACAGCCGCGGCAATTTCTTTCAATAAAAGTCGTCTTTGTTTCTGTTCAAAATTGCGGAAAAAGTCGCGGAAAATTGGTGGTGTGACTTTGCTTAGTCCGACTTTTTCAAAACGTTTGCGACTTTCGACTTTGCCACTTCGAAATTCATAGTGCAACAAAGTTGCAACTCGTTGCTGCAACGCCCAGCTTTGGAAGCTAGTAGGAGGAAGAGTAGAGGTGAAGGATGAAGGATTTGGGAGGAATGGGGGTCGTGAGTTATTGTGCTTACGTGTATAGTGTTTAGGTGTACTGGGTGTTGATAGGAGGCGTGGTCATGCGTTTCTTTGTTCGTTTATAAGGGGAAAAAGCTGTTTGACTATTTGCCTAAGACCGTTAACAGCGTCTAGATGATTAAGAGCCTTAGCGTATGTACCGGGTTACCCCCAGATATTTCTTTTGTCACTGCGGAAAGCATGATGGCCAATTATGTTTTTGAGTTACTTTGGCGTGTGGGTGTTTTTTTGTGTGTGTAGGTGGCGTCCCGAGGTGTGGTGGAATGTGTGGCTCTCGGCGCGCTGACAGCAGCAGCATATGCTTTTGTGATTGGAGGTTGTGGTGGGGCAGTGTGGCTGGAGTTGGAGGTGGTGAAGTTGTTGGGCTCCGCAGTGGGCTAGACTGCAAACCTCCTTTTTTCGAAGCTTGCATTTATGGCTTTCTAAATGAAAGGCATAGTTGCACCGAAGTTATGTGTAGAGTCTCATCCATTGTGCGAATCCAGCGAGGCGGGGAATGGGAGGGGTGTATTTAGACCATCATGATTAACATACTGAAACTGAGCTATATATATTGAAAATACATTTAGATATTATACACTTTTTTCAAAAAATCATAAAAAATAAATATTCAATGTAGAGCCTAATGTCGAAAATTTTTTTGGGGGGGGGATCGCACCGGGCTGACACATTCTCCTTGCGGTACACCGGACAGGAGCTCGAAAGCCTCCACTGTGTGCTTCTCGAAGGCGAAGACAGCTTGCCTGCCTGTTAAGTAGCTGCATGAGGAATTTTTTTCGAAATGGAGCGTGAGTCTCAGTCGCGAGATTTTGTATTTCAGGCCATCGTTACAGACTTTATTGAAGGTCTTCTTTACATCTATACAGACGACGCCAATCCAACACCCATTAGCTCGTTCTGTTGAGGCATGTTGAGGCATGTAGGCTATGTCTGTCTCCGTCCCGCGGTCTTGTTCCTCGTCCAGCAGAGAGTGGTCCGACAGGTGTGTTGTTAGCCTGCTGTTGAAGATCTTCTCGAACACCTTACCAACGGTCTCATGCAATGAGATAGGCCTAAAGCTCATCACCTAGTTCGCTGGTTTCAAAGGCTTCGGGGTGAAAATCATCTTCAAAGTCTTCAGGCCACACGATAAATATCCCATCGCCAGGGACGCGTTGAACAGGTTCAGCAGTCTATTCCATAGTCTTTCAGGGGCCTCTTTCAGATGCCTGATGTTAATTTGGCTGAGGAGTGTGTCTTTGGGCCAGAACGATGAGATAGCTTCCCACAATTCGACACTGGTGATGTTTCCGTCGAGTTATCGTGAAGAAGAGTGAGTTTCGCGGCCCAATAAGGAATGAACCTATCCTCCCTCCTCTCCATGTATTCGAGGACTTGATCCTCGAAACATGGTTCAAAGTCCTACGCTTCATCATCGGAAACTTTGAAAACATTCTTCCAGAATTCGTAAAAAAGTTGTTTCTTTTCACAGGGGGTATTTACCGTGGTTCCGTTGTGTGAAATTGCGGTAGGCACGTGTGTTCCGGTAGTTACTTTGAGCCTGCTCTTGACTGACCAGAAAGACTTCGGATTCCTCTCAATGTCTATTCTCTCGATTAGATGGTTCCACTTCTCCCTCAGTTCGAGAGACAAGGCGGTGTTAAGCTGCCTCCTGAGTTCCTGAACAAGGGGGAAGTCCATGGGCCTTGTCTAGCCAATGTCGAAGATGAAAGTGTAGATCTCATTGAAGCGCTCTATAGGAACACCACTCTCCCTTGTGCAGGGGTGGTAGGCAGCATCGTTTTGTGTGAAAACTTTGGGATTGCAATAGCTTCTGCATTTGAGATGCAGCTGTTGATATTTGTCAATTCTTCGTAGAGATTATTTTGGATGTGCCACTCAGATCAGGAAGATCCAACGGCAACACTCTCCTGAATGCGTCCCAGTCAGCCTTAGAGAAGTCTTTCCTGGGTGCAACTGGAACTAGGATAGAGTCAGCTGTTACTGTGATCAACGCCCTGGCTGGACTAGTTGGTGAAACCGAAAGTTGGTTTTTGTGCTAAAAATAAAAAAAATAATAAGATTACAAAATGTACTAAAATACTAAATGTACTAAAAGTACTAAATGAAAAAAGTATAAAAAATAGTAAAAATATTAAATGTGCTAAAAGTAGTAAATAGTATAAACGTAAAAAATACTAAATGTGCTAAAGTAGAAAATGTACTAGATGGGCGAAAATTAATAAATGTACTAAAAGTACACAATGTGCTAAAATACTAAATGTTCTAAAAGTAAAAAACAACTAAATATACTAAATGTGCTAAAAGTAGAAAATGTAATAAATGCACTAAATGTAATAAATGCACTAAATGTAATAAATACTAAATGTTATTGTAGAAGTCTAACTACATCCATACATTAGTGCATACATAAATAAACCGACACAGCTGCGTTCCCCCCCCCCCCAATTTATTCGAAATTCACCTTTTCGCATCGAATCTCCTTCACCCCTTTTCGCGCCGTCATAAACCCGAGGTTAGATACTAGGAAAGCTCGGATGGCGGCGAGGCGTAAATATTTCGCATGACCTGACAGCAGACAATAGGTCTTTCACGCGACGATAAGGATTTTATGAGAATCCGGTGCTTTCTCTCGATTTTAGCTCTTGAGAGAAATAAAAGGAAAAATTCCCCCTGGAATCGGACAGAAGATCTTGGGCCTACGTTGTGTGTGGAGCTAGTCTCACAAAGTAAACAGGTCGCCCGTTGCAAGGAAGAAACTTCGGGGAATTCCTTGTTGCTGTCACGGTACATGTAGGTGCCAAATTTCTCGCGGTTCCACCCCTCTCCCTTTAGAGTCAGAGTTTACACAGGACCTTCCTCTGCGGATTACCTTAGACGCAGCTAGGTAATCACTTTGGCTACCCACTTTAGGTGCCAATAATCGGAACAGACACTTCGAGGAGAAGAATTCCGATTTGAGTCCCTGTTTGACTCACCTTCGCGATCCGGCCTAGGATCATTACATCAGGATACCGGTCTAGGATTACCCCCACATTCGGTAACTTCGGACGACCTGGCTAAGTGCGAACATCGTCAGAAGAAGAAGATATTCACCGTCATCCTCTCCAAGGTAAATGTGCTAAAATACAAAATATACTAGATAGGCTCAAATTAATAAACATACTAAAATTACTAAATGTGCAAAATTTACCAAAAGTATTAAATGTACTAAAGGTGCCAAAATTACTAAATGTAGTAGTCTGATAAAAGTACAAAATGTATTAAATGTAATAAAAGTACTAAATATGCGAAAACTACTAAATGTAAAATGTGATAAAAGTACTAAATGCACTAAATGAGCTAAAAATACAAAATTTAATAGAAGTATACAATTTACTAAAAGTAGTAAATCTGCTTAATATACTAAATGCGCTAAAAGTGAAAAAACAACAACTAAAAGCACAAAATGTACTAAAAGTACCTACGGTGCTAAAAGTACTAAATGTGTTAAATGTACTAAGAGCATTGAATGTGCTAAAGTGCAAAATTTACTAAAGTATTAACCCTACTAAATGTGATAAATGTACTAAAAGTATTAACTCTACTAAAGGGGCCAAAAGTATTAAATATACTAATGTCGTAAAAGTAACAGATGCACTAAATATAATAAAAGTACTAAATATAAAATGTGATTAAAGTACTAAATGCACTAAATATGATAAAGTTACGAAATTTACTAAATGTACTAAATATGCTAAAAATTAAAAATAATAAAAGTACTAAATCTGCTTAAAGTACAAACAATATTAAAACACCAAAATGTACTAAAATATTGAATGTGCTAAATCTACTAAAATACTAAATGTGCTGAGTGTACTAAAACTACTAAATGTACTAAAAATACTAAATGTGTTAGAGTACAAAAATACTAAAGTACTAACTCTACTAAAAGTACTAAATGTGCTAAATATACTAAAATTACGATTTATATTTTTAAAATAAATTTATCATTAAATATATATTCAGTGGAATTTCCACAGGTCCCAAAATTGTTAATGCCGAGTGAAGGCATTAAAATTATGGCAATAGTCATAATCGCCCACCTATCCAACTTGGCACATCCTGACACATTTGCCAATGAATTAAACCATCTTTGCAAAAGAATGAAACTCAGAAAAAAACTGTAGCTCCCGGAAAACCCTCCTTCGGATGATCTACTAAAGATAAACTTCATCGAAGATAAAAACACAAAAGAAAACAAACAAGGTGAAACAGCAGAAGTAGAAGACGAAGATTCCAAGAGCGAGAGCCCAAAGAAGACGAAGAAAAAAGGAAAGAAAAAAGAAAAACCCAGGTCCAGAAAGAGTGACTGCTGGAAGTCACACGTTAGCAAGTCGCACATCACAAAACCCCTGGCCTTACCTACAAGAATGTTTTGAGTTTTTGAGTTCAAGCAAAGGTGGTGACTGTATGGTATTCAAATGTCTTAAGTGTTTGCCGAAGTTTAAATGTTACAAGGCTCAGAAAAAGTTTCTCTGCGTTGACATATTGCAAGCGTATGTCATCAAGGACAGATTGGATTGACCATTCATAATCCCAGGAGCTACAAGATGGAACTCTCTATATGATGCTGTGTGCCGCCTCAACAAGATTTTGAAACTAGGGAAAGTGCTCTGAAGAAAGCTTGCAATACCTTAGGTATCCGAAGCTTTGCACTCATCGAAGTTACCTATCTTAAAGAATATGAAATTGTGTCTTCTACATATCGGAACCAGATAAGAGGTTGGGAATGGATAAAAAGGATGTTTCGTAGTTTTTCATAAATAGATTGCATAAAATAGGGAAAAGAGGGTTACCCATGCTTAGGCCATATTTTTGGCGGAAAAACTTGTGTTTAGCTGAAAATACATTATCCGTTACACGTGAGCGCACCCATTTAATATTTTTTGAGAGAGGTAAAGGTAGGTTAATATTTAGATTGGGAAGAAATCTCGATAAAACATCAAGCGCTTCATCGACCGGGATTTAGTGAGGAAAATTGCTGAATCAATACACATCAACAAAATCGATAATTTCAATTTATCGGAAGGGCAATTTAAATTAACAAATATATCGAATTATCTGGCCAAACTTATTTATAAACCGCCCGAGCCAGCTTAGCAGTTTGTTTTCCTCTAATTTCATTATGCTAAATCTTTGCCCCTGAACCACAACTAATATTTATATTTTCCCGTGTTGCTTCCTCTGGCTTCATTTTGTTTGGTCTTTTAATTTGCGCCGGAATCACGCCAAATCTTTATGTTTTTTCCCGTTTTGTTTTCTCCGATTTCTTTTTGTTGCGTCTTTTAATTCGCCTTTATATACTGGATAGTGCTAGCTTCATTTTTCATTACACAGTTGACAATGGCTGCTGACAGCTGAAACTAGTTCTGTGCTTTAAAATAAATTCAGATTTATATATTGTGGTTTATCATTACTATTCTGCATATATATATATATATATATATATTTATATATATATATATATATATATATATATATATCAAATATATATATATATATATATATATATATATATATATATATATATACATATTTACAAGGGTTGGACAAAATAATTGGAAGAGTAGAAATTTAACACCAATATTTCAATATTACGAATATCCATCTAAATTTCATTGTGAGTATTTTTTATCGTAGATACATAGTTTTCTTTATCAACTTGAACGATTATTTGTATTTCTTTTACAGATCGTGGTATAGATGCTATGATGCGTGACCTCACTGAGTTCGAAAAAGGGAAAATTGTTGGAGCTCGAATTGCAAGAGCTTCCGTCACCAGAACAGCTAAACTCCTTGGTTTTATGAGAGCTACCATATAAAGGACCATGACAGAATTCAAGAAGAAAAGCAAAACCCTCAACAGCAGCAGAAGTAATTCCGACAGGACTTTAAAGCTCGCTAAAAGAGACCGACGAGTGTTGAAAGGCATTTGGATGAAAAATCACCGGGTAACTGTTTCTAAAGTTACTACAGATTTGAATCAACATCTCACTAGCCCAGTTTCGACCAAAACTGTTCGCCGCAATCTCAACAAAGCTGGAGCGACAATGAGGCAGCGGTGTTCACTGCCTCAGTGTGCATGGTTCGAATCGCTTCTCTGCACTTGTCCTGTATTCATATCTTTTTTAAATGAATGTGTTTGGTAAAAAACAAATTAAATTACTGAGCTTTCGATCTTATTCGATCATCTTCGGAGTGTTTTGATATGTTCTTGCCTCCTTTACCGATGTAATGAGTGGAGTGACGAGCTGACAGAATAAAAGATTTGCAGATCTTAAAAGTTGTTAATACTAAATATATAGTGGGAGAGATAGTTTAGTGATAACACACCGTTAATATTTTGCCTTGGTGATTGGGGCCTCTCTTGCATTATTTTTTGTCTTTTTTTACTCTTTTGAATCTTAATGCTTTGACAATTCTTGTTTCTGATATACTCTTTTTATATATATATTTTTATTATTATTATTATTATTAAACTTTTTGTACACATTCATGTATATACTTTTTTTTTTTACATCTATATTTATTCTAAATTTTATACTTTCATACAAATTTTTACATTTTCTTTTTAACTTTTATACATTCATACCATTTCCTATATACAAAATCTGTTTATTTTTAATTCCAAACATACATTTACGTATCCGTTTTGTTTTGTTTTTTACTTTATATAAACATATTTTAAATAATTATATATATTTTTGAGGCGTTCAAGCCTTTTAATTCTAGTTGTGGCTGAATTAGTACATTTTAAGTACCTATTAAAAACTTTTGTCAACATAAGCGATTTAAATAATTTAAGACAGATTAAGGATTTAGGTCATAAATTGGAGTTTTAAGTGCTTCTGTCATAATTACGGGGTTTCTATATGAACTTGGGGTCAAACAATATATAGAAGAATAGTCTATGTAAACTGTTCAGTCAGTTCCTCAGCAGCAGTTTGCCTACCACTTGGGAAGTTAGTCCGTCGTGTGATTTTCCGCTTTAGTTTTGTCATGTCAATGTCTAAGTCCAGGTACAGACTTGGCAGTATTTTAGTTTCTACTTTGTCCCATGTCTTCTTTGTTTGTGATTGTACTAAAGTGTTGATTGGTTGTAATCCCGCTCTTCTGTGTAGTGTTCACTGTGATATGCATTCCTGTCTTCCTGTGTGGTTTTTAATCAAAGAGGCTTTATTCTGTATCCTCTGCATAGATCTCAGTGTCGTGATCCCTGAGGTTTGGGTGATTATCGGTGGGTATATAAGCTTTGGTCTAACGTAGCAAAGGTAGAGTTTCCTTAAGTTACTCCTGCTCATCAGTTTGCGGAAACGGAACAGTTTCACCAATTCTACCAGTGCTAAGTTGATCCGGTCTGTAACGCGATGCTTATACCCCCGAACGGTAAGTTTGAGCCCGAGCACTGTGCCCTCCTGAAAGTAGTGGTGGTTTCGATCGCCAACATAAATGTAGTCGTATATCATGCGGTTCATGGGAATTTATGCCGAAATTTTGGACCTTCATCTTTATCTTCCTTTTACGCTTGTACGAGTCTATGTTTTCTATCTCCGCAGCTGCAGCTTGCACTAGGTTGTTGTTGTGAGTGCTCGGTACAATATGCGTGATGTCATCTGCGTATTGCAAATACATTGCGTCACCCTTGATTGGTAATGAAAGGTCGATCGTGAAGATGCTATACAGTAGAGGACTGAGGCAGCTACCTTGCGGCACACCAGCCTCGAGGCTAAATTCAGGTCCCGTGTGGCCCTCAATCTGTATCTGCGCTCTTCTTTCGATCACATAATCGCAGAGGATCTTTTCACTGACTGGGTTTAGCGAAAGGTTTACAATCTTGAATTGCAGACTCCTCAGTCAAACCTTGTCAAAGGCCTTCTGTACGTATCTGAGGACTACGTCTACGTACCTTCCCTCCGCCCTAGATTTTGATAGCTTTGCTGAGAGAAGTGCGCGCGCGGGGTCGGTTCCTCTTACTCTGCGGAAGCCGTGCTGTTGATAGTTGAGCGCATCGTTCTCTGCTAGCTGGTTCTGTAGCCTGTCGGTTATGACCTTTTCAAAGATCTTGCCTATAAATTCCAGTTTAGGAGCTGGTCGGGAGGTCTGCTTCCCTTCGGGATAAATATAACCTTTGCAAGTTTAAACGCATCAGGGAAGTAGCCGGTGTTCATGGCTGCGTTCATTACGTTCAGCATTCCCTGATGCACTTGCGGTAGAGCGTTAGTTATATTCGCTTTTGTTATTCCGACCAACCTGGAGCTTTTTGTTTGAAGGATTTGATGGCATCAGCGAGTTCATGCATTGTTATTGCCCTCCCGTGACCCATCATCTCCCTTTCTTCGGAGACGTGGGGATACGGGTAGTTCCGCTTAATAACATCATTCAGCTCGTCGATGATCTCACCCTCAAACTCTAAGTCGAAGTCTTCATTGTCCTCTGGTGTTATTGAGAAGACTTCTGTCCTTTCCATGTTAGTGTCTGTCGGTTGTCCTGTCTGTTAGTAGTTATTTCTTGTCCTTTCTTGTCCTTCCACACTGTATTTTTTGTAGTCTTGCGGGATCCGAGTTTCGCAGTATTCCTAGTTGAGTTCAATATCGCCAAGTATTACTGCATCTTCCAACTTTTTTGCGTCAACGTCAGCATCAAACTACCATTTGTACCTGCCGGATCTGATTCCTTCGAGGAAACTTTTTGATGTTATCTTTCTTGGGAATAAAGAATCTTCACTGGCGTATATCTTGAGATTGATAACGTTTCCGTCTATTTTTTTCTTTATGTTCTTTGATTTTCGTTGTTTTTTTAGGCATTTATCTCTGACCCGCTTGTTGGTTGTGTCGCGTGTGTTTTCTCTTTCATCGTCTTTTGTGCGCCTTTCTCTTGGGTGTTAAGGAGAACTGTCGGGGCGTACTTCATTTGAAGGATGTCCTCACATGCTGTTTTTTTAGGGGAAGACCATGGGGCTTATACCATTGTTCGCTAGTTAAGCATAACGTTTAAGGAAATGGGCCATTCCTGTGAGTGGAAATTTAAAATAATTTTAATTTGCGATTCCAGCTTGTCGCTTGACTGTTGATGGCCGGCTTATCTTTGTTTATTAATATGGCTTTTAAATGTTCAGCCTAGCTTTATTAAGCTCTTTTCTTTTAATAACGGTGTTGTCAACTAGCATATCTCTCGTTAGGTTAATGTTATGTGCACTCTCCATATAATTTTTAGGCCCTCTGCTTTGAAGATGCATGGTTAAACGTTTCAAAAGTATAGTAGTTAGCATGCCAATATATTTTCAGTTGTTATAAATCTTACAGTCTTGATCGGGGCAGATAAACTCGTAAACTTTGTTGGTTGACTTGAGATTCGAGGAGTTAAGGCATCTGTTGTTTTTCATCAGGAGATTGCTAGTTTTTTTTGTTTTATAATAGATGCTGAGTTGAATTAAATGTATTTAATTTTTATTTTGATGTTACGGTTAATAATCTCCTTAATATTTTGTTCATCTATTTTATAGGCCGTGGACACCTGATTTCTGTAATACACTTTGATGTTGTTGACTTCTCCCTAATTACTTTCAGTTTTATCCGTAACTTTGCAATGATTATTTAAAAATTATTGGAGTTGTTTGTCATTTATGCTGTTTGAGAAGCCGTTGTTCACGAGTGTTTGTTTTACTCGTGCTATCTCTTGGTGGAAAAGTTCTCACGTCTAGCAGCATTTATATGCTCGGCGGATGTATGAGCCAATTACGCTTATTTTATACCTCTAAGGGCATTCACTCTCCGCATTGAGGCATCTTTCTATGTCCGTACTTTTTCTATGTACTTTGGTGATGTAGCTATCATTAATGTTTTGAACCTCAACGTCCAAGAAAGGGAGTTTATTTCCCGTGTTCAACTCATAAGTGAATTTTAACACGGAGTTCTCCTCAAAACGCTGCTTGATGTTTATCAGATATTCTTCGCTTTGGACGTTGATGTCGATGTCGTCTACTTATCGGCAATAGGTGTGTGGCTTATTTTCAATGATGTACAATAATCTCTCTTCAAGTTGACCCATATAATAGTTGGCGAAATCGGCCCTAAGGGTGACCCCATAGCTACTCGGTCACTTGCGTGTATAGATTACTGTCTGCTGTCCTGAATGGCGCCTCTGATGTGCATGCACGTAACATGCTCCTTAAGATGTTTGGTTCAAGATTTGGAGGAGACACTGTAGGATGGTGGTACACGTTTTTTATAATGATGTCGATGGTTTGAGCGATAGGCCGGCAGGACTAATATTATCCCTTGACGTAGAAAGCCTGTTTACACTAAAATTAAACAACAAATTAGGTAAAAAAGAAACTAAGTGCACCCTACTCAACAAGGGGCTGCACACAAGCCGAAGTGGCGGACTCCAGTGCCGGAAGAGTAAAACTGAGAAAAATAAGTGGCCTAGAAAAACCGACTAAGGGGAAGGTGTACGAAACCTTATTCGGAAGCCTAAATGTAGCAATCCTTCCCCTGATCGACTCACCAACAGGATATGTCGCTATATGGGAGAGGGAAAAGGACATTGAGTCCCTCACAAAGGAAGCTGGGATAAAGATCCTGAGGGAAATAAACTTTTATCCCAGTACCCCTCTCTGGATCCAGGAACCAGCATTGGGCGAACATAAGCGAAGTAGCAAAATTTATAAACAGAAGGAGCAACACGGAATTCAACCACGTGTTCAAGATTATATTTGGCGATAAGACGGAGGCAACTAAGGCAAAGGAGATTGGACTTCTGCTCTTCAATGCCAAAATAAGCGGGGAACAAATTGAGAAGGAGAAGTTTACCCCATGAAAATCTGCTTTAGGTGCTTTAAATTAAAGCACCACACCACAAAAGACTGCATGGAGTAGGACATAACCTGATCTAGATGCAGTGGTAAAGGGCATGGCTGGCGGGACTGCCCGACAGCCGAAGAAAAATGCCTAAACTGTAGGCAAAAGCACCGGGCAATGGCCATGTCTTGCCTAAAGTAGAAAGAGATAGTCTAAAGAAAAGCAGACGAGTAAAAGGCGGAGGAAATTGGGAGAGCTAATACCTCCTATGCCCAAGCGGCAAAAGCCACCCACGCAAAGACCGTAGAACGTGCCGCTCTAAAGACTTACCTGAAGGTAGGAAATAAAAACTCCACAAAAATCCTCGCGTGTATTTTGTACGCATACGTAAGAAACCTCACCAACCCAGGCTGTTTCGCAACCAAGTTTAACACCATGCTAAAAAAGAATGGACTCGAGGAAATGTGGTTCTCAGACAACCCTCCATCAGGGGACGTCTTGCAACTGCAATACGAACCCGAGGAAAAAGCTTCAGCGATGCCGTTTCCAGCAAGTGAAGAAATAGCGGAAGTAAACGAAAACCAGGAGAGAACACAAACCCCTCAAAAATCCAAAAATAGGGACCCGAGAATAGAGCTCAAAAGAAAATGGTAAATACAAGGGGGAAATCAGCAAGGAGAATAAAGCAGGTTGAGGGTAACCTCTCAAGCTCAGCATCCTCCTCTATAGACGAAGAAGAACAAGTCCAACCCCAAAATGAAAGTAAGAGGTCGAGGAGTAGAAGCAGGGGAAAGGCTCCCCGACACACCACCAAATTTGATGGAGAAGAGCTAAAAATACAGTTCTACAGAACTCATCTGGTCCCATTCCCAGCCAACCCCAGCATTAGGGAGATTGTTGAAGGGGTAAAGACAGGCCAATTAAAGTGGACTTACGATGCGCAGGCACAAAAGACAACAGTAGATGAGGCGCTCATGGCAGCTAAGATTAAACTGCACAGGGTCTCCTGCCTCACCATAAGTGAAGTAGAGTAGGAAAAAATAAGAAATTGCAAAAAGAGACAAGATAAGAAGTAATGTGGAATACACACACTCGAATAGACTACAAGAAAAACAAACAAACAAAACGTGGAAAACACTAAAAATACTCTCAATAAACGTAAATGGATGGGAAGGGAAATCCATTCCCTACGGAAACATATTCCGTACAGTCGATCCCGACCTGATCCTCATTTCCGAACACGGTGTAAACACAGAAATTAACACAATAAAAATACCAAATTACACTGTGATCACAAAAAAACATACACAAGAGCAGTACGACGGCGCAGCCATCACGATCCGAAAAAAAACATCACATACAAAACACCTCCAGACTTAGAAGAATCATTCGTGGCTGTCGAAATCTCAACCCTGGTGGGAGACCTAACTGTGGCAGCAGCCTATCAGCCACCCCACCGAAAGTACCGATTCCCAACTTTTTCAACATCTTTTGGGCGAGGAAAATTGGCATTGCTGGGTGGAGACCTAAACGCCAGATGTACAGCGTCTGAGTACAGTAGCACCAACCAAAGGGGAAGGAATCTGGAACTACTTTTCGAAAGAGACAGACTCCACGGAATAGGACCGGATTTCCCGCCCTACCTAACACAACGTTTGGCAACCAAAACCGGACATAGTGTTAGCGAGCCGTAACTTCCTCTTTAACATCAGCAACAAGCCCGGACCTATGGTACCGAGAGACCATATCCTGATAATTACAACAATCTCGCTTGCACCAATTCTCAAACCCGTCCCACTTAGGAAAAGTTCTGCGAAAGCTAACTGGGAGCTATATAGAGAGATTCTCAGCGAATATTAACAAGCTGGCCTGGAAGACGCCAATCTCGAAGAGATAGATGAGGAGATAAACTCCATCACTAATCTCCTCATTCATTCCGATGAGAGATGCGTCCCCATGATCTCCTATAAAATGCTTCCACAACCTAGGTGGACGAACGAGATGAGGGAAGTCGCTCGGGAACATAGCGGAATCTTCGAAGAAATAGGCAGGACAGACCCAAATCGGGAAGGACAGCCAGAATGAGACAAATAAACGAGGAACTAAAACACGCAATCACAGAAAAACAGAAGGAAATCTAGAATGACATCATTGGTAGGCTGGACAGGGAGGACAGTCCAGTAAGTTTTCTCAACAGCATCCGAAGGCTTAGGGGACTGCCCACCAAAGCCAGAACACAAATAAAAGATTGAGATAAAATCATTTAGAAATCATTGTCTCTCGAAAAAAGATTCAGGCCACACTGGAAAAAGATTTTCGCTATAACCCCTCAGGAGAACGAAGACTTCGACCAGGAATTCGAAGACAACCGCTCGAGGACCTCGGTACAATGATACATAGAACCAACCCCAACCCGCAAGTATCTCGGGAAAGAGAGATGGTTGGCCACGGGTGCCCAATAACCTTCGAAGAGACCATGAACACCCTAAGGTCCCTTAAACAGAGGGCCCTAAGCTGACCTTGGCTCACGAAAAAACAACCTTGTGAATGTCCCGTGGCAAATCATACCAGGACTGGTTAACACCTTGA
Organism: Ceratothoa steindachneri; assembly: GCA_963969495.1. Classification (NCBI taxonomy): domain Eukaryota; kingdom Metazoa; phylum Arthropoda; class Malacostraca; order Isopoda; family Cymothoidae; genus Ceratothoa; species Ceratothoa steindachneri. The sequence continues at coordinate 1,871,134 of OZ018338.1, read as the reverse complement.
ATACAGGTTACTTTCCTGACGGGTACAAGATGGCTAAAATCTCTTCCTGATAAAGGATACAGAGGACCTGAATTCGAACACCATTCGGGCATTTCACAGGAAAGTTACCTGAGCCCACTGCTTTACTTGGTCTTTACCATCGACCCCCCCGCAAATACCCGTACACAGGGACACGATGTATATGCAATTTGCAGATGATGTCACCAAGATAGTTCCATGCCCGAAGAAAAAAGTAAGGATCAGGCAATGCGCACAATAGTGGAAATCAATAACATCACCGGTATGAGAGACGCTGGAAGAATAGAACTAATAGGGGCAAGTTCAAAATTGTCCCACTGAGCCACGTGTTGACATTGCTCATTATCATTGATGGGAGGAGATACTGCTACTCGCCCGAAGGCACCGTCCTGGGCCTAAAGATCTCCGACCATGGATACTCGAGACACTACACGGAGAGGTTGAACCTGGCAAAGAGAGAAATCTCCAAGCTATACAGGTTTAGAGATCTTAGCTCGACGAACATTAGGAAAATATACCTAGTGTACGTCTGGGTTAAGCTCATCTATCCCGCAGTAGTAACTCAATCGGCCAGCAAAACCTCAATGAGAAACTGCAACGCGTACAGAACTCCGCATCCCTAATAATTAATAAAGCCAGAAGGCGTGACCAACATCGGCAGAGGGATCTCCATAGAAGGAAAAAACTGGACCCTATTAACATCTTCACCCAGAAATTGGGAAGAAGCGTCTGCTCAACTCTTACGAATGTTGTCATTCCGAAATTACAGGGAACTGGTGGCAAACTTAATATACCTGCACGACTACGAGAGAAAGTCTCACGTTGTAGCCAGTTCCCAAGTACTAAGTTCTGCTCACAGGAAAACATTTCATCAATATACACATAACGGGAACACAAAAAACTAACACAGTACAACCGAAAAAAAACAGAGAGACCAACTAACATAACATTAAAACAACACAAGGTAAATTGCTGAGCTAACAGCTATTAAAGGCTTGAATGGTCAGGAATTTAACCCACAATAAGTACACAAGAATTGAAGCACTAACAATAAGAAGAACACGCTAACAACACAAAGAGAAACAAACATAGAAAAACCTGACATACCACAAATAAGACAAAAAGGAAAGATTAAAAGTAAAAACATAATGTGATGCCCTTCTACTAGGGCAAAATACCCCTCCCCGCTATAAATTTCGCCCACTTTTATCTACTACTATCCCATCATCTACTAAATTGAGTATACCATCTTCTTTTATTCTGTCAGATCCTAACTCCACTCATTACATCGATAAAGGAGGCAAAAACATAACAAAACGCTCCGAAGATAATCGAAAGCTCAGCAATTTAGTTTGGGTTTTACCAAACACATTCATTTAAAAAAGAGATGAATACTGGACAAGTGATCCACCATCTACAAGATGGAATAAAAAAGATAGTTATAAGGAAAGAAAGTTGCCAAAGAAAATTAATTAAGGCAAAATACATAATGGTCTTCAAAAAAATTTGCATATATATATATATATATATATATATATATATATATGTATTAGTGTAGTTGGGTAGCAGTCTTTCCTGTATGCAAATGTTGTTGAAGACCATTGTGTATTTTGCCTTAATTAATTTCCTTTAGCAACTTTCTCTTCTTCTAACCATCTTGTTTATTCCATCTTGTAGACGGTGGATCACTTGTCCAATATTTATCTCTTTTCTAAATGAATGTCTTTGGTAAAAACAAACTAAATTGCTAAGCATTCGATCTTATTCGATTATCTTCGGAGCGTTTTGAAATGTCCTTGCCTCCTTTACCGATGCAATGAGTGGAGTGAGGCTCTGAAAGAGTGAAAGAATTTTTTAATTTGATTTTGATGTAATAAGAAAGAAAATGTATGGTAGTTATATAAAGATAAAAAAGAAATTGAGTTTTACCTTGATGTAGAGGGTATTTCAGGTTTTTTCTTGTATGTTGTCTTCTCTTCCTCCCATTTGTTATTTTTGGTTTGTTTTTGTTTCTTTTGTATATATATATATATATATATATATATATATATATATATATATATATATACTTTTCACAGATATACACATCTATACTTCTTTTTTTTAATTAAATAAATAAATTTTTATCTTTCCTCCGTCGCCACATTCAAGCCTTTCAAGTTTTTTTGTTTGCTATATACGAGTATATATAATTTTCTTGTTTTTTTAAATACTCATTTATAATCCTTATTTTGCCGTTGTTTAGGATATCATTTCATTTTTGTTTGGTTTGTTTTAGTTGTGGGCATTTCACCTCTTTATCTTCAATTTTTATTACAATTAGATGGTTGTGTTATTCTTGTTTATGTATATATTCCAATTTGGTTTTCTCGAGAGCAGTTTCTTCCACTCGGGAATAGGGCTTGCCTGGTGGCGCGTCCCCTAACTGCTCTCGGAATGTCTAGGTTGAGGTGCAAGTTCGGGAGTATCTCTTCTTCAATCTTGTCCCAGGTCTTACTCCCTAGCCTTTAGAGTTCCATATTCATTGGATTCAGACCTTGCTCTTGCGGGCAGATCTGTTTGTTGAATATGGTTTATCCTTTGTGCTCAAGCTATAAGCAGGGCTGCTTTGTTCTGCACTCTCTACATTTGTCCGAAAGAGGTGGAACTTGTGGCCTGCATGACCACTGCCAGGTACACTAAGGTCCAGCGTACCAGAGCAGTGTATAGCTTCTTAAGATATTTGGAGCTGATGCTTTTAAATCTATACATTTTTCGAGCTGTATTTTGGCTAGGGAGATTCTGCTGTTAATGTGCACTTTGCATTTTTTTGATGTTAAACGCAGACCTAGGACTTTGCCTTCATTTTCGTACGGGTACACTTCGCCGCCCAATAATACATCAACACGTTTTTGGCGGGTTATTGGAAGGATCTGGAACTTTCCGCTTTGGGTCTTTTATCCACTTTCGTTCGTATCGACTGATGCTATCGATTTCAATGGCTGTCTGCCTTACTTGAAATCCAGCATGTTTGTAGTAACTGGGGATGATCTGTGTGATATCATCTGCAAACTGCAGGTGCATCACGCCCTCCTCTACTGGATCAGGTAAGTCCAGTGTGTACACAAGGTACAACGGCGGACTCAGACAGCTACCTTGTGGATCACTCGCCTCAAGTTCGAACTCGGGTCCTCTGTAGCCCTAGATCGAAATTTCGGCTTTTCTCTGCATGATATAGTTAGAGAGGACCCTTTCCAGGATTGGATTTAGCTGGAGGCCTAAGATCTCGTATTGTAGACCTTTTAGCCAAACCTTATCGAAGGCCTTTTGTACATCTCGCATAACCACGTCTACGTATTTCCTCTCAGCTTTACAGCGGGCGAGCTTTTTGGTGAGAAGGGCAAGGGCTGTTTTAGTCCCCCTTCTCTTGCGGAACTCGTGTTGCTGAGGGCTGTGAGCTTCCAGCTCGGTCATCTGGTGTTGTAAACTAATGGCTAGAATTTTTTCGTAGACTTTGCCTATAATCTCCAGGATGGATATTGGCCTGTAGTCCATCAGTTGATCGGGCTTCCTCCCTTTAGGTATAAAGATAATTTTGCCATCTTGAATCCGTCGGAGAAGTAGCCCGTATTCAGGGAAGCATTGTAGATGTTCATGATTTCCTGAATGATCTGCTGGGGGCATGCACCAAGTTATTTTTTAGTGATGCCCGTCCAGCCTGGTGCCTTTTGTTTAAAGGTTTTTATGAATACCATGACCTCTTCAGGTGTAGTTGGTTGGCCATGGTCTGCCAAAACCCTCCCTTCATCGACATAGGCATGTGGGTACATGCGATGCACAATCTGATTAAGATCTTCAATCAGTTGGCCTTTGAATTCCTGGTCGAATTCCGCAATGTCTCCTAGTGTTATCGTGAAGACATCTTTCCAGAATGTGCGGAATCTCTCTTCTGAAACCGCCGGCTCTTCAAAGTAGTCATCGCTCTCCTTAATGCGGGTCTTTTCTCTACTTGAAAGACCTTTTAACTTGTTCACAAGTCGCCAGAACACATTTGGACGCACCTCGCTGTCTACTTGTTCAATCAGGCTGTCCCAGACCTCACTTATGCCCAAGTGGGTAGTTGCCAGATGGGCTCTATAAAAAAAAAAAAAAAAAAAAAATGTCCCAGATCTCAGCCTGTTGCTGGTTAATAGCCTGCTTTAGCTCTTCACTCAGGCGTCGTAGCAGCGAGCTTCTTTCCCGATTTCTACCTTTTCTCCTGATTTCTTCATACATCTCCCTGTGCACTCTAGCGATCTCTCTCATTTCCTCGGTCCATACGGGTTGTGGGAGAGTTTTGTACCACTTCATCGGTGCACTCTCTCCATCCGCCTCGATGATGTGCACATTTATCTTCTCCAGTTCCTCGTCGATCCTCTTTAGCCTTGCCTTGTTTAGGTCCGCTGGTTCAAATCTAGCAAGGATTTCCTTGTAGTTTTCTCAGGTGGCCGAAGCATAACTTTTGTGAAGAGGGATTGGAAGCTGGATTAGCGCGAGTGAAATAGGCGTTAAGATCGCTATGTGGTCGTTAGGGACTGTTGGGCCTGGCACTACGGTAATTGAAGGGGAAGCCATTGCTTGTAATGATTATGTCGGGCTTTGTTGCTGCCCAAACGGTGATGTAGGTCGGAAAATCCGGACCTATCCGCTGGATGTTTTTCCTTCGCATAATCATTTCCAAGTTATATCCTCTTTCATTCGTGTTACCATAGCCAGCCGTTCGGCATCTGGCATTGAGGTCGCCCCAAGGAATATCGTTTTGCCGTGGCAAAACAGGGTGTAGAAGCTTGTGAGAGGAAGGTACCTTCATCGAGGTGTTTGATATGCCGCCGCGATTATGAGCTTGCCTACTACATAGAATGTGCAGCTCTATTGCCACAAAGGACTCGTCCAGATCCGGAAGGTGTCTGAACGAGAGATTCCTTCTGACGGTAACGGCAGCACCATCGTACCTCTCCTGAGAATGTTTTTTCGAGACCACTCTGTAGCCTGGTATCTTTAACTGCCTGTTAGTTATATCGATCCATGCTCCGTGATTAGTATGATGTCGGGATCAAACACACGGAATATGTTTTCGTATGCCGTGGCTTTCCCCTCCCATCCATCCACGTTGAGGGTGAAGATCCTGAACTTGTTGTTCTTGTTTTCCATTCTCTGTTCTGGCTTAGGTGGATGTCTTAGTGTTTACGGGTTCTCGATTTGCGTTTCCTGTTCCTTTTCTTCTTGTACTCTGCTGGGGATAGTTCCACAAATGTTTCTCGGTGGAAGGCGATGTTTTAGTTAAACAATGCCTCCTCAACCGTTTCCTCGTCGCTTTGAGCGTCGAAGTCCCATTTGTAGAACTTCTTTTTTTATCCCACACAGATTTTATTCATGTCCCAGTCCTTCGGGAAGGGGAACTGCTCCGTAGCGTAGATGTTGAGGTTTATTCTGTCAGCGTCGATTTTCTTCTTATTTTTTTCTTCCTTTTTTGGGTTGCACTTCACATACGGAGCCCTCTGAGTCTGAGGTGTTCGTGGTATCGAAGGACTCAGTTTCTCTTTCCACACATTGTGTAATTGTCTAGGCTGCCTTAGCGGCCGCGTCCCTATCTTTTTTGGCCCCGATCCTTGGATCTGCCCGTTTGACTTCATTATTGCTTTTCTTTTGCGTCTCCTGGCTTTTACCCGTCATTTGTTTGGGAACCATTTGCAATTGGATACGTCTCCTGATGGTGGATTATCAGGGAACCACATCTCGTTTATCCCATTTTTAGCGAGCATCTGCTTGAGCTCCTTTGCAAAAGTTCCAGGGTTTGTAAGGTTTCTGACATGTGCACACAGGATGTATGTCAGGATTCTGGTAGAATTTTCATTTTCTAGCCTTAAGTATGTTTTCTTGGCCTCCGTCTCCGTGAGGACTGCCTGACGTATGTTGTATTTTGTTTTATGATCTGCTCTTCTAATCTTTTATTGGACTTCCTTCTTAATCAGTTCTATTTTAGAGGGCAGGCCATAGCCATGGAGCGGTGTCCTTGACCGCAATTGGCGCACTTCTCCCTCGGACTATTACAATTCTTCCAATGGTGCCCCGCCTCACTGCACCTTAAGCAGATATCCTGTGGCTCGGGGAAATCTTTTGTCACGTGGCTTTCCATCTTGTAACAGCGGAAGCAGAATTGTATGGGAGTAAATTCTTCCCTTTCTATCTGCTCCCTGCTGATTTTGGTACTGAATAATAGGAGTCCATTTTCTTTTGCCTTTTGAGCCATTGTTGTGTTCGCAAAGATTACCTTGAATACGAGTGCGTACTCTTTATTTTCTTTTTTGTTGCAGAATTTGATTATTTCTGTAATCTTGGCCCATGGTTGGTTTCTCACGATTTCCTCCTTTATTTGATCCTTGGAGTGTTGCCCAATTCAAGAATCTAGTCTCCTGCATACGATGCTCCTGTGCGTCTGTATCTGGGGCGGGATTGCTGGTTGGAAACTCATTACGCGGAGTGTCTCTACTCCCTCTTCCTTCGTTATTCGTTTCCCATCTTTTTCTTTTTCTTTCTCGCAGATCGCCACATAACCTGTGGTGACCTCGAGAAGATAGAGCATAGCGATCTTCAGTTTCCCGAAGACCACTTCGAAGACCTTCTCTCGGCTGGGCCTGCTGCTTCCACTGATGGTGCACAGTGGGATCCGAGTGGTTCCGTTGGGGTCCAATTTCCCTCGGGGGAATGACCCCGTGGGTTGAATTTCCCCTTGTCCTTTAGCCGATAATTTTACTTATTAGTAATTATTTCAAGTGTTCCTTCCTTATTGTAGAATTCTAGACTTTTTGTAGAGTTCTTTATGGGGGTAACCCCATCCACATTGCAAGAGAGCTTCAGCGAACATGAACTTCGGGGTGGGAGGGATAAATGATGATGGGTTGAACCTCGGAAGCCCCTTAGAGGGGTGAAATGTGGCGGACTTAATGATGGGTGGTGATCGAATCAACTACCACCATCCGGGGGTGCCGCCCCGTCTGAGGTTTGGTTATGGATGCTGCTTCTAACTTACACAGGGACGGTTGAAATTTCCCCTGTGGTCTTGGCCGGAAAATACTCTTAGAGATTAGAGGGAACTATTCTCTAAAGCTTTCAACATCGCCTCGTAGCCGGGTGGTCTCTTCCGTAGAGTTCCACAGTGGGTTAATCCTCAAACCTGCTTTCCTTTACGTCTCCAATTATGTCTATCAAAGTGGACCGACATAGTTGGAGCGAGACTAGATGAATGGCAGTTCAGTTCACTTCAGCCCACCTGCCCGGGGTAGGGGTAATTGTGGGGGGACCTAGCCAGACATGGGGCTGGTATACGTGGCTTCGTGCAAGAGAGATCTTGTAGTCTCCGTGGGGAAAAAGTAAAATTCGTTGACGATTTCTTGATGTGTCTTCCCTCGACTTTTCCTCCTTTGCCAGATGTGAACTTCTCGTTGAGCGTAATATTATTTAAGATTTCTTCCAAGTCTAGTGAAAGTATATTTATTTGAGAGAAAAAATACATATACAAATTAGCGTTACCAAAAAATAGTTAATAGTGGGGAAAAAAGTTGACCGGAGAAGAGAAAGTTGCACAAGTAGTTTAGTATAGTAGACCATTTGATAGGTTGAATTCATCATGTCTGGACGTGGCAAAGGAGGAAAAGTTAAGTGAAAAAGGAAAAACTCACTTGCCAGACATTCTCTTTCGGAAGGAAAAGGAGAAAATCTATCCGGAAGAATAGTACACTAATACCAGGAATAAAGAGGAGCAATGTTACGAGATGGGGGCCATGGACGTCAACCGGATCCCCCTCCGTACCATCAATGGATCAACATAGCCAAGCCGGCAAACGGTCGTGGAGACTATCTTTGGCCCGCTCAACGTAGCACTTCTAAGACTAATTGAGATGCCCAACGGATAGGCAGCATTATGCTTGACTCCCGAGGACGTCGAAAAAATCGTGTCAGACGAAGCTAAAGAGCCCCTTCGGAAGATTGGACTCGAAATCATGGTGCGTAGATCAGTCATACTCAGAAAGCTCGACCCCTTCTTCACGGACAACAGCTGTGAAGAAATCAAGGCTGAGCTTTCTAAGCACCAAAAATGGGCAAGAATTGCGAAGGTGGATAAGTTTGGCAAAAATATAGTCAAAGTTATTTCCTCAACCACGGAAATGGCACAAAGGGCTATAAAGGAGGGAATCCTGGGGTTCTTCCTCCGCGTTGCCCCTCAACAAATAGAAGCGGAGGAATTCGTTCAGCTGGAAACCTGCTTCAAATGCATGTCAGTGGAAAAACACCCAACAAGTGAGTGTCGAGCTACCGAGGTTACATGATCCATCTGTTCTAAATAAGGACACGGATGGAAGGAGTGTATCTCTAAAAAAACACGCTGTACAAACTGCGGAGGGGACCACAGGGCCTTGGCCATGAGGTGTCCCGTCCGCAAAGAGGCAATCAGAGCCAAATGTGAAAAGTTCAAAAAGGAAAAGGAGGCAAAACCAAAGAACTTCGCAGAAGCAGCAGCGGCAACAAAAACAACAGCCATAAATAACGGCACCAAAGCTGGTGATGCCAAGTGAATGCAAAGAAATAATGACCATGGTCATCTACGCACACTTGGCAAACCTAGCCAACCCCGGCACCTTTTCGGAAGAATTAAACCAGCTATTTCAGAAGAACGGTATCAGGAAAAAACTTTGATTTCTTCCCAATCCCCCTTCACAAGAAGTGCTAAAAATACAATTTATGGACGACCCACAGAAAAACGAAACAACTCAAGAAAAAGCAAAAAAACCTACCCACATTTAACAACAACTGAAAACCACAGAAGAAGAAATAACTACAGAAGAAGAAGAAACAAGAGGCGAAAGCCCTCGAAAAAGCCCAAAAAAGAAACAGCAAAAGAAAAAGAAGAAGACAAAACCCCGAAAGGAAGAAGAGACAGAAGAACAAGAATATACACTTCACGGGGAAAAAGACGAGGACGATGATATTCTGGACTATCCCGGAGTACCCCTCACGGAGGAAAGAAACATCTTACTACGAGGATTCTTCTTTAACGCCACTGACGTGGGACTCAAGGTATTCGGCGCTGTAGTGTGAAAGCCTCCGAAAGGTGACCTGGAGGCCCTGATCGATGGAATTATTTGCGGGGACTACAAATGGACCTACGAAGGACCTTGGTCGCCGAAACAAATAGGAGGATTGTTGAAAGAAAGAACCATCTACCCCCAGACTCGTGTGTACACACCGTGAACATGTCAACATATAAAAAAAATAAAAAGTGGTCAAAAAACGTCCGATATCGTTTAGTGGAAAAATGTGTAAAAGTGAATGATAGTTAACAATAATAAAATTCAGTGATTAAACGAAGGAAAAATAAAAACATTTAATAAACAGTGGATAATAATCAATTAAAAATAATAAGCAGTGATTAAAAATGAATATAATATTTAGTATTAATAGTAGTAAATCCATAGATTAAGTGAATTAATTTAATAAACATGGTTAAAAAGAAAAAGGAAGAAAGTGTATAATAATACTAAAATTTGGAGGTTAAAGGGATTAATGATAAAAAACATTCAATAGTCAGTGGTTGCGTTAATAAACAGTGGTGTATAAAGAACATAATATTCAATGGCTAGTAAGAATAACAAAGTTGAGCGATTAAGCAAATTAATAATAATCTTATTAAATAAACAGTGCGCAATACTCAATATTTAGCAATTAATAATTCAGTGATAATAATAAATTTAATACTTAGTAACTAATAATAAACAGTGAATAATAATACTTAGTAATAAGCATAAGGACTTCGTGAGATAATAAAAGCAGTAAATAAAGTTATCAATATTGAATAATTAACAATTAAGAATAATAGTTTAGTGTTTAATAATGAACACAATATTTAGTGTCCAATAACAAAGTTTAGTGATTTAGAATATTAATAATAGAAACAATTAATAAACCGTGATAAAAGTGAACATATTTTTTGGTAGTAAGAACAAGGTCTTCGTGAAATTTGTACAAAAGATCACAATATATTAAAATTGAATGTAATTTCTGTGATATAATTCTCTGTCATGAAAAAATTTCCTGATTTTAAAATGTAAAATATTTGTCCTCCAGTATGTCCTTGAGAACTAAACTCATTTAAATAAAAGATTAAAATAACTGAGTAAATATACAAAAATATGACTTCCGGTAGTACCTGGTGAACCCATTTCTTTTCTTACTAGTACTTGTGTTACTTTCTATTCTCCGCTCAACTTTTTTCCCCACTATTAACTATTTTTTTGTAACGCTAATTTGTATATGTATTTTTTCTCTCAAATAGATATATTTAGTGAAATAAATCGATTTTTAATGGGTATTTATTCATCCTTGGTTAAACTTAACGTTAGAGGAAATGGGCCACTCCTGTGAGTGGAATTTTAAAATAGTTTTAATGTGCGATTCCAGCTTGTCGCTTGACTGTTGATGTCCGGCTTATCTTCATTAATTAATATTGCTTCTAAGATGCTCAGCCTCGCTTTATTAACCTCTTTTCTTTTAATAATGGTGTTATCAACGACTATATCTCTCGTTAGGTTAATATTATGGGCACTCTCCATATGATTCTCAGGCTTTCGCTTTGTAGATGCATAGTTAAACCTCTCGAAAGTGTAGTGGTTGCCATGCCAATATATTTTGAGTTATTATAAAGCTTACAGTCTTTATCGGGGTAGATGAACTCGTAAACTATTTTGGTTGACTTGAGACTCGAGGACTTTAGGCAGGTGTTGTTTTTCATCAGGAGATTGCTGGCTTTTATGGTTTTATAATAAATGATGAGTTGGATTTTATCCGTTTGATTTTTTAACCTTGATGTTACGGTTAATAATCACCTTGATGTATTTTTCCTCTATTTTATAGGCCGTGGACATCTGGTTTCTGTAATACACTTTGATGTTGTTGACTTCTCGCTGATTACTTTCAGTTTTATCCGCATGTTTGTAATGGTTATTTAAAAATGATTGAAGTTGTTTGTCAATCATGCTTTTTAAGAAGCCATTATTCACGAGTATTTGTTTTACTCGTGCAATCACTTGGTGGAAAGGTTTCCACGTAGAGCAGCAATTATAAGCTCGGCGGATGTATGAGCCGATTACGCTTATTTTATACCTTTCAGGGCATTCACTCCGCGCATTGAGGCATCTTCCCATGTCCGTACTTTTCCTATGTACTTTAGTGATATAGCTGCCATTGATATTTTGAACCTCAACGTCCCAGAAAGGTAGTTTATTGCCCGTGCTCAATTCATAAGTGAATTTTAACACGGAGTTCTCCTCAAAACACTGCTTGATGTTTATCAGATGTTCTTCGTTTTGGACGTTGATGTTGATGTCGTTTACTTATCAGAAATATGTGTGTGGCTTATTTTCCATGATGTCCAATAATCTCTCCTTAAGTTGACCCATGTAATAGTTGGCGAAGATTGACCTTAAGGGTGACCCCATAGCCACTCCATCCACTTGCGTGTATAGATTAATGTCCAGTGTCCTGAACGGCGCCCATGATGTGCATGAACGTAGCATCCTCCTTAAGGTGTTTTGGTCAAGATTTAGAGGAGACATTGTAGGATGGTGGTACACGTTTTTTTATATTGATGTCGATGGTCTGAGCGATAGGCACGTTCGTAAACAGGCTTTCTACGTCAAGGGATGATATTAGTTCTGGCGGTCTTGTAGCGTGGAGTATGTCAATGAATTCCTCTGTGGATTTTATGCTATATTTCAAAGGGATGTACTGTTTTATTAATGCATTTAGGGTTTTAGCTTAATAGTACGTCGGAGTCATGACTTGAGTAATGATGGACCTCAATGGGTTGGGTGGCTTATGAATTTTTACATTGTCATACAGATATCCTGGTGTGTAATCACCGATGATCTTTTGGAATTGAAGTTCCCCGATGAGTGCATTAGCTTTAGTTATTTGTCCATTTATTTTCTTTTTTAATCTTCTGTTGGATCTTTTTTCATGCGTTCAAATTTAGTTGTGTCACCTAAGATGGTATTCAATTTGTTGTTATATTCTTCTTTGTTTAGAATGACGTATATGTTAGATTTGTCAGCTTTTCTTATGCCTATTTCTTTGTTGTTTTTTAGAGAGCTGATGGCCTTATGTATCTCTGGTGTTATAAATTTGCTGCCAGTAAAGCATCTTCGTTTGGTGGCTTCTGAAGCTTTCATCCAATACCTAAATACAATTCATCCAAATAATATCACATATATATGGAAACAGATACAAACCTTATCATTGGTAAGACTGAAGATTCCATTGTCACTACAGTTTTCCGAAAGCCTATGTTCACTGGGTTGGGAATAAACTTTTTCAGTTCGTGTGGCTTTAAATATAAAATTTCATCCATAAAAACTTTGCTATACTTTGATTCGAATATTTCTAAACAACATTTATTCACCCAAAGTAAATATATCAACTGTGCCTAAGCAGATCTATTATTTTAAATTTCCAGAAATGGCAACTATAAATAAATTATGCAGAGGAAAATTCCTGATTCATGTAGGCCAACTTTCTATAGACGTTTTGTAGATGACTCTATAGCTATATTTAAACAACGAGATCAAGCTTTAGAATTTCTCAATTTTGTAAACACCATCCACTCCGGTATTAAATATACAATGGAAACTGAGAGTGATAACATCCTCCCCTTTTTAGATCTTTTAATAAGAAAAAAATCAAAATAATCTAGAAACATCAGTGTATAGGAAACCGACTAATACGAGGTTAGGATTAAACTTTTTTAGTTGCTTAGATTTGAAATACAAAGTCTCATCCATTAAGACACTTCTTCACCGCGCATACAATCTCTGTTCATCCTACAATTTTATAGACAAAGAATTCCAGTACCTTAAATCTTTCTTTGTGCACAATGGTATTCCAACTTTTATTGCAGAAGAGTCAATCCGCACATTTTTAAGTGGACTGTATCAACCAAGCCACCCTGAGATAACAGTAGCAAAAGACACACATTATTTAATAATGCCAGAGCTGGGTATTCACAATAAAGTCCTTAGCCGAAAATTGCACATATTGCTAAGGAAATATTTCTGTCAAATAAAATTTCAAATTGCCTTTGTCAACAAAATAAATATAAAATCTTTCTTTACAATAAAGGATCCGGTTCCAAAGTCTCTTCGGAGTTCGATTATATACTTATTTAAATGTTCTGGGTGTTCCCAAGGCAAATATATCGGAATCTCCGTAGGAACTCTGAAGGCAAGATTCTCTTCCCATATGGGAAGAGAAACCAAAGAAAATTCAGCGATAAGAGATCACGTCTTAAAGTGTAAAAGTGATATCTCCTTAGAAAACTTCGAAGTTCTAAATTCGCACAAATGTCCCATTACCCTTCGAATCCTAGAAACACTTTATATAAAACAGCTCTCCCCGAATTTAAATAGTGATCTCTCGTCGGTTCCACTCCTTGTTACCTTGATTCATTTTGATGTGGGTTGGATTGCGGGGATCAGTTTTAGTGCTTGTGGGTCGGCTTGGAGGACGTCACCCGGTAGTTGGCAAGGCTTGTGATTTTGTATATTAGGTTTTTGCCAATTTTTGCTTCAATTATTCGTTTAAATTTCATTTTAAAACAGTTTTATATAATCATTGGATTCATAAATCAAAGCGCCCTTACCTTAATAGATTTTAACAATTATATACTCGCTAACTAATTTAAATATTTAAAATCCTTCCCTAGTCTCTTTATTATAAATTTGAGCCCCATTTCTAAATATTCCCTTTAACTCTAAATTTGGAATTCAAAGCTATTACTAGCTAGTAAAGTTCTAGATGTACATTTAGCAGTGTGCTCTCTTAACAGTGCAAAATATTTTGTTCGTTTATTTGTATTTTAGGCCTAAGAAGATGACCGTATTGTGGTCGAAAAGTCGCTGGTAAATAAAAAGGATGATGCCAGCTTTTTCCCTCGCCTTGGGATTTCTGTTAAAGATCATATATATATATATATATATATATATATATATATATATATATATATATATATATATATATATATATATATATATATATAATTTGAAGGATGAACGAAAGGACGTATAAATGGAAATTAATTTCATTTTCTTGATACAACGTTTGGGTGAACTTTTCACCCATCTTCGGGTACTGGAAATACAATTTGTGGAAAATAATCTAAGTTAAAAGCCAAACAGATTATAAAAATGACGAATTTATGGAAATTATTTAATGTTAATTAAGAAGGGGGATAGCGATAAATTTACAGGTAATTGATAATTTCTGTATTATTATGTTACGAGTTAAAAATTGACGATCTGGGAAACACAGGAAACACATCAGGATAAACCAACCTTGAACAATCGGCCGTTAGAGGATAACTGGGGAGAAAGGGCGAGGAGCGTCCGAAGAAAGAGAAGGTTAGGAGGTTGGTAATATATTTGTTTAGAGTAGAAGTAGTGGGTGAGAAGAGGAATCAGAATTTAAGGAAGGAGAAAGGTATCTAATATACATGGATTCAAGAATCCTTAATGATATGGGATCAGGGGTGGTTTTCAAGATTTAAAAACCGTCCGTTGTGATTTCGGTTTCACAATTAATAGAGTGAAGCCTAACAGGTGAGAATTCTTTCGTAGAGAGAACCTTTCCTGTCCTGTGGCTAACATCCAAATGTGAACAGAAACTCGCCCTCAGCGAGCGCACCGTACTACTTATGTATCTCCCCAGTTTACAATTTGCTCAAGTAAGTTCGTAAATAACGGAGCACTTCGCTTCAGGCGTGATTCTGTCCTTAAAAATGAAATATAATCTTATGTGGTATCTTCCTTATGAAAATTAACTTGAAGTCGGTATGAAAAAAAATTATTTAATAGAGATGTAATTTCTTTTGAAATTTTTTTGTTTAAAAATCTCAGATCCGGAAAGATTATATAATGGATATCTTTGCAAACAGTAGGGAATTTAAATTTGGAATGGAAAATATTCTTTAAAAATTGGCCGTAATTTTTTCAGTCAGGAACACAGGAAAGCCGTTTTGTTTGAAATAATTAGTCAGAAATACGCCTTCTTGGTGGAATCCGGAGTAGGATGAACAAATATTAAAAGCCTGGAATATTAGTGTTTTGATGGCACTTATTTCGAAAGAAAGGTCACAAAAACTGAAAAAGTTTTGGCCTTGACCAGTAAAGGTTGGCTTACGAAAAACTTTGGTTACAAATCCAGTTGGGACACGGGAAATGTGGATATCCAAAAATGAGATGGAGGAATTAAACTCCTTTTCGCATGTGAATTTAATATTAGGATGTATATGATTGGCATATTATAAGAATTTATGGCAGGACTCCTCTCTATTGAACATAATGTATGTATCATCGACAAAGCGGCAGTAAAGTAAGGGTTCAATGCTTCCAAGTTCCAGGCTGAATAATTATTCCTCGAACCATGACATGAAGATATCTGCGAAGATAGGGCCAAAAAGACTGCCCATGCCCACCCCATTAATTTAGAATTAGGTTTCGTTGTTAAAAGTAAAGTAATTGTCCTTAACGGCTAGTTTGAGCGTTTCTTTTAATAGTGGAGGGGTAAATCCATGAAAATTGGAGTTGTTAAGGGGAAATACACGTCGGACAATTATGTCAATGGTTTGGTCAAGAGGAACATTAGTAAAGAGAGATGAAACAAAAAATGTCACAAGGAGGGCATCCCCTTTCGCCCCATTTTAGCATCTTATAATCTGCCCTCTTATAACTTAGCTAAATTCTTGGCTCCTTTAATAACCCCTCTTTCCTTAAACCAGTTTAAAATTCAAAATAGCTTCACCTATGTTAAAGAATTACAAAATTTTCAACTTCATTATCCCTTTTATGAGTAGTTTCGCTGTTCCATCTCTCTTTAATAATGTTCCTCTTGACCAAACCATTGACATAATTGTCCGACGTGCATTTCCCCTTAACAACTCAAATTATCATGGATTTACCCCTGCATTATTAAAAGATATACAGGAAGTAGATTATAATTGATAAAAAACACAACTGATTGTGTAAAGCCAAGCGTCTGCTGCTTAGTTAACTGTTAGAAAGGTTCTTAATAATAATGGCAATTGCCTCCTTGTTTAAAGCTCATAGTTAGCATATTTAATTTTTTTTTTCTTTAGAAAAAAAGGTAGTATTTTTGTCAAAACTTTGAACATTGTTGACCATATTTCAGCCATTTTTGGTTGGGGTGAGTTTGTTTCTAATAATTGAGAACATATTAGGGGCTGGATGTTCGTTTTGAGGGAAGATGTGGACAACGCCTTCGATGCGATTCCCCATGAAGAGACTAGGAAAGATTGTGTGATCAAGGAATATACTTCTACCCCGCAAAATATCTTCTCAAATCGCACCAGGGGTATCCTGAGCTCCCTCCCATGGGTCTTCTAAGATGCTACCAGGGGTGTTCTAACACCTCCTAAGGATCTTATGAACATATGAGAAATAAAGGGATTGACCAACGATAGCAATTTGGATAACTAGAAAAACAATGAAGGGTGAGTAGACACGAAAAATATTATAAAACAAAAATTTAAGATATAACTAGCCCCGCTATGTCTGGATGTATATGCATGTTCATGCCACTATTTCGTGTGCGTCAATAGAAGAATTTTAGACTTTGGGACTTGGTCTCCTGCGAAGATGGGGATAAAATGCAGCAATTTTGAAGCCGAAAAGGAGGAAAAGGAGGAAGAGGAGAAGAGGCAGAGAAAGATGTGGAGGTGGAAGAGGAGGCGGAGGTGTAGGCGGAGGTGTAGGCGGAGGAAGAGTAGGAGGAAGAGGAGGAAGAGAAAGCAAAGAGAAAATGAAATTCAGGCGAATTTCCGGTTAAAACCCTGCAGTGGTCGTTTGTCTGGGTCCTGCGGTAATTACATCCCATTCCCAAGATTCTGGAACTTATTTATTATTATTAATTTGGTAATATTAAAGTCGATGGATTAATTGAATTTCAGAACTTTAAATTGAAATTCACTTTCAACTGGAAGTCAATTTTGAAAAAGTTAACAAGGAAATAAAATGGAACTGGTCATTATTTTATTAGATCCCTAATTGATTTGGGGAAGCTCGGAGATCGATTGGCCTAATAATAGTCTATGCTCTCTATTCCCTGTCCCCTCTTTTTCCGATTCCCTGCTCATGCCAGCGCCCTGCATTGGGCAGTATGGATATGAGCATGAAGCTGATTACTGCGAATTCTGCTTGGGAGGCTTGATCGAGATCACTTACCGCTCATATAATTAAAGCGTCGTTAAATGCAAGATCTTTGCGCGATAGGAGAGTTCTCCATTCAGCTTTCGAAAGCTCCTTCATTAACGATCACTCGCTAAATGGTGACGGAAAAGAAAAAAGAAAAATAAAATCTATAAACTTTGTGCCCCCCAAAAGGCTTTAAATTCTTGCTTCAAGTTTTCTATAATCCTCTAATTTACGCATCCTGGTCTTCATTTGAGATTGGAATTTTTTTACCTTAACGAAACTAATAAATGAAGAAATACGTATATTGCTTATTCCATGCGTTGGATTGGGTCGGAAAGTAAAAGATAAAATTTGAGGCTCTTAGAAGATTGGCAGTTAGTCGAATCCTCTCAACCAAAGAATAAAAAACAGAAGGTTTTTAACAATTTTCCCTCCCTTTCTTTTTCTTGCTCAACGCTATGATGCGAAATAACGAAGCAAAGATAAGAATACAGAAGGAAATTCTTCTAACTGATACTTTAGAAAGGCCAAGACAAATTTGCAACGAGGAAAATGAAGCTGGGAAGAATTTTCACTTTACTTTTCAGTGAAACTAGAGCATTAAGGAAGGATTCCAGAAATTCTTCGTATAAAAAACTACAAAAGCAAACGAGAAAGTAGAATAAAGTAAATAAACAAATTAGAGAAATGCAAAAAAGAAGAAAATGCGGTAATAGATGAGAATCTCATTTATTGATGATGTGACCTCGTAATAGAAACAGTTTGATTTTTTTTATAGCTTATTTCCTCATCATCACTCTCATCACTCTCGTATACAAGTTGGGATAGGTGCAGATCATCGCTCAGATTAACTGAATAAAGCCATGATACAGCCTCTCATTACTATAATCATTTGCTGCGGTCGTGCAGTAGGAGGTTTCTCGCAAGTAACTTCCCTAACTAACGCCGCCTTTTCTGGGGTTAGTGGCTTTAATAGGAGAGGCGTAGCGCAACGCTACTTTCATTCGTAGTCATATCTATAAGTACCTATATGAAGCCCCTTGGCACCCTCACTAAAAAGCATGATTTGGAACTTCCTTCCTTTGGCTTTGTCATAGATCTGCCCCCATTATTTTGTACACGGCTACTAGAAAAGCTATTATGGAGTTATGTACATCATTTATTCCGAGTTCCACTGGCAAAACCTAGCATGTCCCAAATAAAGAGGCAATCAGGATGAGCCTAATCAAATTTCATGAAGCGAAGAGTTTAATAAGACCTTATATTGTGTGCAATTGCGTTGTGCCTGGCAAAGGATTTCGGAAAGGAGTGAGGTTGTTACTTTTACCCTGACAAATCCCTTCCCTTACGGCTAAGACACAGAGAAAAAGTATGGTTTTCTTAAACAAAGCTTAATAAATAAACTGTAACAAGGAAGACTTTCAAGGAGAATACTACAAGGAATTTTTCAGCTAAATCAAGCAGTGAATAATATAGAAATACTGGATGTACTTACAGAAGACTTGCGTCCCCCAGGGGAAATTGCATCTCAAATTAATCTTCCTTTATGACTGTTGAAAGGCTCTTAAATGGAAATGAGGTAGATTCCATCAAGCGAACTCCATTCTGAGTGAGTGGAGCCGATGGCAGTGCGTCGTTCAAACATCCCAACTAGTTAACCTAATTAGTTTTACACAAAAATAAAGCATTGAATCCTATACGAATATGGTTACTGCAGCCTTGTATTGTAAATAAAAAATATTAAGAGAATTTTTTTAATCAAAATGGACTAATATAACGAATAAACATAAATTCCTTTTTATTGTCTCAATATTTCATTTACTCATTTTTCGATGTCATCACTTTAACCATTTGTAGGTTTTTCTCAATATAATTTTATTTTTCAGAATGACAATTGGAACGAGGCAGCTTTAAGCCAATGATTGATTTAAAAGAGTAAAACAATGAAATTAAACTTGATTTTCTATTTAATGGTCTCGGAAATGTTCACAGACAGTAAGTGAAAATTACTTTTACTTTTTATAACTTAATAATTTAGAAATTTTATCGAATTTTTACTAACCAATAGGTGCATTAGGGAAGAGGAGGCAGGGTTTAAATACCCTAAAAGCCTTTCCTGATATACCTACCTAGTTGGCCTTGAACCTAAGTGCAATCAACATTGCAACCATTGCCACGACTAAAAAATGCTAAGTAGCAATCCGTTCCTGCCATGAATACCTCCAGACTCCACTCGAGAAAACCCTACACTTCAAGATAAAAGAAAGTTAAGTTTTGATTTCTCTCTCTATTTATCTATCTATTTAGATGTCTGTATGTATGTTTATGTCTGTCTATCTATCTGAAAAAAGAATCGTAACTGTTTTATATATAAAACTATAACAGTTAAAAATGAAGGAGATTCGAATCCTTGCTGTCAAACACACATAGTTCTTCAAGGCAAAGCTTACACCACTCTTTTACCATCTACATTCTACCAAAAGATGGTTTTAAGTAGCCTTATAAGTAAAAACGTAGGTAACACCAAGGATTGTAATTAAGAGATGAGTAGTTTACAGCATTGGCTCGAAGATCGAAGAATGATTCATGTTTGAGAGCACTTGTAGAATTTTATTTAAAAATTTATCTATCTCTCCGACTACTCTATGCCTTTTTATCTTAAACTTAAACTACTCTCTAAAAGACCAGAGACTAGAGGTCGCTGAAGGGGAGGAAAAAAATTGTGCTGAATAGTTCCGTGGTTTGGAAACATGGAACTTTCAACCACCTCCTCAGGATTACGTAGAGTAGATTAATACATATATAAGCAATAAATAGTTTTATTTTAAATATGCTTTGTTTAAGGGCATATAAAATTTTAATTCTGAGTGCCAGCCTCTTTGCCTGATGAATTCGGTCTTGGACGCTTAGAATGCACTCTTTCGGCTCATGTAAATCAGGTTGGGAAAGTTTGTTAATTTAGTCCTTCTACAGCTTGTTCCTATTCACCACTGCTGTTCACCTCTCAGTTCCCCCCCCCTCCTTTTTCCACCGCCGAAGAGAAGTTACTAGGGGCCAGCAAGGGCCATAAACACGAAAATCACATTTGTTTTCCAGGTGACGGGATATTGTGCGTGCAATGCTCGGAAGACGGAGATGGGAGGGGATGGCAAGAGGACAGTAGCAGCGAATCGAGTGACAACAGGTCTAGCTGCATCCTCTCTCCTCCTCTGCCGAAGCCATGTGGACAAAACATGACTTCTTGCCTTGTAATTTCAACCTTCCGCACATCACGAGAGGCAACTGGTAATGTACCCCATTTTGATGCCCTTTGAATAAGAAACCCTATGTATTATCGTCTTTATACTACTTAGGCTAATGACTCTTCCATACGTTTTTACTTCTCCTTACCTTACCACATTCCTAGGAACATCTTCTTTCTGAGATGTCCACAAAAAGAATCTCGTGCTCGGATGCATCACTAAAAGTTTCGCCTTCGGATTCATCACAAAAAGTCTCGCGTTTGGATTATAAAAAGGCTGCGGTCGGATTCATCACAAAAGAGTCAGGCGTTCGGATTTATCACATGACGCTTGTCTCGTTAGGATTCATAAGAAAAAAAAGGAGTCTCACATTCGGATTCATTACAAAATGACTTTCTTGGTACGCTTCACCATATAGAACCTGCGGTTGGATTCATATAAAAAAAAGAGAGTTTCGTATTAGCATTGATCACAAAATAAGTTGCATTTGGATTCATCAGTAAATACGCTCGAGTTCATTACAAAAAGTCTCGAGTGTGGATTCATCAGAAAAGAAGTAAACGCTCGGATTAATCACAACAAGAGACTCGCATTATGATTTATCACTTAACCATTGTCGCGATCGGATTTATCAGAAAAAAGTCACATTCGGTTTCATCCCAAAATGAATTTCATCTCTGCTACTTCACATAAAGTCTTGCGTTAGGATTTAAAACAAAATCGTGGTTGGATTGACCACAAAAAGAGTCTCGCGGTGGGATTCATTACCAAAGGAGTTGGGTTCGGATTTATCACAATAAATTTACCGCATTCAGGATCATCAAGACAAGAGTTGTGCTCGGTTTCATCACAGAGAGTCTTGCGTTCAGATTAATTAGAAAAAAAATCGAGTGTTCGGATTCATCACACAAGTAGTCTCGCGTTAGGATTCACTTCAAAACGAGTCTCGGGTTCGGATTCATCACAAAAGATTCTCGCGGTCTGATTTAAGATAAATGGAGTCTCGCGTTCAGATTCATCGCATAAATATTCTCACGTTTCGATTCATTACAAAAAATATGGAGTTAGAATTCATCAAAAAAGGAGTATCGCGTTCGGATTCATTACAACAAGAGATATGCATAGGATTTATCATCCCACGATTGGCTCTTTAGGATTCAGCAGAAAAAAGTCTTAAATTCGGAATAATTACAAAGTTAATGTCGTGTTACGATTCATCAAAAAAGATTCTCGTGTGTGAATTCATCAGAAAAATAGTCGCATTCTTATTGATCAAAAAGGAGTCTCGCGTTCCTTACAAAAAGGTCTTTAGTTCGTATTTATCAGAAAAGGAGTTGTGCTTTCGGATTATTCACAACAAGAAACTCACATTAAGATTTATCGCATAACGATTGTCTCATTCGGATTCATATAAATGTCTCACATTCAGATTCATATAAATGTCCCACATTCGGATTCATCCCAAAATGAATTTCGTGTTAGGATTCACCACAAAAGATTTATTGCTTTGTGATTCATCAGAAAAAGATCTCGTATTTAAATTCATCACAAAAAGAGTTGCATTCAGATTTATCAGAAAGATGTCTCCATTCGGATTAATAATGAAAGAGTCTCGCATAAGGATTCATCACGAAAGAGTTTCAAGTTAGGATGAATCACAGAAAAATATTCTCACACTTGGATTAATGACAAAAGTCTCGCAAATGTATTCATCACGCAAAGAGTAGAGTTCTGAGTAATCACAAAAAGTAGTCTAGTCAGATTCATCCCAAAAAGAGTGCCGTAATCGAATTCGTTACAAAGGAATATTACCATTGAATTCATCTCAAAATAAATTAGTGTTAAAATTGACCAGAAAAAAAACCTTCTCTCTCTCGGATTCATAAAAATCTCCTATTCAAATTTATCACAAAAGATTCTCATTCGGATTCATTAGAAAGAATTCTCGGGTTCAGACAGTTGGCTGTCTGGCTTTCAGTTGGCTGTCTGGCTTTGTTCTGGAAGGTTGTCTTACAGGAGCTCCTGATTCTCATTGTAAGATTGGGATATAATACTGATTTGGGTGTATAATTTTTCTTGTATTTATTTGATACATCAATCACTGTATAATAAATACATTAGTGATTAATACTTTTGGGGAAGATAACTGGCAGCAATCCTGAGCAAGAATTTTTTTTTTGGTGAGTGTTAACTTTTTCATTAGTAAATTTCTGAGAGTATGGCTTTTTGTATAGATGGTGAGAGCATGCCGTTTGAAAGTAGTGTGTATGTGGTGTGTGATGCATGTGGAGTTGAAAGGAGAGTGAATGTAACTGAATGCCGTGTGTGTTTTCTGGAAGGGGAGGTTAGGAGGTTGAGTGGGGAATGTAAGAGGTTGAATGATTTGGTGTTTGAGGTGAGAAGAGATGCAAGTGTGCGATTGAAGGGTGAGATTAGTGCTAAGAGGGTGGAAGATAGGGCTAGGACTGGGAACAGTGTGGAAGTTGTGAGTGATGATGAATGGTGGGTGAAAATGGATAGGATGGATAAGTTAGGACAGGTTAGGTGTGTGAATGAGAGGGACATAGAACCTGTTAGGTTGACTAACAGATTCAATGCCCTGAGAGAGGAAGAGTGTGAAAGTGATTTGCCTGGTGTGATTGTGGATGAAAGCAGGATGGGTGGTAGCGTGACTGAGAGCAGGAGGGAGGGTAATGTTAGGCCAAGACAGAATAGGAGAATGACTGAGGTGCTAGTGATGGGTGACTCTCAGATTAGGTATTTAGATAGGAAGTTGAGTGATAGCAAGTGGAAGGGAATGAGAGTTTGTCTGCCGGGTGCTGGTGTAAGTGATGTTTGTGAGAGGTATGATAGGCTGGTTTCGGGGTGTGAGAGGGATGCAGTTGTGATTACGCATGTGGGAGTGAATGATGTAAAGAAGGTGGGTACATGTGAGTTACGTGAGCAGTATAAAAGGTTAGTTGAAAGGATGAGTAAAAGCAGGGTAAAAGGTGTTGTTTCTGGTGTGCTTCCGAGATTGGATGTGGGGGTAGAATGGTTGTCGCGTGCAATTGGTTTGAATGAATTTGTGAAAGGACTGTGTGAGGAGCTAGGATTGGTATTTGTAGATGTCTGGGGAGGGTTTTACGGGAATAGGAGGTTGTATGCGATGGATGGGCTCCATCTTAGTCGGGCAGGTGTTGAGGTTCTATGGGGGGAGCTGGATAGTGTGATTAGGTCCTTACGGGTGGGAAACTAGAAGCTGTTAGAGGTAAGGGAATAACAGGAATAGAGGGCAGGTGTAGGAAATGGAAGGGATGCAGTGATAGAGGAATAGCTAGGGGAGAGGGCATACTGATGCATTATAGGGGGACTAATGCACAAGTGAATGAGCAGATAACTAGGAATAAAAAAGCACAATGCAATGAAGATGGGAATAATAAAAAAACCTTAAAAATATACTACACAAATGGTCGGAGTATAAGGAATAAGATAGATCTCTTAAGAGCGTTAGCAAGTGAAGAGAATTTTGATATAATTGCGATAACAGAGTCATGGCTTGATTTGGCAGGTAATCACTTTAAACCTGAGGTTGAGATTGAGGGCTTTAACATGTTCCATACAGATAGGAATAGGAAGAGAGGAGGAGGGGTTATTATTTATATTAAAGATAATCTCCAGTGTTGTGTAAACAGTACAATTAAATTAGATGATAACACAGAGTCATTATGGCTAAATGTAAAGGAAGGTAAAAACAAGCTTGTCTTAGGATTATTATTCAGACCACCAAATCTTAGTAAGGAAGCTTCAAATCTTCTGTGGCAGGAGATTGAACGGGCATGTAGAAGTAAGCATGTGTGTATAATGGGCGATTTTAATTACAGAAATATAGACTGGGAAGCTCTTGTGGGTGATCAGGAGGCTGAGGAATTTTTGAATGTTGTCCAAGATAATTTTCTGAGGCAGATTATTAACGAACCCACTAGAGGTAATAATATACTGGATTTAGTTCTGACAAATAGTGAAGAAGTTATTAAGGATACTGAGATTGGAGGAAATTTGGGTAATAGTGACCATTGTGAAATTAGATTAAAGATGAAATGGAATGGTATTGATAGTAGCATGAACAATGTTAAAATTCCTGACTTTAGAAGAGCAAATTATAATGGGCTCAGGACTTACCTGGAGGCAGTTGTACAGAAACCAGGCAATGAAATCAATTCAGGAATAGATTCAATGATATCAGTTAGTGGAGACAATAATCACCAGGAGGAAGAGATTACAATTGAAGAGGAGTATGAAAGAATAATTGAGCAATTAATTACAGGTCAGATGATTAACATTCCATATAAGGAGATTAGGACTAAAAATAATGACCCAAAATGGATGACAGATAAAATTAAGCATTATACAGTATTGGCATTAAAAAGGGCATTTATAGGAAAATAAAAAATGGAGAGGATCACTTAAGGCAGAGATATAATGAACTAGCAAGAGATGTTAAAAAGTTAGTTAGAGTAGCAAGGAGAAATTATGAAATTAAAGTGGCAAATAGGGCAAAGGAAGATCCTAAAAGTTTTTATCAATTATACAAAACTAAGGTTAGAGATAAAATAGGCCCACTTATAGATTCCAATGGAGAATTAGTGAGTGATAGGGACTCAATGGCTGGAATGCTAAATGACTTTTTTCTCTCAGTATTTACACAGGAGGATACTCTAAATATACCTGAGGTGTCAATGATCTTTCGGGGTAATGATGAAGAGAAATTAAAGGATATATTGATCACAAAGGAGATAGTGACAAAGGAAATTGATAAAATCAAAAGTAGTAAAGCACCCGGTCCTGATGAGCTCTTTCCTAGAATTTTGAAAGAATGTAAGGATGTGTTAAGTGAGCCCCTAGCATGCATCTTTAGAAAATCATTGGAGAGTGGCATTGTGCCAGTGGCATGGAAGAAAGCCAATGTGATACCTATATTTAAGAAAGGGGATAAAACAAATATGTCTAATTACAGACCAGTAAGTTTGACATCAGTGGTAGGGAAAATGATGGAATCTATTATAGCAAGGAATATTAGAGATCACTTGGATAAGCATAAGTTGATAAAAGAATCACAGCATGGCTTTAGTAAGGGTAAATCCTGTCTGACTAATTTGCTGTCTTTTTATAGTAAGGTGTATGAAGCAGCAGATAATGATGAAAACTATGATATTTTATACTTGGACTTTAGTAAGGCTTTTGATCGAGTGCCACACTTACGACTTCTGAGCAAAGTTAAAGCACACGGGATCGATGGCAGTATATTTAGGTGGATTCAGTCATGGCTTGGTGACAGACAGCAAAGAGTTAGTATAGATGGAGTTAAATCTGAGTGGGGGTGTGTTAGCAGTGGAGTTCCTCAAGGATCTGTTTTGGGTCCCTTGCTATTCTTAATTTATATTAATGATCTTGACATAGGTATAAGTAGTGACCTGAGTAAATTTGCTGATGATACTAAGCTAGGTAGGGCCATTAGGGCTGATTCTGATGCTGTTGTAATGCAGGAGGAATTGACCATTCTGTCCAATTGGGCCGAGAAATGGCAAATGAAGTTTAACATAGACAAATGTAGTGTACTTAGTATAGGTAGAAATAATCCATTGAATAGTTATAAATTAAATGGCAGAATTTTAGGGAGGACTGATTGTGAGAGAGACTTGGGTATTTTGGTAAGTTCAGACCTTCGTCCTAGAAAGCAATGTCTAAATGCTAAGAATAAAGCTAATAGGATATTGGGATTCATCAGGAGGAGTGTAAGCAATAAGAGTGCTGAAGTCATTCTAAAACTGTATCTGGCGCTAGTTAGGCCTCATCTAGACTATGCAGTACAATTTTGGTCACCATATTATAGGAAGGATATTGATTTGCTTGAGTCTGTGCAGAGAAGGATGACAAAGATGATTGGTGGGCTAAGGAACTTACCTTATGGTGAAAGGCTCAGAAAACTAAATCTACATACATTGGAAAGGAGAAGAGTCAGAGGGGAATTGATTGAAGTCTTCAAATGGGTAAAAGGATATAATAAAGGGGATCTGGGTAAGGTTCTTATACTTAGTGAACATGACAGGACACGTAGCAATGGGTTTAAGCTTGATAAGTATAGGTTTAGGAAGGAGATTGGGAGGAATTGGTTTACAAATCGTGTGGTAGATGAATGGAATAGGCTCACTAGGCATGTGATAGAAGCCTCCTCTCTGGGTAGTTTTAAGAATAGATTAGATAAATATATGGATGAAGCTGCTAGATGGGACTGATTTTTTTTTATGTACATATGTATATATTTTTCTAAGGAGTCGGAAGATTATATTTTGCGGTTGCATGAATGGACATAATCCTCTGGATGCATTTTATGTATATTGTAGATTAGATCTGACGAACTCCTGTTAAGGGTGACAATGTTGATGACTTTTCTCTGGTAAGAAATCTTTTGTGTGTTGAATGGAACAGGAGCTGCCAAGTGTAGGCCATGAATGGTCTTTTGCAGTCTCCTTCTTTTCTTATGTTCTTATGTTCTTATGTTAAGTCTCGAGTTTAGGTTCACCGGAGAAGGTTTAGTGCTTTAGGATTCACCACAAAAGAGACTCGCGTTAGGATCTATCACATATCGATTGGCTAGTTGGGATTCGACAGAAAAAAGTGTCCCATTAGGATTCATCCTCAAAATGAATTTTGTGTTAGGATTCACCTTAAAAGACTTCTCGCGATCAGATAAATTAATAAAATGAGTCTAATTGAGATTCATCACAGAAAGAGTCGCATTCGGATTAATCACACAAAAAGAGTCGCCTTTGAATTCATCACAAAATAGTCTGGCGTTCAGATTCGCCACAAGAAGAATCTCATGTTAGAACCTACAACAACAATAATGGCACTCGGATTCATCACAAAAGAGTTTCACGTTCAGAGTAAACACAATATGAGTCGCATTTGTGATCAGAATCATCACAAAAAGTCTCATATTAGAAATCAATAGAAAAAGAGTCTCGCGCTCGGATTCAGCGAAAAAGGAGTCTCCTGTTCGGAGTCATCTCAAAAGAAGTCTCACATTTGGATTCATCAGAAAATACTCGAATGTTCAGATTCATTAAAAAAGAGCCTCCCTTTTTTTGTTCATTACAAAAATATCACTATCGAATTTATCATAAAAAGAGTATCGCGTTGGATTCTTCACAAATGACTTGGGTTCGGATTCATTACAAAAGGTTTTGCGTTCGGATTAATCACAAGAGTCTCGCGTTCGGATTCATCAAAAAGATTCTTAGTTTCGGTTTCATCACAATAAGTCTCACATTTGGATTCATCACAAAAGATTCTCGAGTTCGGATTAAGCACTAAAGAGCCTCGCGGTTGGATTCATTATAAAAGTGTCACGGCTTCTGATTCATCCTTAAAATGTTTCTGATTCGTATGCACTACAAAAAGAGTTTCAGATTCGTCACAAAAGAGTCGCGTTCAGATTCACTACAAAAGAAGTCTCGTATTCGAATTCACCACAAAAGTTTCTCGCGTTTGGATTCATTACAGAAGGACTCTCGAGTTTGGATTCATCACAAAAGCGTCTCGTGTTTGGATTCATAGGAAAAATTATCGTGTTCAGATTCATCACAAAATATTTTCTTGTTTTGATTCGATAAAAAAGAGTCGTTATCTGAGTCTTCACAAAATAAATATTGCTTATTGATTCATCACAGGGAATTTGTTGTTTGGATTCCTCACAAAGGAGTCTCGCATTCGGATGCATCGCAAAAAGAGTTGCACGTTTCTATTCATCATAAACTAGTCTCGCTTTCTGATTTATTGCAAAAAGGGTCTCGCGATCGGATTAATCACAAAATTAACCTTTTTGGGATTCAATAAAAAAGAATTTGATTCGGTTTCATCACAAAGGAGTCTCGTGTTAGGATCTGAAAAAAATGGCTCGGATTCAAACTCATCATAGAAGAGTAGTGCGTTCGGATTCACCACCTAAACTTCTTGCGTTCGGCTTAATCACAAAATGAGTCTCTTGTTCGGATTCTCCACCTAAAATTCTTGCGCTAGAATTCATCATCAATGCCTCGCCTTTGGATTCATTACAAAAAATTCGCGTAGAATTAATCACAAAAGGAGTATCGGGTTCGGATTCATCACACAAAGAATCTGACACTAACACTCATCACTAAAATAGTCTCACATTCGAATTAATCACAAAATTCTCCCGTTCGAATTCATACCCAAATAGTCTCAATATCAGATTCATCACAAAATAGTCTCGTGATCGAATTCATCACAAAATTCTAGCTTTCTCATTTATCACAAAATAAGCGTCTCGCGTTCAGATTCATAAAAGATGTTGTCTGATCGAATTCACTACACAAGGATTTTCGCATTGGATTAATCACAAAAGGAGTCTCCCTTTTCGGATTTATAAAATCAGAGTTTCGCAGTCGAATTTATACTAAAAAGAGGCTTGCATTCGATATGATCACAAACAGAGTTTTGCATTCGGATTCATCAAAAATTCTAGCGTTCGAATTTATCCCCCAAATAGTCTTGCATTCGAGTTCATCGCGAAATGAATCTCACTTTCGGGTTTATCACAAAAAGTGTTTGGCTTTTGGATTCGTCACAAAAGAAGTCTCGCATACGGATTCATCACAATAAAATATACCTAAAACGTTTTTAGATGTTGCAAGACGTTATAGGGCTAATGACAAATGTGATTAAAAACATACATTTAGCACTGTAATTACGATCATATTTGCTCATGGCAGTGTCGAATGGGCCTTCCCTCCCCAATATTTAAGGTAAATTAGGTTTAATATAACAATTCTT
The DNA here is from genome assembly GCA_963969495.1 of Ceratothoa steindachneri. Classification (NCBI taxonomy): domain Eukaryota; kingdom Metazoa; phylum Arthropoda; class Malacostraca; order Isopoda; family Cymothoidae; genus Ceratothoa; species Ceratothoa steindachneri. The sequence continues at coordinate 1,841,766 of OZ018338.1, read as the reverse complement.
TTCATCTTTGATATTATTTATTAGTTATTTTTTATCTTTATTTTACTTCAATCGTTCTGTTTATAATCATGAGGAGTTAATTCTTTCAAGACTAGATCTCTATACAACTTTCTTTCAAGGTTATCCTCTGAGCATCGTCCGAACATGCTCCTTTCAAGATTTGGGATGGGATTGCCGCATGAGCCACCCCTCGTCAAAAGAAAGCTTGCCACCAATCGAAGTTTGCCACAGGACCTGTTTTCAAGATGGCTGCAACGGTGCACCCAGTCTGGGAGTCAGCAAACTTTGGCTCGGATTTAGTGTCTTGTATATGCTTTTAGTAGCAATATATTATTATGACTCCGTGATTCTCACTTTTCGCTCTTGAGGCAACAAAGCTCTCTGCAAATTCTGAGAGGGCGACTTGACCATTGTAAAGAAAAATTACAGATAATTAATAAAAAGACGAAATATTAGAGTTACAGTAGTGACGAAATTAGTATAGGGATCTGCAGCAATGTTAATTCCTCCCTCCCAGTTATTGAGCTTAATGTGTTCTGTCAAATCTTAAGTAATCATCATAGCTTCAGATCGCTGGAAATACTTTTCTCTTTAAATATCCTTTAATCCCTACAGTGAGGACGAATATAATGTCCTATTTATGGTGTTTATGCCAATAAATTGATTCCCACAATATAGAACCATAAGTTCCAACTCATCAGAAAAAAAGACATTCAAATTCATCCCAAAATGAATTTCGTTTTTGATGCTTCTGCACAAAAGAGTCTCACGTTCGGATTAATCACAACAAAAGTCGTGCGTCCGGGTGCATTACAAAATGTTTTACATTCGGATGCATTAAAAAAAGAGTTTTGCGTTCGGATTCATCACAAAAGAGTCTCCCATTCGGATCACATCACAAAAGGACTCGCTTTCTGATTACTGACAAAATAAGTGTTGCGTTCGGATTCATCACAAAAGAGTCCAGTTGGAATTAATCGCATTGAAATCTCGCTATTGTATTTATGACATAAAGAGACTCACGTTTAGAATTATCATACGCTAGCCTCGAGATCGGATTTATGACAAAAAGGCTTCTGCATCAGATTAATCACAAAAAAATTAACATTTTTCAGATTCATTACAAAAAATTATCGCATTTAATTCAACATAAAAGATTCTCGTGTTGGAATTCATCTCAAAAAGAGCTCGTGCTCCGAGTCATCACAAAAGTTTTGTATTAGAAGTCATCACAAAAGAGATTTGCGTTCGGATTGACCAGAAAAAGAGCCTCGCGTTCGGATTCATTACAAAAAGAGTTGTCCTCGTACTGTATTTATCACAATAAACTTATCGCATTTTGATTCATCACTGAGAGTCTCGAGTTCAGATTCATCATAAAAAAAATCAAGTGTTCGGATTCATCACACAAGTAGTCTCGCGTTCAGATTCATCATAAAAGAAATCGAGTGTTCGGATTCATCACACAAGTAGTCTCGCGTTCAGATTCATCATAAAAGAAATCGAGTGTTCGGATTCATCACACAAGTAGTCTCGCGTTAGGATTCATTACAAAAGGAGTATCGCGGTCTGATTTATAATAAATGGAGTCTCGCGTTCAGATTCATCGCAAAAAGATTCTCACGCTTCGATTCAGTACAAAAAAGGTCGAGTTAGGATTCATCAAAAAAGGAGTATCGTGTTCGGATTCATTACAACAAGAGATATGCATCGGATTTATCATCTCACGATTGTCTCTTTAGGATTCACCAGAAAAAAGTATCAAATTCGGATTAATCCATAAATTAATTTCGTGATACCCGAAAAGCGTCATGGTGTGTTCCGGTGACTACTTAAACGTACTTAAACTAAATTATAAGAAAAATAAAAACCTTAGTTGGCGAGGTTGACGATATAGTCAGTGGTGCATGGCTTAAAAAAAACAACTTTTTGTATTAAAGGCGAGACGATATATGACAAAAACAAATTGCTCTAGCATAAGGTTTACCTAGTGCTGAAATGATATTGAAAAAGGGCAAAGTTAATATTGAATGACTAAAATTAAAAGTTAGTAACAAACGCGTTTCTTGTAGCCCATTTCGGTTCATAAGCCCTTCGCCCTCAGCTCCCAGGGCTTTCGTAATTACAATTCCTGGTCGGCATGTTCACGAATGATATCAATCGGTAGAGAAGCCGTAAGGTACGATAGACGATTGTAAAATGTCGATATCTTAAAGTTCTCTACCTTCTGTGGTGACCAGGGGGGTCAGTTCGACCGGCTCCCCGACACCTGGAAATGTAGTAAAGAATCAAACCCATTCGTTTACTAATAAAAAAGTTGGCTTTAAAAAAATCATCTAAGTCTAAATGAGACTTATAGAGGAGAGGTAAAGAATCATCCTTTTTTTTTATTAATAGAAAAAGTCGGATTCAAACAATAACCTAAGTCAAATTTGACTTATACAGAGAAGAAGGATGAGGTGCGAGAGACGATTGTAAAGTGTCGATCTCATAAAGTTCTCTATCTTCTGTGGTGGCCAGGGGGATCGGGTCGTCCGGCTCCCCGACACCCGGAAAGGTAGTAAAGGATCAAACACATTTTTTTACTTATGGAAAAAAGTTGGCTTTAAAGAATAATCTAAGTCAAATGAAACTTATCGAGGAGAAGTAAAGAACCAAACACATCTTTTTAATAATAGAAAAAGTTGGCTTCAAACAATAACCTAAGTCAAAAGAGACCCTTGGCTTTCTACAAATAACGGGGGCGTATCGTCCGACCTATGTGTCGGTGGGAGCGATGAGAAAAAAGAGAGGGTAGTTTTAACCTTACCTAACCACTGCCCCTCGGGCGACCATAGTCCCGACCGTCTTACTAATCTTTATATGCACCCCGTCGACGCCCCTCGACTACAAAAGTGGGACTCTCGGCTTTTTAGAAAAAAAATATGAGAGTTATACCCCATTGGTGCCTCGGAAGTGCGAGGGGAAAAAAGTGACACTCGGCTTGCTAACATTAACGGGTGCCTATCGTCCGACCAACGTGTCGGCGAGGGCGATGAGAAAAAAGAAAGGGGAGTTTTACTCTTACCTAACCACCGCCCCTTAGGGCAACCTTATTCCAGAAAATTTTAGCTAATCTTTATATAACCCCCCCCCCCCTCGACGCCCCTCGCCTAAAAAGCTGGGACTCTCGGCTTTTTTTAAAAACATATCAGAGTTATACCCCATTCGTGCGTCGGAAGGGCGAGGGGGAAAAAGTGACCTTCGGCTTTCTACCATTAACGGGGCGTATCGTCTGACCTAAGTGTCGGCGGGGGCGATGAGAAATAAGAGAAGATAGTTTTAATCTTACCTAACCACCACCCCTCGGGCCACCTTAGCCCCGATCGTCTTACTAATCTTTATATACACTCCCTCCCTCGACGCCCCTCACCTAAAAAGGTGGGACTCTCGGCCTTTTACAAAAAATATCAGAGTTATACTCCATCGGTGCCTTGGAAGGGCTTCGGGATAAAAGTGACCCTCGGCCTTTTAAAAAAATATCATTATACCCCTTTGGTGCCTTGGAAGGGCGAGGGGGATTAAAACAGTGACGACCCTCGGCTTTTTACGACTAAGGGGGGTCGTATCGTCCGACCTTAGCCCCGACCTTCTTACTAATATTTATATACCCCCCATCGACGCCCCTCGCCTACAAAGGTGGGACTCTTGGGTATTTATCAAAAAATATTAGAGTTATATACCCTGTTGGTCCCTTGGAAGAGCGAAGGAAATAAAAATGATCCTCGGCTTTTTACAATAAATATCCGAGGTATACCCCATCGGTGCCTTGGAAGGGCGAGGGGGATTAAAAAGGTAACGACCATCGGCATTTTAAGATTAAAGGTGGGCGTATCGTCCGACCTTAGCCCCGACCGTATTATTAATCTTTATACCCCCTTCCTCAACACACCTCGCCTACAAAGGTGGGACTCTCGGCTTTTTACAAAAAAATATCAGTTATAACCCGTCGGTTCCTTGGAAGGGCGAGGGAAATAAAAGTGACCCTCGGCTTTTTACAAAAAATATCCGAGGTATACCCCGTCGTTGCCTTGGCATAGCGATGGGATAAAAGTGACCCTCGGCTTTTTATAATAAATATCCGAGTTATACCCCGTCGGTTCCCTTGGAAGGGCGAGGGGGCTTTAAAATGTGAAGACTATTGGCCTTTTACAACTAAGGGGGGCGTATCACCCGACTTAACCCCGACCGTCTTACTAATCTTTATATACCACCCCCTCAACGCTCCTCGATGTCCCTCACCTACAAAGGTGGGACTCTCGGCTTTTTACAAAAAATATCAGAGTTATACCTCGTCGGTGACTGGGAAGGCCCAGGGGATAAAAGTAACCCTCGGCTTTTTACAAAAAATATCCGAGTTATATATACCCCGTCGGTACCTTGGAAGGGCGAGGGGGATTAAAAACATGACGACCCTCAGCTTTTTACGACTAAGAGGGGGCATATAGGCCGACCTTATCCCCGACCGTCTTACTAATCTTTATATACGTCCCTCAACGCCCCTTGCCTACAAAGGTGGGACTCTCGGCTTTTTCCAAAAATATCAGAGTTATACCCCGTTGGTGCCTCAGGAAGGGCGAGGAGGATTCAAAAAGTGAAGACCCTCGGATTTTCAAGACTAAGGGTTGGCATATCGTCTGACCTTAGCCCCGACAGTCTTACTAATCTTTACCTCCCCTTCCTCCGTCCTCGACGCATCTCGCCTACAAAGGTGGGACTCTCGGCTTTTTACCAAAAATATCAGTGTATGGGAAGGGCGAGGGAAAAAAAAGTGACCCTCGGCATTTTGCAAAAAATATCCGAGTTATACCCTGTTGGTGTCTTGGAAGGGCGAGGGGATAAAAGTGACCCTAGGCTTTTTACAAATTTCAGTTATACCCCAATGGAACCTTGGAAGGGCGAGGGGGAAAAAGTGACCCTCGATTTTTACCAAAATATCAGTTATACCCCATTGGTGCATTGGAAGGGCGAGGGGATCAAAGTGACCCTCGGGGAGTACCGTCCGACCTTAGCCCCGACCATCTTACTACTCTTTATATACCGTCCCCCCCTCGACGCCCCTCAGCTACGATGCAGAGAGTTTCGGTTTATAAATAAAATATCGCAGTTATACCTCATTCGGAATGGCGAGGAGGGAAAAGTGACCCTCAGCTTTTTACAAATATCACCGATATAACCCTTGGGTGCTTTTGGAAGGGCGAGGCTATCGAGGCGACCCTCTGCCTTTTACAACGAAAGGAGGAGTACCGTCCGACCTTAGCCCCGACCGTCTTACTACTCTTTATATACCGTCCCTCCCCTCGATGCTTCTCGCCTACGATGCGTGGAGTGTCGGTTTTATAAATAAAATATCACAGTTATACCCCATTCGGAAGAGCGAGGGGGTAAAAATGACTCTCGGCTTTTTACAAATATCTCCGATATACCCCTAATGGGTACCGCGTGAAGTGGACGTGAAAAAAAGTGACCCTCGGCTTTTTACAAATATCTCGGATATACCCCTTTGGTGCTTTTAGAAGGGCGAGGCTATCGAGGCGACACTCGGCCTTTTACGACCAAAGGGGGAGTACCGTCCGACCTTAGCCCCGACCGTCTTACTAATCTTTATATACCGTCCCCCCCTTGATGCCCCTCGCCTACGATGCGGGGAGCGTCGGCTTTTTATATAAAATATCGCAGTTATACCCCATTCGGAAGGGCGAGGGATGAAAAGTGACTCTCGGCTTTTTACAAACATCTCTGATATACCCCTCTGGTGACCTGGGAGGGGGCCTGGAAAAAAAGTAACCCTCGGCTTTTTACAAATATCTCGGATATACCCCTTGGGTGCTTCGGAAGAGCGAGGCTATCGAGGCGACCCTCGGCCTTTTACGAATGAAGGGGGAGTACCATCCGACCTTAGCCCCGACCGTCTTACTACTCTTTATATCCCGTCCTCCCCTCGGCCACCTCGCATACAATGTGGAAAGCGTCAGCTTTTTAAATAAAATATCGCAGTTATACCCTATTCGGAAGGGCGATGGGGAAAAGTGACTCTCGGCTTTTTACAAATATCTCCGATATGCATCTCGGGTGCCGCTGGCGGGTGACGGGAAAAAAGTGACCCTCGGCTTTTTACAAATATCTCGTATATACCCCTTGGGTGCTTTGGAAGAGCGAGGCCATCGAGGCGACCCTCGGCCTTTTACGACTAAAGGGGAAGTACCCTCCGTTTAGCCCCGACAGTCTTACTACTCATTATATCCCGCCCCCCCCCCTCGACGCCTCTCGCCTACGATGCGAGGAGCGTCGGCTTTTTAAATAAAATATTGCAGTTATACCTCATTCGGAAGGGTGAGGGGGGAAAGGTGACTCTCGGCTTTTTAAAAATATCTCCGATATACCCCTAAAGGGGGCCGCGGGCGAAGCACGGGAAAAAAGTGACCCTCGGCATTTTACAAATATCTCGGATATATCCCTTGGGTGCTTCGGAATGGCAAGGCTATTCAGGCGACCCTCGGCCTTTTACGACCAAAGGGAGTGTACCGTCCGACCTTAGCCCCGACCGTCCTACTACTCTTTATATACCAGACCCCGGTACACCCCTCGCCTACGATGCAGGAAGCTTCGGTTTTTTAAATAAAATATCGCAGTTATACTTTATTCGGAAGGGCGAGGGGGGAAAAATGACTCTCGGCTTTTTAAAAATATCTCCGATATACCCCTCGGATGCCGCGGGAGCGGGACGGGAAAAAAAGTGACCCTCGGCTTTTTACAAATATCTCGGATATACTCCTTGGGTGCTTCGGAAGGGCGAGGCCATCGAGGCGACCCTCGGCCTTTTATGACTAAAGGGGTCGTATCGTCTCACCTTAGCCCCGACCCTCTTACTAATCTTTATATACTCCCCTCGCGCCCCTCGCCTACAATGCTGTGACTGTCGGCTTTTTTAAAAAAATATACCACTTAGAACCCAATTGGAAGGGTGAGGGGGGAAAAGTGACTCTCGGCTTTTTAAAAATAACTTGGATTTTTCCCCTTTGGTTGCCTTGGAAGGGGGGAGTGGAAAAAGTGACCCTGGGTTTTTTAAAAATATCTCGGAAATACCCCTTTGGTGCAATATGAAGGGCGAGTGGATCAAAGTGTTAAGTCCAATTCGTTAACGAAATAGATTTAGTTCAAACTCACTGGACATAACTACAAAATCTTAACGTATATGGTACAAACTCCAATGCTCTGGGTTAATTAAGGGCCGAGTTAGCTTACGTACAATCTTTGGTGTGGTGTCCCAAATACCGTCTCCCACCCCTGATTAGACTTCATTATCTCTGGTATTTATTAACCTACAATAAAAATAAAGTAATTTCCCAAAAAGAACACTGATGGTTGCTTATCATTCATTATATACCCTAAAGTCTTTTGCCTCAGAGACCTCCGAGAAAGAGGATCTAACCTCAGGATGCCATTTTGAGAATTTCTCTAAAAATGAGGTTTGCGAGCCATTGACTCGGCCGTAATAGGGCTAATATAGATGTCCAATCGATAGCCCTATATTTCGTACTCCCAGGTATAGTTCCTCTTTACGGATACTTCGGGAGATATTGCGTCCTAAACTTTCGCCCGAGTCCCCAAATTGAGCAAAACTGCCCAAATTTGGGGGCCTCTAGCGGACTTAAATTATTTAGTAGATATAACGCATAATATATCCTTTTTGCTAGACTAGGACCTAGAATAAAGATTTATAATAAAACCTATATAAATCGAAAGGGTAAAAATTGTATTCAACTTTAAGTGATCAATTCTTTTGTTTTTGGCACCAAATTCGTAATTTAACACCCTGCATCGTGGGGGATACGGGGTCACCCCCAGAACATTATATTTCTTCCTATAGCTCATTTTATGTCGGATAAGAATTTGTTTATCCGGTTAAGCTGAGATTAATATTATTTCTTCTAGAGCCGTCTATATTTTTGGGGCCCAATTCTGGGCCCCAAAAACTACCCTCGAAAGGGAGGGGGGCGGCCTGGGGGTTCAGACTCGCTCTGAACTGGATTCTATCGCATATATAAATGGCCCAGGGCCTAAATATGCAGGTATTTTTAATCCAAACTCGATTAAAATCGGAGTTTGCCTTAACCAGCTGTCACACTTTGAAAGAGCGTGTACGTAGTTAATCTGATGGCAAGTTCACTAGATACCTATGGAAAGACGGAATTGACACTTTCCATATTGCATCGCTAATTGTCAGGTTACTATGCGAACTAGGTTAATGGTATTTGGACCAAAGATGTTAAATAGAATATATTTTAATAAAATTAAAGATTTAAAAAAAAATATATATATTCTTTTAGTTGTTCGAAAAAATAGATTTCGTAAAAGCTAAGTGTTGTACAATATTCAGACTAAAAGTATTCGATAGAGCGGCTCAAATAACCTAAGATAAAATGAAAATGAGATTCCTAACCTTTTTTTCGTCGTTGCTATTCATTTCAATTATTTTTAAGTATGAAGATATTATTGGATTTTAAAGAAAAATAAATCAGTTAGGAGGTTCCTCCGGCCCCGTAATTTTGCAAGAAAATCAAGATTCTGCCAGCTTTTTATTGGCAACAAACGAGGGCATTTACTTCAAATGATCCAGCTTTAGCTTATAGCTCCGTAGGTCTTAATCTTAGAGAGACAGGACTAACACCATTCGAAAGAGTGGAAGATTCTACCTTAGAAACATGTCTTGCCCCCTTTTTACGGTCCTTTAAAGGGGCGAAAATTAACCCCGAAGGGCTAAAGCCTAGGGCCTTAGTCTAAGCTTTTGAAATTCAATCGCTCATAGATTCTAAATCATTAAAGATATTTGAATCAAAATTTGAGCAAAGATGTAAAATAGTATATATTTTAATAAAATTCAACTTGAAAACACAAAAATATATATTTTTTTAGTTATTAAAAAAATAGATTTCATAAAAACTAAGTATTTTACGATATTCAGACCAAAATGAATCGATAGAGCGGCTCAAAAGAGCTAAGGTAAAATGAAAATGAGACTCCTAACCTTTTCTTCCTCGTTGCTAATGATTTTAATTAATTTTAAGTATCAAGAAATTATTAGATTAATAAAAAACAATTAACCTGTTATGAGGCTCTCCCAGCCCCGTAATCGTTCCAAAAATCAAGAGTCTACGATTATTTTTAATGCCAACCAACGAGGGCATTCCATTCTAAAATGACAGTTTGGGCCTTTTTTGGCACCCAAATCCAATTTATTGGTTATTAAAATTTTAAGAAATCGTCTGAGAAAGTTAAATTTAGTATATTCTTATAACCCTTTCTATATATATTTGGTTGTCATACATACGATCGAGAGCCCTAAAGTTAAATTAGATTTCGTCATTGAAAGGTCGAGGGGAAAAAGTCCCGCCCGGTTCTCGGCTTTTTTCACTCCCTTAACTTCACCGATCCGCCTCTTTTACCTCGCTAATAATTAATTTTACTATAGAAAATATTAATATTTTTTTTCGAAACTTGGACCGAGTAAAGGGTGCCGTAGTATATGTACGGTATAAATTTTTCCTTATCCTTGCCTTATTTATAACGACAACAAACGAGGTCATGAGCTAAAATTAACGGTTTTAGGCATTTTGGGGACATTTTTTTTATTACTAATTCAGACTCTACAGGTCCTTTTATGGTTTTGAGAGGCGATCAAAAGTTTTCTAGAAAAGGTATATTTGATTTTATTATCGCGCAGTTTTCGTGGGTTCAAACAAAAATAAACAAGTACAGGAAAATGAAAATATGATTCCAAGCACTTTATATTTGATTCCTTGAAATTGAACTTGCTAAAACTCCATTTACCTTGCCGAGAAAAAGTTTCGACTGACTCTGGGCTTTTTACAATTATCCGAGTAAAATAGCCTTATCAATTGGAAGTGGGCGAAGAAAAAAAAAGACTGGCGTCCCGCCGCCCACCCTACCTCTACGCCCCCATCCACTCGAAGGACCGTGCCAGGCCCCATCTTATATCGCTAGCACCCCCTCGGAAAAAGTTTTGTATCTCGGCTTTTAACAATTATCTAAGTAAAATTATACTTATTATCTACAAGTCGAGAACAAGTTCAGACTGCGGCTCTGCAATACTTAAGGCCAGTTTCCCTTTGCGCTGCAATGGCTAAGGCCAATCTTCCTTGCAAATGCAATATTGAAGGAACTCGCTTACACGCGCACCGCTTTGGTAAGATATATTTAAAAAGTTCGGAAAGACCAGTTATAACTTAGTTTTTTGTGGTTACTAAAGATATTTTATCACCTTTTAACAACATTTTGTTTTCTGACAACAATTTTACCGTTAATATTTATTCCGAATGAAACTCGTGAAATATCTGTCTGTCTTCCTTTGAGAATTTTTTTATACAAATCAATTTTATCTCATCGGGTAACTAACTTGGGCTGAGTATAGCACTACTATTTTGAATGCTATTTCCGTTCCCTCGAGGATTTGTACACCAAAGGGCATTTTACCTCGTAAAGGGAAGCTCGAGATCAAGTATATAGCCCGCATATTTTGAAACCTATTTCGGTATGAGGTAGCGTTTTAAAGTCGCCGACGCGAGTTGCGTTGGTTCCCTCGAGATTTTACAATACTTTTATATCTCTAAAGGCTAGGTAGTGCCTACTACCGAATAGGGCCGGGCCAAGCCTAGTAATAAGACCGGGCTAGATATTTTATAAGACTTTTGCATCTCTAAAGCCTAGGTACAGCCTACTACCATACAGTGCCAGGCCAAGCCTAGTAGTAGGACCGGGCAGCCTACGCGAGCTGCTTTGGTTCCTTCGAGATTTTATAATACTTTGATAGCTTTAAAGGCTAGGCATCCGACCTAGGCAGGGCCGCGCCTAGATTTTCTCGAGCTTTTATAATACTTTGATAGCTCTAAAGGCTAGGCACCCGACCTAAGCAGGGCCACGCCTAGATTTCCTCGAGCTTTTATATTACTTTGATATCTCTAAAGGCTAGGCACCCAACCTAGGCAGGGCCGCGCCTAGAACCAGGCAGCAGAACCTAACGCAATTGACTACCTAACGGCAGCTTTTTTCGTAAAACGAAACAAGGATTTATTTTCCATTTTATTATGCAATATTGCAGATGTTAGGTACAGTAAACAGCGGTCTAGTAAGTTTCCATATTAAAAGTGTTTGGAAAGACTTAGTTATGACCAAGTTTATTATTCCTATAAACTGGTTACGCTGCATTTTCCTCCCTAAAAAGTTTGTTCGGAAGCCCAATTTGACGCTACTTTGGTTTGCTAATGAGAACTTTGTTATACAATTCTATGTTATCTCATCAGCACACTCCGGCTTGAAGTAACGATTTTATTCAATGTGAGCCCACCCCCGAGGTCTAAAACCTTATGCGACCGCTCTTTAATAATATTTTTGATGGTCACCTCGAAGGAACGCGTTTGGTAACCACGAACAAAATCTTCGGTGACTACGGTGGTAAGGTTTTAGATTCGCTTTCAGTCTGAACAAGCATTTTTCACTATTTATAGTGCATCTTTGTTTTCTAAAATTCTGAAACTACTGCCCGTTAATAATATTTTTTTGATTGTTGCCTTGAAGGCAGTCGTTACCATTTTTCCGCATTTTCCTATGCTTACGGAAAAACTTACAGCGAATAAATTCTTCGGTGGCTGGAGCGGTGGATGGTAAGGATTTAGATTCGCTTTCAGTCTGAAGGGAAGTTTCACTATTTTAAGTGCAGCTTTGTTTTCTCGAAGAGTAAATTGTTTTCGCGGGTAACGCGGGCTAAAGTTGGACATTATTTTTCAATGTAGCCCTGCAAAAATTACTCCGCAGTGTTTCTTATTATTATTTGCAGCTGTGATAAAAAAAAATAATTTTCGCTCGTGAGGGTAAAAGATTAATATTATCAAGTCTATGGATATATCCCATAAGAACTTTCTACAATGAGAAATTAATTAAAAGGGTATGCATGCAGGATACTTTTGACTAACGTTTGCATTGTGTCTTTTACCTATTTTTTTTTGCTGCGTAGTTTTTGGTATTTTGTCCTTGCATACTCACTGGTTGATCCTGCCAGTAGTCATATGCTTGTTTAAAAGGTTAAGCCATGCATGTCTCAGTACAGGCGAGTAATAGCCGAGACCACGGACAGCTCAATATATCAGTTGTAATCCAGAAGATTTGTATCGTTAATGGATACCTATAGCAAATCTAGAGCTAATACGCTTTCAAGTTTCGCCGCTAGTCCTTACGGATGAGTAGCGAACAGCAATTATTAGAACCATAAACCGTAATTCCTTTAATGGTGACTCTGGATGTACGTTGCTAAGCGCAATGGTCAAAGTACCAACGCTAATTTATGCGAGTGTCTGCCCTATCAGCCAGATGGTAAGCTATGTGCTAGCAATGGCTTTAACGGGTGACGGGGAATTTGGGTTCGATTCCGGAGAGGGAGCCTGATAAACGGCTACCACATCCAAGGAAGGCAGCAGGCCCGGAACTTAACCTCAAAATCTTACAATTGAAATGAGTTTATTGTAAAAACTTATTACATCAAACTACCGGAGGGCAAGCCTGGTGCCAGCAGCCGCGGTAATTCCAGCTCCATTAGCGTAATCTAATATTGCTGCGGTTAAAGTGCTCGTAGTTGGCTTTAAAGTTTCAACTACGTTAACTCCGTAAGCTTTTGATAAGCAATGGCTTACATTCTAAGCATAAAGTGCTATATCGGAAGGCAATACGCCACGATACGTGGTGAGAAACAGAATCGAGTACTAGCTTACATAAGCTGTATTCTAAATGATTGGTACATGGTATGCTCTTAAGTAAGTGCACCTTGGAACCTACATTATTCACTTTAATAAAAGTGGTGTTTATAACAGGTCTAAAAAATCGAGTGCTTTACTAATAACGACGAATATTTGTCGGTTTTTCCTAATCGAACCAAAGTAATGATTAAAGAGAACTGCCGGGGGCATTAGTATTGCAGCGCGAGAGGTGAAATTCTGTGACCGTTACAAGACTACCAATCGCGAAATCATTTATCAAGAATGTTTTTGTTAATCATAAACTATGCCAGCTAACAATCCGTCTTTGTACCATTAAAAGAGCAAAGCTGGATCCCCCGGGAAACCAAAGTTTCTAAGTCCCGGGGGCAGTATAGGTGCAAAGTTGAAACTTTAATGAATTCACGGAAGGGCACCACCAGGAGTGGAGCCTGCGGCTTAATTTGACTCAAAACGGGAAAACTCACCAGGTCCGGACCCTGTAAGGATTGACAGATTAAAAGCTCTTTCTTGATTTGGTGTAAGGTGGTGCATGACCGTAATTAGTTGATGGAGTGATTTGTCTGGTTGATTCCGATAATAAACGAGATGCTTGCCTCCTTATTTGTGGTCAGATCGAGTCCTAAGGCATGGTATAAATTTTCCGTTTCAAAAAGGGGTATAGTAACTTGCCTCGTATATTGCTGAAAAACCAGTCTGAGGCTGTCTGCCGAAATACACCATATTCAAGTGGTGGTATTGGAGGTGTCCAACCGTAATTAAAAGAGCAATAACAGGTCTGTGATGCCCTTAGATGTTCTGGGCTGCACGCGCGCCACATTGAAGTGTGCAGCGTGCTTTCCAATTCTGAAATGAAGTGGCAATCATTTCAAACCCCTTCCCGCTTGGGATTGCGGATTGTAAGTTTTCCTTATAAACGAGGAATTCCTTGTACACGAAAATTTAAACAGGGAGATTCCCCAGCCTAGTCATTTAGAGGAAGTAAAAGTCGTAACAAGGTTTCCGTAGGTGAACCTGTGGAAGGATCATTATTGATTAATATTGATTAAAACTCGAGAAAACCGATGCCGCCGATAAAGAAGAAGACGTGAATTTATTATTAAGAGGTAAACTTCCTTTTTTTTATTTACACGAAGTGATCCTTTATTTATTTATTTGTCCGATATGTATGGCGTCTCGTTCCATAAGACCCGAATTATTTTAATAAAAAGAGTAAAGTTTCCGTATGTTGCCAACATTTTGAGCCAAAGCTTCTCTTTATTTACAACATAAATTCGAGTTATATATATATATATATATATATATATATATATATATATATATATATATATATATTTTATTTTTTTTTTCGTCTGATGCCATCCTTGCCAAAGATCCGAATTCTTATTATAAAAGAGTTTAGCTTCTAGCTTTATATAACTATTTCGTGAGGCTGCTCTTAAGTTATCGAATTCGCGGTCGAATATAAATATGGCGTCATTATACCCCTATATATATATATATATATATATATATATATATATATATATATATATATATAGTTTGGCCCTACACGGGATGCCAGTCATTTAAAAGATCCGAATTTTTTAAAATTGTTTACACAATTCGAGGTCGAATGTAAAATATGGCGTCCCTAAACCTAACCTTCAAAAATACCTGTATAACCAGGGCAAGGGGAGAGTGCCTGCAAGCATCGCTTGGAACCCTAGGTCTGCCTTTTGCCTTTAAAATTGCGCATTTAACTTTTAACGCAAGGGGGTATAAAAGTTGACACGCTGAACGAACATTGCGCCAGGTTGTGAGACATTGATTCAGATCATTTGTCACGCATAACTGTAAAGTCATCAGTGTCTGTGTACGTTGATGGGCCTGGCACTCTAGGACAAGGGTCTATTGTTGAGCTTCTCCCAAGTAAAACTCCTTTAAAAAAGCATTGGTGCACGTACCGTATTTTTTTTTGTATCTTTATTTTACTCCGAAAGGAGGTTGGCTTAGCAATCGTTGGCTTAATGAACATTCGAATCTTTCGAGATTTCGACCTTGTCTCTAGAGCGAGTACCCGCTAAACTTAAGCATATTACTAAGCGGAGGAAAAGAAACCAAAATGGATTCCCTAAGTGAGTACGACTGAACCGGGATTAGCCCAACGCGTAGGCTATAGTCTCAACTTTCTTTAAAGTTCGCGACTATTAGCAATGCCGCGTAATGGGAGATTAATGATACGCACCATGTCAGTGTTTTTAATCTATCTTGAGGGGTGTATAGACCTTTTTATATTTTTAACTTTGTCTAACCGATGAAGGTGGTAGCCCTGTAAAGACTTTTTTTGATTTGGTACGTATCTGTTCTCCTAAAGAGTAAGGTTGTTTGAAATTGCAACGCGAAGCAGGTGTTACATTCCATCTAAGGCTAAATATCCTTACGAGACTGATAGCGAACAAGTACCGCGAGGGAAAGTTGAAAAGAACTCTGCAGACAGAGTTAAAAAGACTGAAACTACCATATGTAACAAGCGAATGGTCATTGGTATCCGTGTCCGTCGCGAAATCTATAAGTGTCAATACATTTACATAACCCGACTTTTCATTCGTTGTCAACACGACGGACAACTAGCTTATTTCTTTCTTATTGACAAATGTAGTTTCGTAACGAAGTACGGACGCCGCGGCTCTCCCAGAGCGTTGTTAGGCTGAAACATTAGGATACGTCTGTAGTAGATGTTCTGAGCTACTTTTTATTTTTTTTTATGGCTCTTAACAGCGAAAAAGACGAGAATAAGGCCCTACGCTTTCGAACGACGGGATTTGTTGCCTCATTTTACGCTCGAGCTTTATACGGAGGATCAATTTATTTATTTATTTCCTCCTATATTTTGGGGGGTTCGAACGCGGCGCTATTTTACCGAACTTGACCATTCGTCCTGTCTTGAAACACGGACCAAGGAGTTTAACATATATGTGAGTCAAAGAATTTTGAAATCCCACGGCGATAGCGAAAATGATTCGTTGGACCGACCCGTTGATTATACCCTTTTCCGCGCAGGTCCGGGGTACGTCGTATGATCGAATTTATAATTGGAACCTTATTTAAATAGACGCTTCGCGTTCATTTTTTTAGCGCGTCGCGTTATTATGTAGCGAGTTTCAAACTTAACTTAAGTTCGGTTGACCTGCACCCTCAGCGTATATGATAAGATCCGAAAGATGGTGATATATGCCTGGAAAGGACAAAGCCGGACGTGCAAATCGATCTTCAGAGCTGGGTATAGGGGCGAAAGACCAATCGAACCGTCTAGTAGCTGGTTCCCTTTGAAGTTTCCCTCAGGATAGCTTGAGCTGATTTACACGAGATTCATCCTGTAAAGAGAATGATTATGGGTCTTGGGGTACTTCTAGTCCTCAACCCATTTTCAAACTCTAAAGGGGTGAGGTTCCAGAATTTTCCATACAGAAATTTCGGCTACGATTCAAAGTTTTTAGTGGATCATTTTTGGTAAGCAGAACTGGTACTGTGGGATGAACCAAACGCAGAGTTACGGGCCCTATCAATGTGGCCTATAAGAGACCACAAACTTTGTTTGTCGCTTAGGACATCAGGTCGGTGGGCATGGAAGTTGACATCCGCTAATGAGTGTGTAACAACTCACCTGCACAAGCGAGAAGCCCTGAAAATGGCTGTCGCTCAGCCAATAAATCCCTATACTCTGCCGTCGGTATGAGTAATGGCGAATGTGTCGTCTCGAGGCTCTGGCAAGTAGAAGGGTGCGCCGGTGTGCAAAGAAGGTTTTGCCACGAGTCTGACTGGGCCTGCCGGCGGTACAGATCTTGGTGGTATTAGTATTCACTCGGCTGAAATATAAGCACCCTTGGCCTAGGATTTACTATGGGATTTACTGTACGAGAGTTAATCGTACCTAAGTCCCCGGCCAATCGCCTGATTTTGATGATATGTATATACACGCGATGTGGACCGAACCCTCGGTCTAAAACCGCCTATATTATTATAATAATATTTTTCGGTCGCTGCGAAGTTTCGCTTAGCTAGCTGACTACGGCGAAGGAGGGTAGGGTTTTAGTTTCCCTATTCGATGCATCATATTAATTTTCGCATGCATAATGCGTGGGCTACTCTCGGTATGACGGTCGCCATTTGATAAAAAAGAAAATTTCCTAACCTCGTCGTTTACGACGGCGATAGACCATTTTCTTTTTTTCCAATCCGACATCACGTTTAGGGCGTACTTGGTAACAAGTCATGAACCCTACCATTCGGGCTGCAACTTAAGGCAGAGCTCGCTCTTTTCTTTATAAGGTACTGGCTAGTCCCTCTAAGCAATTTCCGAAGAGCAGGGGAACAAGTTTAGCATTCCTTTCCAAAGAACGTGATAATAGCAATGTTTCGTCTATGGCTTTGAGGTCTGGCCCTGAAACGCAGGTCTAGGAATTTTTCGATGTATATAAAAATGGCGCCTCGTACAAAAATAACGAGAGTGTGGATATATATTTTTTTTATGCTGTTTCTGCTAATTAAAAATTAAAAGGACAGCTTGGCTTATAAAAATACACATACCCTCCAATAATACTTGATTGTGCGATAAGAGACCCAACTTCAACTCTTTCCTTATATATGTCTTTCACAGGCGCTAAAATGCTCGTTAATCAACAAATATATATATATAAATAATCAATGTTGATAAAGGGCGGCGCAGGAAAGTTTTGGTTATAAGGTCTAAAGGCTACAACAATCATCGTAGAAATATTTTGATTTTTTGGCCTCGTAATCAGCCGGGAAATTCGCCTAGGAATTCTTCTAATTTTTATTTTAAAATGAAAAATTGTTGGTTATCCTGTTACCCGGGTAAGTGGAAAGCGTCGTGGCGTGTTCCGGATACTACTTAAACGAAAACTAAATTGTCACAATAATCAAACAACCTTAGTTGGCGAGGATAATGTGATATGCTAGACGATGTTGGTGCACGGCTTAAATTTAAGGTTGAGACGGTATATACATATAGCAAATTGCTCTAGCATAAGTTTTACTTAATGCTGAAATAATATTGACAAAGGGAGAAGCTAATACCGTAGCAGTAAGGTACGAGAGACGATTGTAAAATGTCGATCTCTTAAAGTTCACTACCTTCTGTGGTGGCCAGGGGGGTCGGTTCGTCCGGCCTCCCGACACGCAGAAAGGTGGCAAAGAGAATCAAAACTACTTGTTAACCCCAAAAGTTAAGTTAAGTTAAGTTAAGTTAAGTTAAGTTAAGTTAAGTTAAGTTAAGTTAAGTTAAGTTAAGTTAAGTTAAGTTAAGTTAAGTTAAGTTAAGTTAAGTTAAGTTAAGTTAAGTTAAGTTAAGTTAAGTTAAGTTAAGTTAAGTTAAGTTAAGTTAAGTTAAGTTAAGTTAAGTTAAGTTAAGTTAAGTTAAGTTAAGTTAAGTTAAGTTAAGTTAAGTTAAGTTAAGTTAAGTTAAGTTAAGTTAAGTTAAGTTAAGTTAAGTTAAGTTAAGTTAAGTTAAGTTAAGTTAAGTTAAGTTAAGTTAAGTTAAGTTAAGTTAAGTTAAGTTAAGTTAAGTTAAGTTAAGTTAAGTTAAGTTAAGTTAAGTTAAGTTAAGTTAAGTTAAGTTAAGTTAAGTTAAGTTAAGTTAAGTTAAGTTAAGTTAAGTTAAGTTAAGTTAAGTTAAGTTAAGTTAAGTTAAGTTAAGTTAAGTTAAGTTAAGTTAAGTTAAGTTAAGTTAAGTTAAGTTAAGTTAAGTTAAGTTAAGTTAAGTTAAGTTAAGTTAAGTTAAGTTAAGTTAAGTTAAGTTAAGTTAAGTTAAGTTAAGTTAAGTTAAGTTAAGTTAAGTTAAGTTAAGTTAAGTTAAGTTAAGTTAAGTTAAGTTAAGTTAAGTTAAGTTAAGTTAAGTTAAGTTAAGTTAAGTTAAGTTAAGTTAAGTTAAGTTAAGTTAAGTTAAGTTAAGTTAAGTTAAGTTAAGTTAAGTTAAGTTAAGTTAAGTTAAGTTAAGTTAAGTTAAGTTAAGTTAAGTTAAGTTAAGTTAAGTTAAGTTAAGTTAAGTTAAGTTAAGTTAAGTTAAGTTAAGTTAAGTTAAGTTAAGTTAAGTTAAGTTAAGTTAAGTTAAGTTAAGTTAAGTTAAGTTAAGTTAAGTTAAGTTAAGTTAAGTTAAGTTAAGTTAAGTTAAGTTAAGTTAAGTTAAGTTAAGTTAAGTTAAGTTAAGTTAAGTTAAGTTAAGTTAAGTTAAGTTAAGTTAAGTTAAGTTAAGTTAAGTTAAGTTAAGTTAAGTTAAGTTAAGTTAAGTTAAGTTAAGTTAAGTTAAGTTAAGTTAAGTTAAGTTAAGTTAAGTTAAGTTAAGTTAAGTTAAGTTAAGTTAAGTTAAGTTAAGTTAAGTTAAGTTAAGTTAAGTTAAGTTAAGTTAAGTTAAGTTAAGTTAAGTTAAGTTAAGTTAAGTTAAGTTAAGTTAAGTTAAGTTAAGTTAAGTTAAGTTAAGTTAAGTTAAGTTAAGTTAAGTTAAGTTAAGTTAAGTTAAGTTAAGTTAAGTTAAGTTAAGTTAAGTTAAGTTAAGTTAAGTTAAGTTAAGTTAAGTTAAGTTAAGTTAAGTTAAGTTAAGTTAAGTTAAGTTAAGTTAAGTTAAGTTAAGTTAAGTTAAGTTAAGTTAAGTTAAGTTAAGTTAAGTTAAGTTAAGTTAAGTTAAGTTAAGTTAAGTTAAGTTAAGTTAAGTTAAGTTAAGTTAAGTTAAGTTAAGTTAAGTTAAGTTAAGTTAAGTTAAGTTAAGTTAAGTTAAGTTAAGTTAAGTTAAGTTAAGTTAAGTTAAGTTAAGTTAAGTTAAGTTAAGTTAAGTTAAGTTAAGTTAAGTTAAGTTAAGTTAAGTTAAGTTAAGTTAAGTTAAGTTAAGTTAAGTTAAGTTAAGTTAAGTTAAGTTAAGTTAAGTTAAGTTAAGTTAAGTTAAGTTAAGTTAAGTTAAGTTAAGTTAAGTTAAGTTAAGTTAAGTTAAGTTAAGTTAAGTTAAGTTAAGTTAAGTTAAGTTAAGTTAAGTTAAGTTAAGTTAAGTTAAGTTAAGTTAAGTTAAGTTAAGTTAAGTTAAGTTAAGTTAAGTTAAGTTAAGTTAAGTTAAGTTAAGTTAAGTTAAGTTAAGTTAAGTTAAGTTAAGTTAAGTTAAGTTAAGTTAAGTTAAGTTAAGTTAAGTTAAGTTAAGTTAAGTTAAGTTAAGTTAAGTTAAGTTAAGTTAAGTTAAGTTAAGTTAAGTTAAGTTAAGTTAAGTTAAGTTAAGTTAAGTTAAGTTAAGTTAAGTTAAGTTAAGTTAAGTTAAGTTAAGTTAAGTTAAGTTAAGTTAAGTTAAGTTGTTACACCTGTACGTTTTCTATATTTCGTACAATTTTTAATATAATTTAAATAATTAATTTAATTTCTAACAATTATACGAAGCTAAACTTGAAAAAATTAAAATATAAAAGGTTTTTCTCAATTACACCAACCCATATTTTTTTTTATCATTTTCCATTTTTTGTTCTTACTTTTTTGTACCTTTTCGTACATTTTCACTACTTTTTTAAAATTTTCCGTATATTCCCGTACTTTTTCGAACTCTCTGGAACTTTTTCGAACTTTGGTTCCACCAAACTTTTTTGTAAAACTTGCTAGATTAGGCGGCGTGCAATGTCAATCGCGCCAATCGAGTCTCGATTGAGAAAAGTTTCTCTTTTGCTGAGGTTTTTAAAGTGAGATTTGACGACTCCGTTGTTATCG
Organism: Ceratothoa steindachneri; assembly: GCA_963969495.1. NCBI lineage: Eukaryota > Metazoa > Arthropoda > Malacostraca > Isopoda > Cymothoidae > Ceratothoa > Ceratothoa steindachneri. The sequence goes on along the minus strand of OZ018338.1, from coordinate 1,821,208 downwards.
ACAACATGAATGTGGGAGCATTTTCTAAGTCCTAGAATCTCCGTCTTTTCTAACCTACCGCTGCCACCTTCTGCTGTTGCATCGACTAACTTGGCTACTTTGTCAACCGCAACTTTGTTATCAATGGGACAACTCTTGGAAGTTTTGACTTGTTCTTATTTGAGAAGCCAGCAATATTTGTCATACAATTACGTCTCCACCATATACTTTGGCATCTTTTTCGAAGATGGCAGTTGCCCCCACCTTACCGCAAACTGATACCAAAAGTCACCCCTCTCCCCTACCCGATTAATTTCTTACTTATCTCTGCCGATTTCCACTGTAAACATGTTAACATCCATCCCTTTCCCTTCTTCTCCAATGACGAGCAGAAATACCGTCTGTGGCAATAAAGCTTTTTTCCCGATAATTATCACCCCTCCACACAAACCCCCCCATTCCCTCCTTCTCCAATGGCGGGAGAAGGATATTAGAAATACTTACTTGTTTTCAGATGATAAGCATAAATACCGTCTGTGGGTTTATCCCCCAAAGATTATCACTCCCCAAAGAAGATCCACACGTGCACGCGTAACCCCCCCCCATTCCCTCCTTCTGTGCGCGCCATATGTAATTTCATCCGTCTGCAAAATTTGGGTTGACCCAGATGACGTCATTATCGCTGAAATAAAAAATTGTTGTCAAGTGGATTTCGTATGAATAATCGCCTTTCATTTTAACACTCTATACTTCTGAGTAAAGACATTTTGCTTTATAAAAAAAAATAATGCTTTATAACAAAAATTAATTGCTTGTTATGGTAATTCCTTAAATTTTTTTCCTATCTTTATCATATGAAAAGATCTACTTTCTTTTGAGATAAAGCTTTTTTTTGTAATGATTTCTTAATTGTTACCCGTTTTGATTACAGTATTATTTCAACTTTGGATAGATTTGCAAAATTTTTCTACCCAAAATATATGTTTTCTGAACCAACTTTTCTCTTGGTTCCACCAAACTTTGATGTAAAACTTGCCAAATTAGACGGCGTGCAATGTCAATCGCGCCAATCGAGTCTTGATTAAGAAAAAGTTTCTCTTTTGCTATTTTTAGAGTAAGATTTGACGAATCCGTTGTCACATGAATTTGGGAGCATTTTCTGAGTCCTCGAATCTCCCTCTTTTTCTAACTTGCCATCTGTTGTTGCATCGAGTAACTTGGCTACTTTGTCAACATGGTTAATGAAATAGAAAGTGACACTATAAGTTAATTTATGTAGAAGGACAGGTAGGATTGGTGGACGAATAATTATCTATATAAAAAAATGTTTCAAATTTAAATACTTCAATAAAGCAGGATGGACTTTGGATAGATATTAGGTTCAGTAAAAATAGAATGGTGCATTTGGAAGATTTTAACAGGCCACCTGGGCAGACTGATGGGATGTGAAACAGATGTAGTTAGGGATAGAACAAGTGGCAGGTTCATAGAATGCTTTGAGGATATTTTTTGGAATCAATTTGTTAATGAACCAACGAGGGGGGGACAATATATTAGATTTAGTACTTTCTAACAGTGATCATTTAGTTCAAGAATTGACTCGGGAAGCATTGTAAAATAGTGACCATCAAATAGTTCGTTTTAACTTGGGAATTGAGAAGGGTAAAAAAGAATGCTAAAAAAAGTTCCAAATTTTTATAAGGGAGATTATGTAAAACTTCGAAGCTTGCTAAATTTGGTAGACTGGGATGTAGAATTCAGAGGTAAAAATGCTTATGGGATGTGGGATACTTTCAAGCATATAATAAATGTAGTCCAAGAACAATGTATCCCAATGAAGGCCATTAGGAACAAAAGTAGGAAACCATTATGATGGAATCAGGAGATAGCTAGAAAATTTCAGAGAAGAAAAGGGCATACCAAAAATTACAGGTACAAAATAATATTCAAAATTTAAGTGATTATGGAATGAAAATAAAATTGTAAAAACGGAACAAAAGGGTGTCAGAAAATAAATTAGCTCAGGATAGCAACAAAGATCCTAGAAAAGGCTTTAGTTACTATAAAATTAATAACACTAAAATTCTTGAGAAAAATCCGTTACAAAAGTAAGGAGGTTATTCTTAAACTCTATAACTCTTATGTTAGGCAACATCTAGAGTACTGTATACAGGCATGGTCCCCACATTTTAGACATCAGTGCAACGGAGGACAACAAAGATTATTCCTTCCCTGAGAAAATGCTCCCACATTCACGTTGTGGAGTCATCAAATCTCACTCTAAAAAACAGCAGTAAAAGAGGAACTTTTGTCAATCGAGACTCGATTGGCACGATTAACATTGTACGCCGTCTAATTTGGCAAGTTTTGGAACCAAGAGAAAAGTTGGTTCAGAAAACACATATTTTGGGTAGAAAAACTTTGTAAATCTACCTTAGTTCAATACTGTAACCAAAAAGGTTATCCATGTGTAATTCCAGCTATCCCCGCCACTATGGCGCCAATAATTATTGCTTCGCCCGAATTGAGTGGCGCCATGTTTTATTCGAGCCATCAAGCCACTCTGGCGCCATGATTATTGCTCAACCGGAAATGAGTGGCGCCATGTGGTATTCGAGCCGTCTCGCCACTCTGGCGCCATGATTATTGCACAACCGGAAATGACATTGCATTCTGCCTAATCTGGCAAGTTTCTTCAGTTAAATCTACCCCACAGTTGAAATATACTGTAACGTGGTAAAGGATATAAAAAAGAAAACTTATTTATTGCATTCATATCTTTTATTCGTCGCAAGTTACCGTGATTTTCTTCGAATGAAAATTGATCTAATTCAACACAGTAAACTGCGTTTGTAATTCCTGGATCGATACCGATTATATATTTTTTTTTTACATCTTTGTAGTTATAATATGTTTTTTAGGGAGTTTTTGTTTTTCTTCATTTTTCCAATATCTAAAACACGAGGAGAAATTCCATCCGTTGTAATACAATTATCAAATTTCCACATCCCTTTTAGCTTTTTAGCGGGAATATGTTTTCTTAATATCTCGGACATATCAAAAAACCGCGGCCCACATTTCCTCTTTTCTTGTCGTAACTTTCTCCTCCTTTTGAAATGATTTATATAGACCTTCTACATTGGCGTTGTCGATCCCAATTTTTATTAGCTTTTTCAGTATATTTCTTTGAAATCTATTCATTTTTTTTTAAATTCTTTGCCATTCATGATTTCTTTTTGTCGTGCTCTCGTGCTCCGGTGTCGTCTTCTAACACTTCTTAGATAACAGAAAGAAATGCAGTATTATTTCAACTATGGGTAGATTTGCAAAGTAGTTTTTTTTCTACCCAAAATATGTGTTTTCTGAACCAACTTTTCTCTTGGTTCCACCAAATTTTTATGTAAAACTTGCCAGATTAGACGGCATGCAATGTTAATCGCGCCAATCGAGTCTCGATTGACAAAAGTTCCTCTTTTGCTGTTGTTTTTAGAGTGAGATTTGACGACTCCGTTGTCATCGACAACATGAATGTGGGAACATTTTCTGAGTCCTCGAATCTCCCTCTTCTCTAACCTACCGCTGCCATCTGTTGCATCGACTAACTTGGCTACTTTGTCAACCGCAACTTTGTTATCAATGGGACAACTCTTGGAAGTATTGAATTCGTCCACCAGAGAAATATTTCTTTTTCCAACCTTTTCAACAAGTTATTTGAAAACAAACTGATTCGGAGCAGAATATTTACAACCTTTCTTTGCCGAATTGAAATTCACCGCACCGTACGCGATATGAAATTCTTTCTTATCTCTGACTAAATTTTCGATAAATTTATCTACGACACTGTGTTTCTTTTGATAAACTAGAAATCTAAGACGTCTTAAATTCTTGATTGCGGCCAATTTCCAAATTTCGTCGTAATTTTTGATATATTTTCGAGTGTAATCTGTCAATTTTTCAGATGGATTCATGTTTTGTACGACAGTTAAATCTTCGGGTGTCATTTTTTTTGTTAAATTTTGATATAAATTATGAGCATATTTCTTTAAATTTTTCATTTTCGAATCGTGATAGTATTGCCCAGAAGTAAGTTTATTAGGTTTACCGACCACTCGATAACTAAAGTTACCGTCATCATTTTCTTCGAATGAAAATTGATCTAATTCAATGCAGTAAACTGCGTTTGTAATTCCTGGATCGATACCGATAATATTTTTTTTTACATCTTTGATAGTTATAATATGGTTTTCAGGGTGTTTTTGTTTTTCTTCATTTTTCCAATATCTAATACAAGCAGAAATTCCATCCGTTGTAATGCAATTATCAAATTTCCACATCCCTTTTTGCTTTTTAGCGGGAATAAGATTTCTTAATATCTTGCGCATATCAAAAAACGCGGCCCACATTTTCTCTTTTGTTGTCGTAACTTTCTCCTCTTTTTGAAATGATTTATATAGACCTTGAACACCGACGTTGTCGATCCCAATATATCTATATTTTTTATCAGCTTGAGGAACGACTGAAACTTTTTTCAGTATATTTTCTTGTTCCATTTGTAATAAATATCTAATTCTTTCAAATCTATTCATTTTTTTACTTCTTTCCCATTCATCATTGATTTTTGTTTTTCGATAAAATCTAAATGTAAATTTTTTTCAAATCCATCATTTTCTCTTTATCAACGAAGGAAATACCGTAATATTTTCGATTATTTTCCAAAATTAAGTATTTCAATGCTCTGGCACATGCAGATAAACCCGCGTGTATCATACCTCCCTTTTTTAATGCTAAATTACAAGCTTTATGTTGAATTTTATGAAGATTCTCAGGATCTGTCATCATGAAAAATTGAGTTTTAAATTTCTCAGATTCGATACTAATAGTGTTGTAATCGTAGGGGTGTCGTTCTTCGGTCTGGAAACCTTTTAAAACAAAATCACGTTTCCACACTTCTTCCATCAATTTACAGAAATTCATCTTTTTTTTATCGGACCCAATTTTGAATGCTTGATCCGAGAAAGTTCGGTTCTTGAAAGTGGGTAAAGTACCGTCACCTTCCGTGTTATTTTTGTATTTTTCCTCATAATTATTATGATATTCCAATAACATAGCCTTTAGCACTAAAGACGCCTTAACAGCCATCTTGAAACCGTTTCTACTCGATCTTCCAACGCTTTTTTAATCTCATTTTTATTTCGCACAAGAATACTAGAAAGAGCACATTTGATGTTTCTATATACCTTGGTATCATTCTTTCTTGCGACAAAATCAAGTTTTCTCTTCTTGGCTGAAACAGGTTCCCTTGTCGATATCGATCTTTTAACAATTTTTTTTATTATTTGTATCATTATTCTTAATTTTGAAAATAAAATTTACAAAAATTTGTTATAATTAGCAAAATGAAACTAAAATAATAAAAAAAAAATCTCGATTATATATTTTTTTTTCTTTGATAGTTATAATATGGTTTTCAGGGTGTTTTTGTTTTATCTTCATTTTTCCAATATCTAATACAAGCAGAAATTCCATCCGTTGTAATGTAATTATCAAATTTCCACATCCCTTTTAGCTTTTTAGCGGGAATATGTTTTCTTAATATCTCGGACATATAAAAAAACCGCGGCCCACATTTACTCTTTTCTTGTCGTAACTTTCGTCTCCTTTTGAAATGATTTATATAGACCTTCAACATTGACGTTGTCGATCCCAATTAGCTTGAGTGAAACTTTTTTCAGTATATTTCTTTGAAATCTATTCATTTTTTTTAAAATTCTTTGCCATTCATGATTTCTTTTTGTTTTTCGATAAAATCTAAATTTAAATTCTTCAAATCCATCATTTTCTCTTTATCAACGAAGGAAATACCGTAATATTTTCGATTATTTTCTAAAATTAAGTATTCCAATTTTTAAAATTTAATAAATGTTTTTTTTTTGCAAGCTAATTCTCCGTGCGAGTTTGCGGCTTTTTTTATTTTATATTTTTCTTTGTTTTCTGTTAGTGTCATTTTGGCTATTTTATCTTCATTATTACCTTTTGTTCAGAATCGAAAATAACTTTACCAAAGTTTTTGTGTAATCGTCCTCACGTGGGTTCCGTCGATGCGAACCTTGCTGATCCCCCGTCGCGTGGCGATTTTTTGACGTCATTTATGACGTCGCGATGACGTTCCTGGCTGGCGCTGACGTCACGCGGGGTATTTAAGCAGGTGTGCTGCGGCTCCGCCCTCACTCGTGCTCCGGTGTCGTCGGTCAGATCTTCTAATAAGTTCCTTCAAGATGTGTTAAAACCATCATTTTTTTCAGTGTTAAAGTGTACCTTATTCCGTGTGTTTTTTTTCATCAACAAAGGTCCCACAGAAACGTAAGTATTTCATAGGGTTTTTTATTTCTCTTCATTTTTCCAATATCTAACACAAGTTGAAATTCCATCCGTTGTAATACAATTATCAAATTTTCACATCTCTTTTAGCTTTTTTTTTAGCGGAAATAAGTTTTCTTAATATCTCGGACATATCAAAAAACCGCGGCCCACATTTCCTCTTTTCTTGTCGTAACTTTCTTCTCCTTTTGAAATGATTTATATAGACCTTCAACATCGGCGTTGTCGATCCCAATATTTTTATTAGCTTTTCAGTTTCCATTTATTCTAATTCTTTTAAATCTTTTCATTTTTTTAAAATTCTTTGCTATTCATGATTTCTTTTTGTTTTTCGATAAAATCTAAATTTATATTCTTTAAATCCATCATTTTCTCTTTATCAACGAAGGAAATACCGTAATATTTTCGATTATTTTCTAAAATTAAGTATTCCAATGCTGTTCCAGTTGAATTAAAAATGAGATTAACAGAAATTCGTATTTTTTTTATCGGACCCAATTTTGAATGCCCAACCATCTTTGAAACCGTTTCTACTTCATCTTCTAACGCTTTTTTTTAATCTCATTTTTATTTCGCACAAGAATGCTAGAAAGAGCACATTTGATGTTTCTATATACCTTGGTATCATTCTTTCTTGCGACAAAATCAATTTTTCTCTTCTTGGCTGAAAGTTCCTAATTTAAAACTTTTAAAAATTCTACGAAATCGAAAAGGTGTAAGAGCACCTCCCAAGTTATTTATTGAAATAAGTGGCGCCATGTGAAATTCTAGCCGTCTCGCCACTCTGGCGCCATGTGAAATTCTAGCTGTCTCGCCACTCTGGCGCCATGTGAAATTTCAAATTTTAAAAGTTCTTCAAAAAAATATTTTTTGGTTACAGTATTATTTCAACTATGGATAGATTTGCAAAATTTTTCTACCCAAAATATGTGTTTTCTGAACTAACTTTTATCTCGAATCTCCCTCTTTTCTAACCAATTCTTTAATTGTCAATGAAATATTTTCTAAAAGTTCTTGAGCTTCTTCTTTTTTATATTCTCATTTATCATTTGGTAAAATTTCATCTGTTTCCATGTTTTTAATTCATTTTCCTTTATAAATGTAAAGTTGCTTTTCGTTCTAAATTATCACTGACTTCCAAGCTGTCCGCTTAAAATTTAATAAATGTTTTTTTTTTTTGCAAGCTAGACACGGTCGGACAGTGAAGGCATGTTAAAATTGTGTCTGAGTGTCTGAGACTCCAGACGGTGAAGGCATGTTAAAAATTCTATTCATTTTTTTAAATTCTTTGCCATTCATGATTTCTTTTTGTTTTTCGATAAAATCTAAATTTAAATTCTTCAAATCCATCATTTTCTCTTTATCAACGAAGGAAATACCGTAATATTTTCGAATTTTCTAAATTCGTCTTTTTTATCGGACCCAATTTTGAAGCGAACCTTGCTGATCCCCCGTCGCGTGGCGATTTTTCCGTGACGTCATTCCATGACGTCGCGATGACGTTCCTGGCTGGCACTGACGTCACGCTATTTAAGCAGGTGTGCCGCGGCTCCGCCCTCACTCGTGTTCAGTTGCTTCCGTGCGGAAGATGTATTAAATTCAGTGTTAAAGTGTACCTTATTCCGTGTCAACAAAGGTCCTCCACAGAAACGTAAGTATTTCATTTTATTTTTCTTCATTTTTCCAATATCTAACACAAGTTGAAATTCCATCCGTTGTAATACAATTATCAAATTTTCACATCTCTTTTAGCTTTTTTTAGCGGAAATAAGTTTTCTTAATATCTCGGACATATCAAAAAACCGCGGCCCACATTTCCTCTTTTCTTGTCGTAGCTTTCTTCTCCTTTTGAAATAATTTATATAGACCTTCAACATCGGCGTTGTCGATCCCATTTTTTAAAATTCTTTGCCATTCATAATTTCTTTTTGTTTTTCGATAAAATCTAAATTTAAATTCTTCAAATCCATCATTTTCTCTTTATCAACGAAGGAAATACCGTAATATTTTCGATTATTTTTTCTAAAATTAAGTTGTTCCAATACAAGACAGAAATTGGTATTTTTTTATCGGACCCAATTTTGAATGCCTATCCTCATAATTATTATGATATTCCAATAACATAGCCTTTTAGTGATGCCTTAACAACCATCTTTGAAACCGTTTCTACTTCATCTTCTAACGCTTTTTTTAATATCATTTTTATTTCGCACAAGAATGCTAGAAAGAGCACATTTGATGTTTCTATATACCTTGGTATCATTCTTTCTTGCGACAAAATCAATTTTTCTCTTCTTAGCTGAAAGTTCCTAATTTAAAACTTTTAAAAATTGTACGAAATAAAAAAGGTGTAAGAGCGCCCTCCATGCAAGTTATTTATTGAAATGTGTGGTGCCATGTGAAATTCTAGCCGTCTCGCCACTCTGGCGCCATGTGAAATTCTAGCTGTCTCGCCACTCTGGCGCCATGTGAAATTTCAAATTTTAAAAGTTCTTCAAAAAAATATTTTTTGGTTACAGTATTATTTCAACTATGGATAGATTTGCAAAATTTTTCTACCCAAAATATGTGTTTTCTGAACTAACTTTTATCTCGAATCTCCCTCTTTTCTAACCAATTCTTTAATTGTCAATGAAATATTTTCTAAAAGTTCTTGAGCTTCTTCTTTTTTATATTCTCATTTATCATTTGGTAAAATTTCATCTGTTTCCATGTTTTTAATTCATTTTCCTTTATAAATGTAAAGTTGCTTTTCGTTCTAAATTATCACTGACTTCCAAGCTGTCCGCTTAAAATTTAATAAATGTTTTTTTTTTTTGCAAGCTAGACACGGTCGGACGGTGAAGGCATGTTAAAATTGTGTCTGAGTGTCTGAGACTCCAGACGGTGAAGGCATGTTAAAAATTCTATTCATTTTTTTAAATTCTTTGCCATTCATGATTTCTTTTTGTTTTTCGATAAAATCTAAATTTAAATTCTTCAAATCCATCATTTTCTCGTTATCAACGAAGGAAATACCGTAATATTTTCGAATTTTCTAAATTCGTCTTTTTTATCGGACCCAATTTTGAAGCGAACCTTGCTGATCCCCCGTCGCGTGGCGATTTTTCCGTGACGTCATTCCATGACGTCGCGATGACGTTCCTGGCTGGCGCTGACGTCACGCTATTTAAGCAGGTGTGCCGCGGCTCCGCCCTCACTCGTGTTCAGTTGCTTCCGTGCGGAAGATGTATTAAATTCAGTGTTAAAGTGTACCTTATTCCGTGTCAACAAAGGTCCTCCACAGAAACGTAAGTATTTCATTTTATTTTTCTTCATTTTTCCAATATCTAACACAAGTTGAAATTCCATCCGTTGTAATACAATTATCAAATTTTCACATCTCTTTTAGCTTTTTTTAGCGGAAATAAGTTTTCTTAATATCTCGGACATATCAAAAAACCGCGGCCCACATTTCCTCTTTTCTTGTCGTAGCTTTCTTCTCCTTTTGAAATAATTTATATAGACCTTCAACATCGGCGTTGTCGATCCCATTTTTTAAAATTCTTTGCCATTCATAATTTCTTTTTGTTTTTCGATAAAATCTAAATTTAAATTCTTCAAATCCATCATTTTCTCTTTATCAACGAAGGAAATACCGTAATATTTTCGATTATTTTTTCTAAAATTAAGTTGTTCCAATACAAGACAGAAATTGGTCTTTTTTTATCGGACCCAATTTTGAATGCCTATCCTCATAATTATTATGATATTCCAATAACATAGCCTTTTAGTGATGCCTTAACAACCATCTTTGAAACCGTTTCTACTTCATCTTCTAACGCTTTTTTTAATATCATTTTTATTTCGCACAAGAATGCTAGAAAGAGCACATTTGATGTTTCTATATACCTTGGTATCATTCTTTCTTGCGACAAAATCAATTTTTCTCTTCTTAGCTGAAAGTTCCTAATTTAAAACTTTTAAAAATTGTACGAAATAAAAAAGGTGTAAGAGCGCCCTCCATGCAAGTTATTTATTGAAATGAGTGGTGCCATGTGAAATTCTAGCCGTCTCGCCACTCTGGCGCCATGTGAAATTCTAGCTGTCTCGCCACTCTGGCGCCATGTGAAATTTCAAATTTTAAAAGTTCTTCAAAAAAATATTTTTTGGTTACAGTATTATTTCAACTATGGATAGATTTGCAAAATTTTTCTACCCAAAATATGTGTTTTCTGAACTAACTTTTATCTCGAATCTCCCTCTTTTCTAACCAATTCTTTAATTGTCAATGAAATATTTTCTAAAAGTTCTTGAGCTTCTTCTTTTTTATATTCTCATTTATCATTTGGTAAAATTTCATCTGTTTCCATGTTTTTAATTCATTTTCCTTTATAAATGTAAAGTTGCTTTTCGTTCTAAATTATCACTGACTTCCAAGCTGTCCGCTTAAAATTTAATAAATGTTTTTTTTTTTGCAAGCTAGACACGGTCGGACGGTGAAGGCATGTTAAAATTGTGTCTGAGTGTCTGAGACTCCAGACGGTGAAGGCATGTTAAAAATTCTATTCATTTTTTTAAATTCTTTGCCATTCATGATTTCTTTTTGTTTTTCGATAAAATCTAAATTTAAATTCTTCAAATCCATCATTTTCTCGTTATCAACGAAGGAAATACCGTAATATTTTCGAATTTTCTAAATTCGTCTTTTTTATCGGACCCAATTTTGAAGCGAACCTTGCTGATCCCCCGTCGCGTGGCGATTTTTCCGTGACGTCATTCCATGACGTCGCGATGACGTTCCTGGCTGGCGCTGACGTCACGCTATTTAAGCAGGTGTGCCGCGGCTCCGCCCTCACTCGTGTTCAGTTGCTTCCGTGCGGAAGATGTATTAAATTCAGTGTTAAAGTGTACCTTATTCCGTGTCAACAAAGGTCCTCCACAGAAACGTAAGTATTTCATTTTATTTTTCTTAATTTTTCCAATATCTAACACAAGTTGAAATTCCATCCGTTGTAATACAATTATTAAATTTTCACATCTCTTTTAGCTTTTTTTAGCGGAAATAAGTTTTCTTAATATCTCGGACATATCAAAAAACCGCGGCCCACATTTCCTCTTTTCTTGTCGTAGCTTTCTTCTCCTTTTGAAATAATTTATATAGACCTTCAACATCGGCGTTGTCGATCCCATTTTTTAAAATTCTTTGCCATTCATAATTTCTTTTTGTTTTTCGATAAAATCTAAATTTAAATTCTTCAAATCCATCATTTTCTCTTTATCAACGAAGGAAATACCGTAATATTTTCGATTATTTTTTCTAAAATTAAGTTGTTCCAATACAAGACAGAAATTGGTCTTTTTTTATCGGACCCAATTTTGAATGCCTATCCTCATAATTATTATGATATTCCAATAACATAGCCTTTTAGTGATGCCTTAACAACCATCTTTGAAACCGTTTCTACTTCATCTTCTAACGCTTTTTTTAATATCATTTTTATTTCGCACAAGAATGCTAGAAAGAGCACATTTGATGTTTCTATATACCTTGGTATCATTCTTTCTTGCGACAAAATCAATTTTTCTCTTCTTAGCTGAAAGTTCCTAATTTAAAACTTTTAAAAATTGTACGAAATAGAAAAGGTGTAAGAGCGCCCTCCATGCAAGTTATTTATTGAAATGAGTGGTGCCATGTGAAATTCTAGCCGTCTCGCCACTCTGGCGCCATGTGAAATTCTCATGGTTTTTTTTGCAAGCTAAATTTTTGTCTGAGACTCCGGACGGTGAAGGAATGTTTTAATTTATTTGTTGAAGGTATGTTAAACATTCGATCCTCCGCTAATTCATTTGTGTCTGAGACTCCGAGCGGTGAAGGCGCCTTAATGAGACTCCTCCAAAAGCGGGTGCAAAGTCTTTACCTCCTCGTGGTGCACCTGGTAACCTCATACATGTATTGATTTTGCAAAATATTATTCAAATTTATTCTAAATTTAAAATAGCAAACATTTATGAGGGCAAAAAAGACTGCATGATTTTTCTAATCGCTTTTGCTTTTGCACATTGCTTTCGCACGCTTTTGGCTATTAATACTTTTTTTTTTAAGTTGTGACTTTGTGATTTCTTTGTAGTTATTTCGAGATGTGAATTTTTTTTTGTTATTTTGTAGTTATTTCGAGTTGTGTGTGGTTATTTTGTGAAAATTTGTGGTTATTTTGTGTGGTTACGAGTTGTGGTGAATGAATTTTGTAGATTTTCAATGATGATTGAGGGAAGATAAATCATTTCATTGAATATTGGGATTTTGTATTATAATTGATTCATTTTTTTACCCCATTTAATATTAATATATATATATATATATATAGTTTTTAGTTATTTTTTTACAGAAGGATCTGTAAAAAGAAAAGGTTAGTTTTTTTTATGTTTTCAGTTATTTAATCTAGAATAGGAATTGCAATGAGTAAAAAACAGGTTAAACGTCATTGCCGTAAGGTGGGAGCAACTGCCATCTTCGAGAAAGATGCCCAAGGGAAGACGTCACAGAAGTTTGCGGTAAGGTGGGAGCAACTGCCATCTTCGAGACGTCTATGGTCTTCTGAAGACGTAAGTTTTTTTTTATATTTTTTTTATTATTTAAAAAAAATTTAGTTTTTATTTCTAAGTTAGGTGCCGCGCTTATAAATGGGAAAAAAATGCGACGATAGATAGTTAGTTAAAGTGTCGATTGCCATGCAAAAAAAAGCAAAGTTAATAATGTTTTTCTAACTACTTTACTTTGTTTCTTTGCTTCTTTTCTTACCCCTTCGCGGTTGCCTGGTGCAATTGGGCGTTTCGTCGCCTCCAACTCCGGAACTGGTATTGGAAAACTGTGTTTCACCTGTTAATATCTCTAAAATCTTTTCGTCTTTTATTATGGAGAATAAATCATTGGTTCCATGACAGCGATAGAGAGTAAGGACGGCTAGATCGGGTGAAACCGGGTGGTCGGAACAAACCAAATCGACATAAACCAATGGTCTATTGTTCTCTATCGTTTAGGACAAACAATTCTCTCTACTAATTATTGTATCAAGTTCGCTAGGCATAGGTAGCCCGTGTGCATAGATGTATGATTACTTGGTACAATACTTCTTTTCGCAATCCAATTTGGTTATGCAAATCACTGGTTATTATTTTCGAAGTGCCGCGTACCTCAGGCTGGATCTTGCGGGGAATTGGCGGCGCTCCAGTAACCATACACCCAAAGTCGTCAGGTGAAACCCCTTGATACCATTCCCGGTGAAAGCATTGAGGGATAGTAACTGGTGATGTGTTGTAGCTATAGTTTGAGGGCACCTTCTTCTCCACTTTACTCTTATATCGCAATCTGTGTCGTTGTTGATCTTTTCCTAACTTTGATTCAATCTACCCACCTCTATTTTTTTTCCTTTATTCTCTTCCCTTAGAGAAAATAATAACATTATTACTTTTCTTCTTTTAGGATGGCGAGAGACCTTTTTAAAAAAGAACAAGTTGCACACAACAAAACGTGACACGTTCTATATGCGCCGATGCGATGAAAAGTTGTTAGATTTTAGGGAAAATAACCGTAAGAACAAGTAGCACGCAAAAAAAAGTGACACGTTCTTCTTAGAATAGGAATTGCGATGAGTAAATTATTAGATTTTTAGGGATAATACCGAAAAAAAACAGGTTGAACGTCACAGCAGTTTGCGGTAAGGTGGGGGCAACTGCCATCTTCGGCAAAGATGCCAAAGTCTATGGTGGAGACGTAAGTATTTTTATTGAACTTTTTTTTTATTTCTACGTTGTTTGGGGGAAAGGCAAGTAAAAGGGAACAAGTTCTTCTGCTGGTCGTTGATAAATTATCGTTAGTTTTTAGGTGTAAACGTTATTAAGAACAAGTAGCACGAAAGTGACACGTTCTTCTTAGAATAGGAATTACGATGAAAAAAAACAAAAAACAGGTTGAACGTCACAGCAGTTTGCGGAAAGGTGGGGGTAACTACCATCTTCAGAAAGGGATGCCAAAAATCTTTGGTGGAGACGTTGTTTTGTACTATTATTATTATTTTCCAAAAAGATGAAAATGTGTTTTTATTTATGTTCCTAGGCGTCTAAAACAAAAGAAATGCTACGATAGTTAGTTAATTTTTAAGTTGATTGCCTTAAAAAAAAAAGTTAAGTTACAATCCGTAAGGTGCCTGCGTAACTAAGCTTATTACCAACTAGAAGCTAGTTAGTTAATTTTTGAGTTGATTGCCTTACAAAAAAAAATTTCAATATTCTCTAACTAATCTCTTTCTTTCCTTGTTTCTTTTCTCACCCCTTTGCAGTCCGACTAAGGAATGGTATTAGAAAACTAACTTTTACTTTTTTTATCAAAAGATTTTTATTTTATGAGCCACTCGGTAACCTCTCAATTTTTTTCACACATGTTCGAGTTTCGTTCTTATCATTCATCGCAACAGCCAAAGGCCGATGGGAGGTGAATTAAGGCTGCTCTAACTACAGAAAATGAGAAATAAATGTAAACAGATTTGTCTAATGCTTCATCAAAAAAGTATATTTTATGATTTATAATATGAAATATATATTTTTTAATTTAACTGTTAATTTATTTATCTCTTCTTTTTTAAAGAATAAAGAGTTTCCACAATAACAAGTATAGGTTCTGAACAAGGATTTCTTTTGAAAAAAACCGGTAAGTTCATAGTTGCATAGCTAAACTACCTCATTTTTCTCACTTTTTATAATCTTACCTACCTCTCCCGCTTACTATCACTTTTTTCATATTTTTCATGCAGGATGTCGAGATTAGATTCTTAATTCCGAAGTGTCTAAACTATCTAATTTTTCTCACTTTTTATAATCTTACCTACCTCTCCTGCTTACTGTCACTTTTTCTTATATTTTTCATGCCCGATGTCGAGATTAGATTCTCAATTCCAAGTTGTCTAAACTACCTAATTTTTCTCACTTTTTATAATCTTACCTACTTCTACAGCTTACTATCACTTTTTCATATTTTTCATGCCGGATATCGAGATTAGATTCTCAATTCCAAAGTGTCTAAGCTATCTAATTTTTCTCACTTTTTATAATCTTACCTACCTCTCCTGCTTACTGTCACTTTTTCTTATATTTTTCATGCTCGATGTCGAGATTAGATTCTCAATTCCAAGTTGTCTAAACTACCTAATTTTTCTCACTTTTTATAATCTTACCTACCTCTACCGCTTACTATCACTTTTTTTCATATTTTTCATGCCGGATGTCGAGATTAGATTCTCAATTCCGAAGTGTCTATTACCTAATTTTTCTCACTTTTTATAATCTTACCTACCTCTCCCGCTTACTGTCACTTTTTTTCTTATTTTTCATGCCGGATGTCGAGATTAGATTCTCAATTCTGAAGTATCTAAACTACCTATTTTTTCTCACTTTTTATAATCTTACCTACCTCTCCCGCTTACTGTCACTTTTTTTCATATTTTTCATGCCGGATGTCGAGATTAGATTCTCAATTCCGAAGTGTCTAAACTACCTAATTTTTCACACTTTTTATTATCTTACCTACCTCTCCCGCTTACTGTCACTTTTTTTTCTTATTTTTCATGCCAGATGTCGAGATTAAATTCTCAATTCAAGAGTGTCTAAACCCTAATTTTTCTCACTTTTTATAATCTTACCTACCTCTCCTGCTTACTGTCACTTTTTCTTATATTTTTCATGCCCGATGTCGAGATTAGATTCTCAATTCCAAGTTGTCTAAACTACCTAATTTTCTCACTTTTTATAATCTTACCTACCTCTCTCGCTTACTATCACTTTTTTTCATATTTTTCATGCCGGATGTCGAGATTAGATTCTCAATTCCGAAGTGTCTATTACCTAATTTTTCTCACTTTTTATAATCTTACCTACCTCTCCCGCTTACTGTCACTTTTTTTCTTATTTTTCATGCTGGATGTCGAGATTAGATTCTCAATTCCGAAGTATCTAAACTTTTATTTTTCTCACTTATTATAATTTTACCTACCTCTCTCGCTTACTATCACTTTTTTTCATATTTTTCATGCCGGATGTCGAGATTAAATTCTCAATTCCGAAATATCTAAACACTTATTTTTCTCACTTTTTATAATCTTAGCTACCTCTACCCCTTACTGTCACTTTTTTTTCTTATTTTTCATGCCGGATGTCGAGATTAAATTCTCAATTCCGAAGTATCTAAACCCTTATTTTTCTCACTTTAAAAATAATCTTACCTACCTCTACCCCTTACTGTCACTTTTTTTCTTATTTTTCATGCCGGATGTCGAGATTAAATTCTCAATTCCGAAGTATCTAAACTCTTATTTTTCTCACTTTTTATAATCTTAGCTACCTCTACCCCTTACTGTCACTTTTTTTCTTATTTTTTCATGCCGGATGTCGAGATTAAATTCTCAATTCCAAGGTATCTAAACTCTTATTTTTCTCACTTTTTATAATCTTACCTACCTCTACCCCTTACTGTCACTTTTTTTTCTTATTTTTCATGCCGGATGTCGAGATTAAATTCTCAATTCCGAAGTATCTAAACTCTTATTTTTCTCACTTTTTATAATCTTACCTACCTCTACCCCTTACTGTCACTTTTTTTTCTTATTTTTCATTCCGGATGTCGAGATTAAATTCTCAATTCCGAAGTATCTAAACTCTTATTTTTCTCACTTTTTATAATCTCACCTACCTCTACCCCTTACTGCCACTTTTTTTTCTTATTTTTCATGCCGGATGTCGAGATTAAATTCCCAATTCCGAAGTATCTAAACCCTTATTTTTCTCACTTTTTATAATCTTACCTACCTCTACCCCTTACTTTCACTTTTTTTTCTTTTTTTTCATGCCGGATGTCGAGATTAAATTCTCAATTCCGAAGTATCTAAACCCTTATTTTTCTCACTTTTTACAATCTTACCTACCTCTACCCCTTACTGTCACTTTTTTTTCTTATTTTTCATGCCGGATGTCGAGATTAAATTCTCAATTCCGAAGTGTCTCAACTACCTTATTTTTCTAACTTTTTAACTCTCCCTTACTAGCACTTTTTTCATATTTTTATTGCCGGATTCTTAATTTCGAAGTGTATACCCACTTACACAACCTCTCATTTTTTTTTCACATGTTCGAGCATCGTTCTTATCACTAATCGTGACAGCCGAAGTCGATGGGAAATGAATCAAGGATAACTGCTCTCACTACAGAAAATGAGAAAGAAATATAAACAAATTTTTACAAAAATGCTTCATCAAAAAAGTATATTTTATGATTTAAAATATGAAATATAAAATGCTCTAATCAAACTGTTAATTATTAATCTTTTCTTTTTTACAGAATGAAGAGTTTCGAAAAAGGAATTCTTTTTAAAAAATGGGTACTTCGTAGGCCGTTTGCTGCAACGTGGGGGCAATTGCTATCAAGCGTATTTGATTATTAAAATAGTTTTACCTTTTTTTAAAACCTATCCTTGAGACGGCGAGGGGATCGAGGTGACCCTTGCCTTTTTTCGGGGTTGTGAGAAAAAACTGATGAGGAAATGCGTTGCGAGGAATTTTAATTCAGCAAAGAAAGGTTTTAAATATTCTGCTCCGAATCAGTTGGTTTTCAAAAAAAAAACCTTGTTGAAAAAGTTGGAAAAAGAAATATTTCTCTGGTTGACGAATTCAATACTGCCATACTTCCACGAAGGATCGAATGTTTAATATGACTTCACCGCTCGGATTCCTATACACATCGAATGTTTAAATAAATTAGTACTTCCGAGAGTTGTCCCATTGATAAAAAGTTGCTGATGACAAAGCTAGTCGATGCAACAACAGATGGCAGTGGTAGGTTAGAAAAGAGGGAGCTTCGAGGACTCAGAAAATGCTCCGACATTCATGTTGTCGATGACAACGGAGTCGTTGAATCTCACTCTAAAAGTCAGCAAAAGAGGAACTTTTCTCAATCGAGACTCGATTGGCGCGAATGATTAACATTGCACGCCGTCTAATCTGGTAAGTTTTACATGAAAGTTCAGGGGAACTAAGAGAAAAGTTGGTTGAGAAAACGCATATTTTGGATAGAAAAAAACTTTGCAAATCTATTCATAGTTAAAATAATACTGTAACCAAAAAATAAATGGTTATTTCTCTACTGATTCCGCTGCAAGTAAATGTTATGGAATCATTCTTAAGTTCATTAAAAAATGCAAATCGTATTAATGAACAATTATTCAAATATAATTATGAAAAATATGACCCTCAATCTTTATCTAAAATGATTCCCAAGGTTTTTTCTTCCAGAAAATATATTAATGAACTTTCGGTGGGTCCTATTATAATTAAAACCGATTTTTTCACTAAAAATAATAAAGAAAATAATTTGAATATAGTTCGCGTGGAAAGAGATTTAGTGAATGATTATTATTTATTCGATTATGTTTATAAATTATTAAAATCGCGAGGATTAATTCATCGATGTACTTCTATACGGCCCATTAGTCAATTTGGTTGTTCAGTAAGTATACGATTTCGTGGCGCTAAAAAAAAACCTCAATACGTTTGGACCCTAGAAAATGATGTCAAAACATATATTTTTTATTGTATTAAGGATAGTGTAAAAATCCGTTCGTTATTCCTCAAGATTGACCCTTCGAAAAGAGAATGGTTATCTTCAAATTTTGAACTAAAAAAAATTAAGGATAACGTACCATACTTTTTCAAAAATCTCATTGTTGATAATATAATAACCAAAAGTATTAAAACGGGTTTAATTTTATATTCACCATTATCGCTTTTATTCATTAATTAAAATTTATATTTCACTTCTTTAAACCATCTAAGTGAAGAAAGTATTATATTTTCTAAAATGATTTTTGAGCCCAATTATATTCTGACTTCATTTAATGAACAGAATGATTTTTATTCATATTTTTTGAAAGTTAATTTCAATACGGAAAATGTGTCGAAACAAAGTTTTGAAAATTTTTATATTTCAAGTTTACAAAGAATTTGTAACGATTACTTTTTTGACACGCTTCTTTCAATGTTTCGAGTAATAAATAACGAATATATTTACTTTTTATCTTTTAAAGCGATTCGTCAACTTAATACCTTTTTCTTTCTTCCTTTGTTTTTAAATTTAATCATTTTAAGCGACAAATTTGTGAAGTACTTGGCCATAATCAAAAACTTTTCGAATGATTCATTTTTTGAACATTACGAACCCCTCTCCTCTTATTTAAAAAATAGAGATAAAGAATATGACAAATTTGACGAATGTCGAAAACTTTTATTGAAAACAATAAGCGAAAGCAAAAATGAAAAAAGGAGGAATAAGAAATTTATATCAAATATATTAAAAGATTATATAAATCTAACAATGAAAGTCTCTACTTCGAAACAACTTTTAAATTTTGAAAATGAAGACGTTTTTTGTAAAGTGGATAATGATTATTTATATAAAAATCCGATATTACGGATTCTAATTCAATATGATAAGAAATTGAATATTGTTGAAAAAAGTATAATAATATTCAATTTATCAATAATCCTTCAAATTTATATTTTTCTCTATTATTATGTTGATTTTCCAAATTTTTTTCTGGATCATAACAAAAGTGTTTTTAAATCATTGGATTCAATGGATGCACATATTTAAAAAAATCTATGCAATAATATTGAAAATCAAAGCGGATTCCCAAAATGTTTGTTTGAAATAACAGTTATGAAATTTCCGTTTAACGTATCTTGTAAACATTTATGTTGTAATTATATAAAAATATTTTTAATCAAAAAATCGATCGTTTAAAATACTATCTTTCAAGGCTTTGTAATGATAATTGTTTTAATAATTATTTTATGTCATTATATATGAAAAACAATCAAATTTATAACTGTTCACATACACCAACTATCCTATTGCTAACCAGCCTTTACATAGAGAAAATTCTAGAAATATTGACGGGAAAAATAACTTTTGAATCCATCTTAGATATGGTATATACTGGGAATTTCCAAACAGATGAACAAAACCATATTCCCCAAAAGAAGAGGAAGACTTCCTGTAATGAGGATAATATTTGTTGCTATTTCGAGATGCCAGAGTAACAATTTGGTATTCAGATACTTCGTCTAACATAAGCTTCACTACCCAACCCAACCTCTTTTTTTTCTCTCTTCTCTTCCCTTAGAGAAAAATAATAATGGCGAGCGAGCTTTTTATGAAAGTTTTATCCACAAAATTTTTTTATTCTCACATGTGAGTAAAAAAAAGTAGTAAATATATTTTTTTTTTACGGAGGACAGAGGCAGATATCCAAGTTAATTAAAAATCGAAAAAAATGGAAATGCGGGTTATTGACGAAAAAAATGGAAATGCGGGTTATTGACGAAAAAAATATCAAAAGTATTTTGAAAAAAGATAATCATGTTTTTATTAATAAAAAATTAAGATTTGACGTTAATGTAAAAATTTATGATGCCCTCGATATTGATCGCAAAGGAATTTGGCATATATATGCCGTGGATCGGGCAAGATTTCAGAGACGAATACTTGAGTCGTCCCTTATTTTATCTCCAATTTTGAAAGAAAGTCATAGGAAGTCTTGGCAAGAAAAAAATAGAGCAATGTTAATCGCGCCAATCTCTAATCTGGCAAGTTTTTCATAAAAATAAATTTGGGAGTAATTTTTTTTTGCAAATCAAATCCGTCGACAAAGTAGCCAAGTTAGTCGACGATGCAACAGATGACAGTGGTAGGTTAGAAAAGAGGGAGATTCGAGGACTCAGAAAATGCTTCACATTCATGTTGTCGATGACAACGGAGTCGTCAAAACTCACTCTAAAAACAGCAAAAGAGGAACTTTTCTCATGTGATCGTGAGGGTGTTGATTTTCGATACAAAAATCAGGTTTCCACATTTCTTCCATCAATTTACAGAAATTTGTCTTCAAATAATAAATTTTTATTAGGTTCGGCTTTGGTTTTTTTAATTAAAGAAAATGATTGAAATTATCTTATGTTATTTTTTCTTTTTTTTAACCCTAATAATATTAGTTTACGTAATTTATTATGTATTCGCTGCAAAAGTGCAGAGTGATTATGTTTTGTTATCCAAAATGAGACCTTTTTATACAATTCCAATTAACAGGAGAATAAAATTAAAAGTAAACGCAACAAATTTTTTAATTTTTTCAGCCATTTTTAGCAGAATAAAAGAAGATAAAAGACATAATTTGTGCACTGATTCAGCCGGATGGTTACATTACTCTCTCTTCCTAGCGAGTACAATTTTTATAAGATTAAAAAAAAAACATTCCTGATGACAGTTTAAAGAATATAGTTAAAAAATTTATCTTTGATGAAAATATCACAAATGAATATATTCAAAATATTTTATTTGAAAGAGAAAAAATTGATTTATCTAAAAAGATATATCATAAATCAACAATTTTACAAAATGAGAAATTTTTTTTAAAAA
This sequence comes from Ceratothoa steindachneri, assembly GCA_963969495.1. Lineage (NCBI taxonomy): Eukaryota > Metazoa > Arthropoda > Malacostraca > Isopoda > Cymothoidae > Ceratothoa > Ceratothoa steindachneri. The sequence continues at coordinate 1,799,359 of OZ018338.1, read as the reverse complement.
TTATTACTCACGAGTGAGAGCGGCAAAATTTCTAATTTCAATATACCAGATTAGCGCGCAATGTTAATCGTGCCAAGCTCTAATCTGGCAAGTTTTTGGGGGGTTATACCCACAATCGAGTTCATTCAACATGAATCCATCTTTACACTCGAAAATATATCGAAAATTACAACGAAATCTGGAAATTGGCTGCAATCAAGAATTTGAGACATCTTAGATTTCTAGTTTATCAAAAGAAACACAGTGTCGTAGATAAATTTATCGAAAATTTGGTCAAAGATAAGAAAGAATTTCATATCGCGTACGGTGCGGCGAATTTCAATTCGGCAAAGAAAGGTTGTAAATATTCTGCTCCGAATCAGTTTGTTTTCAAAAAACTTGTTGAAAAGGTTAGAAAAAGAAATATTTCTCTGGTGGACGAATTCAATACTTCCAAGAGTTGTCCCATTGATAACAAAGTTGCGGTTGACAAAGTAGCCAAGTTAGTCGATGCAACAGATGGCAGGTTAGAGAAGAGGGAGATTCGAGGACTCAGAAAATGCTCCCACATTCATGTTGTCGATGACAACGGAGTCGTTAAATCTCACTCTAAAAACAACAGCAAAAGAGGAACTTTTGTCAATCGAGACTCGATTGGTGCGATTAACATTGCACGCCGTCTAATCTGGCAAGTTTTACATAAAAATTTGGTGGAACCAAAAGAAAAGTTGGTTCATAAAACACATATTTTGGGTAGAAAAAAACTACTTTGCAAATCTACCCATAGTTGAAATAATACTGTAACATTTCTTTCTGTTAGACAATAACGAGTGAGAGCGGCAAAATTTCTAACCAAAATGTGGGGTCTTTGAACTAATATTTGCTTTTGATAACAAAAATTTGGTGGTCGTCAAGTTAATCGATAGAGGGTAGTGAACGAGGTGGTCCAAAGAACATATTTTGGGTAGCAACGCGGTTAGTCAAACCGCGTTAACGAGTGCCACATGAAAGAAGAAGTCATATCGTGCATTTTGTTATATAAAATATTCGTGGTTAAATTATTCTTTTCGAGATTTGGTTTAAATTTTCCAGGAGTAGAAAATACATTATGAAGATTAATAGGTGTTATACATAATGATTCTAAATTCAAAGTATTCATTATTTTTTTTTAATTTAGTAAATTCTAAACCGTGTTGCAATAATTCTCCGCTGTTATAAATAATATCTTTAGAAAGGTATTCGTTTTTAAACCAAAAATCCGCTAATTGATAATGTTTAACTGTCTTTAAATGTTTTTCTCGAGTTAATCTATAAATTATATCATCGTCATCTTCTCTCCCTGCTCCTTCATTCTCTGGAATAATATTTATCTCATTAGAAATCTTTCGGTTTTCCTCAAAGGGATAAGTATTTTCAGTTTCGTTCCATTTATACAATGAAGTAGGGCAAATTAATTGAAGAAAATTTCCAATTTTAGATTCCTTATATAAATGACTAAAATCGTAAAGCTTTTCTACATTTTTTAAACCACTCAATAAAGCATAATGTCTGTACCGTCTGAAAAAGTTAGCAATACCCATCTTTTTGGAAAACCGCGCCTCGTTACATTTTAATTGATCTTTGCAAAGATAACTCATTCGCTTTTCGAAAAGAATCGGATTTTTTTCATGCTCGTCATGATTTTTGTTTTTTCATTTTGTAGACGCGTTTTTTTAAATAGTATCATCATATTTCTCAGTTTTTCGTGTTGTATATATTTATCGTTGAAAAAATGTGGGTAAAATAAAGAATGCATTAATGTTTCATGTCCACCTATTACATTTCCCGAAATCATCCTCGAGTTTTCAAGAGCCTGATTAATGAGTAAATCGTAATCTATGGGATTTTACGGTGGAAAATTAGCCAATACATTTTCTACGGGATGAACATAAAATGCGGTTTGACTTACAATAGCGTCAGAATTTATAATTGGAATAGAATCGCCGAAATGATTATATAATGCCGGTGGCCCTAAAAAAAATTCCAAACTCGCTAAATTCTTTTTAATCAAATATTCAGGAATGTTGATTTGATCCACCGGAAAATACATAACGGATTTTGTTAGGTTGGTGTGATTATCATTCGGAGGGGTAACAATAGGTGAAATCATTTCGGTCGCTTCATTTCGTAATGATTCATTGAACTTTAAAGTATGCGAAGTAGAAGTTGGATAAACACTTTTCGGTCTTAACCCTAATATCGGTACTAAACCTGCAAAGGGGGTCGATTCGTCGTTTAAAACCACATTATATGAGTTTTTATGTGGACGACAAGAAAAATTTGAGTTATCATATGTTACAAACTTATCATCAACGTACGTTAATTTACACGGATTAACGCTACATTCGGTATATTTAAAATATTTAAAAGCGGATTGTGAAATGTTAAGTATTTTATTCCCCAAAATATCAATACTATTTTCACAATCGCATTTGATTTGGTTTTTCAAAAAGAAATCTGGATCGTTAATCATTGATATATATTCATCGACAGACGCTCTATTTAATTTTTGTACCATGGTAGAATTTAGCATATCCGAATGATGCATTATTTTAGCGTCATTATTAATATCCTTTAAATAATTATCGTATTTCCAATTCCCTCCACTTTCTTTATATTTCGAAGGATTATAACGACACGATATATTTTCTACGCAACCTTGACCATTAAAAAATATTGGATATTTGCAATGACATTTCCAATGTGAAAAATCAGTATAAATTAACATACCGGTAACATTACTGCATATATTATTATTATTATTATTATTCTTTGTTTTAGACTTATTATCATCATCATCATCGTTCTGACTTCGTTGATTATTATTCTTTTGTTGTTGAAAAAAATGCAAATCTCTTTTGCTTCGTGGAACATAACAATATTTGTTTTTACTATTTAACCACATATTTCTATATAATCCTTGGGTGTTGCTAATCAAAATAGCATTCTTCGATTTGAAAATTGAAAGGCAATCATCTTTTTCATCATTTAATAATAATAATGGCGAAGAACATTGTCGTAAAGTATTTCTAGATAATTTTTTACTCTCACGAATATATTTAATTTTTTCTTTAATATCGGAATGTTGTTCGTTATTCTCTTCACTTATATCATCATTATCATCAATTTGTTTCAAATCATTTTCTCTCTTCCTTTGTATGAGAAATTTATTTACACTAATACTTTCAGAACCTGAATATCTCGGCAAATTAAAAATATTACCGTCTCTGGTAATATACGTTATATTTGGTCTATCGGATGCAAGAGAAACATTTGATTTTGAAGCCATCTCAATTACGTTTTTTAGTTCTCGATTTAAAATTTGAGGCGTTAAATTGGTTTTATTTTTTACATGTTTAGCGGTAATATCGTATAAATTCTTAGTTTTTCTCTCTCCAATCTGATTTATATTATCGTTTAGATAAAAGTAATAAAATAGTGATAAAATAATTAAGAATGTCATGAATAGTAAAAGAGAAGGGGTATTCATATTCTAATTTAGTGACCAAAAAAAAAGGAAAAGGAGAAATTTATAATAATAATTGATATTGTCTATTCTTCTTTTCAGTTATAAATCTTTTGTAATTCAAATAGTTTTCTGCGCTTTTCAAAGGTTCCCTCTTTTGAGAGTCGATAAAAGTTGAAAAATGATTTATTAAATCGTAATAAGTTTTTCCTTTCATAAAAAAAGGAAAGAATATTTCAGATAGAAATTCTCTTAGAAATTCCAAATGTTTATTTATTATATCATCTTTAAATATAGGGTTAGTTATATTTTCAAACGTATATAATATCTCAGAGATTATATCTGCGTATTCAATATAGTCCGTACAAAAAATTAGTAGATCTTCGCGAGATATTAAATCGAAATATAATAGCATTAAACCCGAATAATATTTAATTTCATAAGAGGAAAAACATAAATATAAATTCGGACACGCACAGCAGCAAAGTAACTCTTTGTCATAAATATTAAAAAAAAACAACTTAAAATGCAGCTTTTCTTGTATAATGTTTTATATACAAAGTAAAAAATTTATCTGAAAAAAAAATTATCCATTAAGTGAGCTTCTCGTAACAATTGGTATAATTCGGCGACGAACTTTTTGTGAAAACCAATTTGATTTTCATAATTGTAAATCATTGAAAACGCATAGCCTTTAATTCTGGCTCGGCATTCTTCACAATAGTAGTATGTGTTATTATTCGTATATTTTATATTTATCAATTTATTATTTGCTCTATTTTTATTCGAAATACTACCATGAATTAAACCTGTCATTTTTAATGTGTCAAAATTTATATTTAACTGTGATAAAGATTCAACATGTAAATAATTTAAAGACTTTTTCAATTTCACAATTAATTCTCTTTTCCTCTTCCTCCTCCTGTTGATCTTTCTCATTTTCATTAGTATCCCTTAATACTACTCCACCTCTTGACTCTATATTTTTATCGTGCTGATACTTTGTATTATGCGTTAATAAATTGCTATAAACATCGGTCAGATAAATTAAGGACAAAATATTCGGGTATGTTTTCTTTCTAATATTTTCATTTCTGAATTTTTTTATTACAAAGGAGATTTGTTCCAACCAGTATAAATTAACTAAATTCTTATGAATATTTTCAAATGTATCCTTTTTAAAAATTTGTTGATAAGAATCAATAACACCTTCACATACGTGATTTTCATCAATATCACCCTGAACTTCATTATGAAAGATTTTATAACTCTTATTTGGATTATCCTTTAATCTATGATATATGCATTCACTAGTAATATGATTTGTTTCTGAAGGAAGCACGATGGAAAAGCGATAAATATATCCATCTTGTGCTTTTTTATATTAAATCGACAGTAACTTCCATATGTTAAAAGGCGATTTCCGGGTAAAAAATATCTCGCGTCGCAATTATCGTGATCCCAAATTGTGAACTTGATTTGAATTCTGTTGATATATTGCTCTGATGATGATAACTTTGCTGCAGTAGCCATATTTAAATATTAATCTTTTCTTTTTTTTTTTTTACATAAACATTATATATAAATGTTTTTTTAATAACAATAATAAAAAAAAAATAGTTATTTAAATAGATCTTGTGATTTCTAATAAATAAAATCAATGAAAACTATTCTTTTTTTACACTCGAATGAAGGCAAAAAAAAACATTTCAATGTTAAATTCTGGGGTATTAAGAATTTTACTCGTTGAAACTTCAGTTGATATAGAAAAAATTAAAAAGGATCCTTCGTCGTTGTCATCGTCTATATTGGATAAAAAAAATGGAATGAATTTAAAAAATATCTTCATATTAACAATATAGAGAATGACGATAATTTTTTCAATACATCTTCGGAAGCGGTGATCTTTTCCACCACAATAATTGGAAATAACAATTTTTATATTCTAAACAAATCTGGATATGGGGAAAATATTGAACGATGTATACTCAATCGTAAAATGAAAAACATAAACTTGCGTTCTTTAATTAACCAATTGTTAGTCGAAAGAAACGTTCTTGAAGAAAAAAACACGATTACGAAGCTTTATTAAAAAAAATTGAAATGATTAACCATTACGTTCCTTTAACATTTCAAATCAACAATATCAATTCTAATAGAAAATTATCATCGTTTCCTTATTTGAAAAAATATCCTTTAATATTATTATTAAATGCCCTGAATGGATCTTTGGAAATTATGCTGAAAATGGATGATCCTTTGCAAAAGAAAGTAGATAGAATATTTTTACCCAGCGATTTTAAATACGGAAAATATATAGTAATAAGAGCGCTGATGATTATTACATTATTTATTTGTGGAATAATCAATATAGTTAAAAATTATTATCAAGATAATGATTTAGCACTGATGATAAAAAATGATCTTAAGAATTTTATGTTAATTTATCATGCGGAAATGATGAATCCTATAAAGAAAAACGATCAATTATATTTTAAGGAAAAACACATTTTTTTATGGTTTATTAATCATATAAATGAATGCCCCTCGGAAAATCATGAAAATATTGTTATAGGACTATTTTCCGATTGCATTCTTAGCGTAGAAACTAAAGCAAAGTTAATGAAAATGATTCAAGAGAAAGAATTTAATAATTCAATATTTGATGAACTAATAAATTCCAATAAGGAAGAGAGAGAGAGAGAGATTTCGAACGATTTTATTGGTGGGAAGACAAGAAAAACACTCTCGATATGTATCTCCATGGTGAAAAGCGTGATATATCTTTTTATAATTTTATGTTAGCTCCTTTTTATTATTTATGGGGGAGTTTATTCTTACTTTCAGATTACGAGTTTTCATATCGTCTCTTAGATCATAATACTACATACAATAATTATGAAATGTTATCTGTTTTTTTACAAAAACATGTTTTTACCCTTTTAGGGTGCATTAATTGTGAAGAAAATTATTTACTGAAATTCGTCAATGGATTTGAAACAAGTGCTTTAATAACGTACGCTTTAAAAAATGATCACAACTATGATAGCGAAAATAATAATAATAATACAAAAATTCGAGAAGATTTGTATTTAGGAGCTATAAAGGAAATTTTTAAAATGGATCCAAGCGAAACAACCTGGAAAATAAATTTAAATTATCTCTGTTACATTTATTTATTGATAATTTCTTTACCCGATAATGAAGCTCAAAAAATGCTTTTAAATCAACATTCAATAATATTATATAAACATTCATTATTTTATAAATTTTGCATTAAAATTGCCCTTTGGTTACCCTAGAAATATAATCAATGTAACAAAACTCATAGAGAACCAAGAAACTCAATCACAAAAATTAATATATCCACTCACAAATATAATGAAAGTAAAAGAAATAAAAGAATGCGAAGAAATATTTAATAGACTGATGGAAGATATTGATTTAATTTCCTTTCACGAATATTTGATTAAGAAAAGATTTTACAACTTACATATATTCATGAATAAGCAAAATCTTTTACCAAAAGATAATTCAAAAAAGAATAAAACAAAAATTCAAATACAAAGTTCTAATTTGAAATCAGAAATTGATTTAGAAAATGCAAATTTTATTCCTTTTTTTGAAGCTGAAATTTCTACCTCACGTCCTCACCTCGCCCCTATTTTTAATGCCGATGGTGAGGAGTGAGTATAAAAGCAGTAAAGAATTTATTATTATTTCATTATTGATCAGAAATCAGAGATTATAACAAGTAGACTCACTCCGTCGGATCGGCTTATGTGGAGAAATGTTTTTTTCCAGCATCTCCTCCACCGTTTTTATTGAAGAACGAAAATAAGTCATCGGGAAAATGTTCGAATTCAAACATTAAAAATAATTACACCTCCAAGAAATTTAAGCAATACCTTAAAAAAGAGTTTCCTTATAATCATTCTTTTTGTCACAAATATTTTAAAACTGTATTTAAAAATTCAATAGGAAATACCTCTGAATTTGGATATAAAAATGAAACACAACGGGAAGAAGAGAAAGAAGAAAAAAGGGAAAAGCATCATATAGAGAACCGTAACTGCGTTATAGAGGAGACAAAAAATGAGAGTGATAATGAAAGCGAAAAAGAAGATCAAGGAGATGAAGACGGAGAAATAAATAAATTAGAGAAAAAATATTTTCCTCCAAAAGATGATTATAAAAGATTTTTTATCCAAAGAAATTATTATATCGATAAAATCAGTAGTAATTATGACTCTCCTTTCTCAAATAATGATAATATAAGCAGAAGAAAAAATTCAAAGGAATTAATCAATTTGACAGGATGCACTATAATAAATGAAAAGGGAAAATTACTTACTCCCACCAAAGAAGGAGGCGACGACGAAAAATATTGGCGGACAAAATCTTTTTCAATCTTTCTACGAACAAGCATTACAAAAATGATAAAAATTTACACAATGAAGCGATCGGTGTCCTTATACAAGAAAATTTTAATAATAACGAAAAAAATGTAATTTTTAAATTTCATAATAAAATTTATAAAATTTTATCGACCTTCGTTGATAATAAATATCGACAGAATAAATTTATGTCTATAAGGAGGTGCAACAGCGATAAATTTATAATATCGCTAATGAGAAAATGTTTGACTATCATTAATTCTCTCAATCAAGTAATTTTCAATGAGAATCGACAAATAAACGTCATAGAATGTGCCCTTGATATTTTCAATTTAAGGCTTACTCAAGTGAAGCTTAAAAGAATTCGTATTCCTAATCAACAAATTTATTTGTGTATAACGGCTGCTTTGTTAAAATTATAAGAGTACGATGTCATATTACATAAGCAAATTTCGTTCGATACCAAATTTTGTCAATTTATTACCCATTTAAACGACCCTACCCTATCGAAAAAATTAAAAAATGTTAATAATGCTAGCTTTCTCATTTATCGTCTTGCTTACCAAGTAAAATTAAATCCGAAATTTATTCAAAAATCGATTAACATATATAATAATTTAAGGACTTGCGATATACTAAAACAGAAAACTCCCCAAAATTTAGCTTTAGCTGTTTTATCATATACTCATCCGAAAATTACAAAAGAGGTGATAAAATTAAGTAACGAATCTTCGATAAAAACAATTCGTTTTTATATCAAAAACTATTTGTTGACAATTACTAATTATAATCGTTTTTTTTAAATAACAATTCTGCCCACAAAAAACAAAAATACAATATACATTTTCAAATAAAAATTATGTTGATGTATTTATTAAGAAAAACTTCGTTAAAAATAACTTGTTTAACTGATCTAAAAAAACTTTTGAATTCTCTTTCCGATATATGTATTATGAAAAAAGGAATTCCATATTTAAATATTAAGTCCCGGTGTTACGATGATTTTTATTATCTTTTTGATCCTATTGATAAACGTCTATTGTGCAATAAGATTTATTTCGGTTTAACTAGCAAGGAAAAAGAAACAAAAATTTCATGTTCCTCGAGAAATTTTATGAACGTAAATTATGTGATTTAACCTCTAACCTAAACCCTGATGAATGTATTCTACTTGTTGATTTTTACAAATAACCGTATGTGGGATACTTCTGTTTTTCATCGCGTTAGTGAATAAATCGGGTCTTTTTGAACGTAAACTCATCACCTGAGATCTTTTAATAATCACATCATCTATTTTATATTCTCCATCTTGTAAACAGGTACAGGGATCGTTTTCAATGATTTCCCCGGATTTATTTAAAATGTATATTGAATACGACGGTTTATTTTTACTTGTGATTATAATAGGGGGTACCCCGTATAGTGGTGAGTGTGAGATATTTATACCCGGTTTATGAATATCCAGAACAAAATGAGAAGTAGATTGTGGATTAGGCGGAGTATTTAAAATATTTTCATGATTAGAACATGCACAAAATGCTAATTGAGGATTATTTTTTAGTACTTGTTCATTTCCGCAATTTCCGTGAATATTAGTATAAACTATAGGAAACTTTGTACACGATTCAGTAAAGAATAATTTTTCATTATAATTATTAGATTTTAAATCCTTTTCTATTTTTTCTCCTAGTTTATTCACTTCTTCTGGTTGCCATACAGTTTGTAATTCTTCTTTTGATAAACCAAAATTTTTATTGATATAAGCACCGTTTGGTAATATGAAAATAGTTTTCTTAGCGAGAAAATTTAAATTATTATTATTTTTACATTCATATTGTCTAAAAAAATTTGTTATTGAATCACTAAATAATTTTATATCCATATTGATATTAAATTCTTCTTGAGAATATTTTAATGAATTAAACACACGTAATATTTGATTTTTTTTACTAACACAGAAATAAAATAGGACCAGAAGAAAAATAAGAAATAAAATTATCATTGTTAATAATATCGATTGAAAAAATTTGTGAGACAAAAAATTTACATTTAATTTGCTGAACCGAACCGATATCAGCACTATAAAAAAAAATAAAATTTGCCAGATATTGTTCACTAACAGGCGAGCTCTCGCATCAGTAAGCTGCAAATGTGGTCAATTGATCCAAAGGTATCAATGAGGAAACAGGTGTTCGCTCAGGGAGGGTGATAAAAATAAAGAGTTTATAGAGGAGGGGATTAAAAAAAAAGCGGCTTTGAATAACTTAGAAGGCTACATATGTAGAACCAAGTTGTTTTTTTTTTCTATAAGAAGGAATACATAATATTTTTGTCCCTCTTTTTCTAGAAAAAGACAGTTGATAAAAGAAAATAACTTCGCAAAATAATGAATTCCATATCGGAACTTGAAAAGAAAATGAATGGATTAAACTTTCGCAAATGTGAAAGTCGAAGTTCATCCTTGTCATCCTCCGATTCTTCTTCCTCGTCATCATCGTCATCATCGTCGTCGTCGTCATCGTCGTCGTCGTCGTCGTCGCAATCTTCCGTGTCTTCAACCGTTTCCTCAAATTGTTCAAAATCATACCGTAAAAGAAATAACAAAAGATTTTTGCAAGAAGATGATGAAAGTTCTACTTTTAAAAAAAAGTTGAGAATTACTGGTGAAAATGACGGCGGTGAAAATGACGGTGATGAAATTACCTACGAAATTTATAATTATGAACTGTTTAAAAGTATAAAAACTATTGTCATTGAAGAAAATAAAACTAGCATACAATTTGAATCAGAAGAAGTGTTTATTGAATTCATAACAGAATTATTTAAACTGAAAATTTTTTATTATGATTTGTTAATTGAATATTTCGCTATTACCATAGGTGATAAAATTCAAAGAATTACAGTTAACCTTAATGTTAAAGAGAAACTCGCAATCTGGCAACGTTATCCGTTTGTAAATATTGAATATGTGTGTGAAAGGGTCATTTTATTTTATTTAGAAAAATTAAATTGTAGTTTTAATAGCATTGTGTATTGTTTTAAATTAATGCATAAAAAATCATATCAAAATGATTCACTTGTCTTTTCTGATATTATGGGATCAATTTTTTTTAATGACTTAAATTTGTATCAAGCTTCTAAATATTATTTCAAATACTTTAGTAAATTGGACGACAAGGATAGATTTAAAGAATCTTTAAAATATTGTTCTTATCTTACATCTGATGCTAGTTTAAATTTAAAGAGAACTTTTGATAACAGTAATGTTCACATTTTTTATAATTATAGGAAAAAAGGAAATCAATTTTACAGGAAAAATGATAGAGTGCCTATAATTTCTGTACTTCCCTGGGAAAATGAAATATCGGCAAAGTTTTGGTTTCTTTTAAAAATGAATAGAGATAATGGATGTAGAATTTTAACAACGTCTTTTTTATTGAAAAATGATGATCGTTCAACTTGCTGTTTTTCGGATAATGATAAAGAAACGTTATGTATTTGGGATGACTGTAATGCATTAAATTCGGAAAAATTCCAGGAAAAAGTATTGCAACATTTTGTTTCTAATAAATACTCTTGGAATTTTTTAATTGTAAATATGAATTCGAAAATTGGATTTTTTCCTTCTCTTTTAACTAGATTTCATTCTTTCATTCTAACATTGGATCGCAAAAATCACATTTTAAAAGACGTTATTCATACCCTGGTACCAACGAGTTTTTTTTTCTTAATAAATCTTTTTTTCAAGAACTAAAAAAAATAATGAATTATTTAAGTAAAAATTTAAATAAAACGTTTTTTTTTATTTTTATCGCTTTAAAAAGTGTTATTAATATAGAAAAAGAATATTATTACAAATAAACATGTTTGGAAATATTTCTGAAAAATCATCTATAATATGTAGAAGATGTTGAATATATGGAAGATGATGTTATATTTACTCCTCCAGAAAATGAAAATTGTAATTATTGCGGTGATAAACGGGATGAAAATTATAAGGATTTGTTATATTACTACGATGAGTCAAAATATAATTATGAGTTATTCAACAAAGTAAAAGAGTTTGTTATCGAGAATAAAATTAAAAGTAGGAAATTCAAAGATTTTATTGAATTTGATGACTTTATGACAAAGATTTTTCATAATGGCCATTTTTACATTGAAATGTTGATTCAATATTTTGCTATAGTTATAGGAGATACAAAAGCCTACACTCATATAGAGATAATTGATAACAAGACTATTTGGAAAAAGTATTCTTTTGTTAATCTTGGAAATCTTTGTGAATATGTAATATTATATCATATGAATCAATTAAAATGTGATGTGAATATGATATTAAAATGGTTTGAAAAATTGATGTTGACTATTTATAAAAGTAGGAACAATTTTGAATTCGTTAATACTATGGGTTTCATTTCACTCAATCAATTATCTATAAGAGATGAAACGGAAAACTATAAAGAAAAATTCCTTTGTCTGTCTGATGTTAAAAGATTTCGAAATACTTTGAAATATTGTAAAAATTTGGAATGTGATCAAAGTTTAAATCATGCACGACACTCCTGTAAATTTCCTATCGAGGAATATTACAAGTATCGAAATTATGGATTAAAAACATATTCTAAAAATGACAAAACGCCAATTATAAATATTTTAACGCGGGAGAAGGATTTTTGTTCAAAATTTTGGTATTTCTTGAAACTAAATAGTGATAACCCTTGTCATATTTTTACAACTTCGTATTTGATTAAGGAAAATATTACGTCAGAATGGTTAGATTTAAAATCTAATCCTACCATATGTATTATTGATGATTGTAACGCTGTTAATTCTTTTTGCACGCAGAAATACATTTTTGAACTTTATTCGTATAATAAAACTAATTGGAATTATTTCATTAATTTCATCGGTAACGATGTACAGTTTTCTAAAAGATTTCTTCATAAATTTAAAAGTTACCTTTTGCGATATGATAAAAATAAGTATAATCTCTTTGAAAAAATATTAAAATTTACAGTTTAGTAATATTTTTTTTCACCCCTTTTATTTTTTCCAACTTCGCTTACACAAGCGGAAATACCAATGTAGGCGGGAGCTAATTTTTTTTAGAAGCATTTATCCCTTTGTGTGTTCGACGACTAGGTTATTTGCAAACCAACGCTTAAATATACTGTAACGCGGATAGGAGGGAGATTCGCGTAAAGGAGTGGCCAGAACGACCCGTTCAATGGGCAAGAATGGATGAACCGGATCATGCCCATTTAAAATGGTCTCCAATAATTTCACTTCATCCGTTGAAGGTTGAAGGGAAAGATTGTGTTAGATATCATACGAATAATCCGATTATCGATTGTAAATAAATTAAATTATCGAAGATTTGTTTGATCTGGCGACAAGATCTTCCTCGTTACTGATAAAACTAACAAAAATTTCCATTTCCGTTTTAATTGACGAGATTTTTTTTATTAATAGATCTTTTGCTAATTATAACAAATTTTTGAAAATTTTATTTTCAAAATTAGGAATAATGATACAAATAATAATAAAATTGTTAAAAGATCGATATCGACGAAGGAACCTGTTTCAGCCAAGAAGAGAAAACTTGATTTTGTCGCAAGAAAGAATGATACCAAGGTATATAAAAAAATTAAATGTGCTCTTTCTAGTATTCTTGTGCGAAATAAAAATGAGATTAAAAAAGCGTTGGAAGATCGAGTAGAAACGGTTTCAAAGATGGCTGTTAAGGCGTCTTTAGTGCTAAAGGCTATGTTCTTAGAATATCATAATAATTATGAGGAAAAATACAAAAATAACACGGAAGGTGACGATACTTTACCCTCTTTCAAGAACCGAACTTTCTCGGATCAGGCATTCAAAATTGGGTCCGATAAATAAAAGACAAATTTCTGTAAATTGATGGATGAAGTGTGGGAACGTGATTTTGTATCAAAAGGTTTCCAGACCGAAGAACGACACCCTTACGATTACAACACTATTAATATCTAATCTGAGAAATTTAAAACTCAATTTTTCATGATGACAGATCCTCAGAATCTTCATAAAATTCAACATAAGGCTTGTGTTTTCGCACTAAAAAAGGGAGGTATGATACACGCGGGTTTATCTGCATGTTCCAGAGCATTGGAATACTTAGTTTTGGGAAATAATCGAAAATATTACGGTATTTCCTTCGTTGATGAAGAGAAAATAAAGGATTTGAAGAAATTACATTTAGTTTTTATCGAAAAACAAAAAGAAATGATGAATGGCAAAGAATTTAAAAAATGAATAGATTTGAAAGAACTAGATATTTATTGCAAATGGAACAAGAAAATATACTGAAAAAAGTTTCAGTCGTTCCTCAAGCTGATAAAAAATATAGATATATTGGGATCGACAACGTCGGTGTTCAAGGTCTATATAATTCATTTCAAAAAGAGGAGAAAGTTACGACAACAAAAGAGAAAATGTGGGCCGCGGTTTTTGATATGCGCAAGATATTAAGAAATCTTATTCCCGCTAAAAAGCAAAAAGGGATGTTTGAAATTTGATAATTGCATTACAACGGATGGAATTTCTGCTTGTATTAGATATTGGAAAAATGAAGAAAAACAAAAACACCCTGAAAACCATATTATAACTATCAAAGATGTAAAAAAAAATATAATCGGTATCGATCCAGGAATTACAAACGCAGTTTACTGCGTTGAATTAGATCAATTTTCATTCGAAGAAAATGATGACGGTAACTTTAGTTATCGAGTGGTCGGTAAACCCAATAAACTTACTTCTGGGCAATACTATCACGATTCGAAAATGAAAAATTTAAAGAAATATGCTCATAATTTATATCAAAATTTAACAAAAAAAATGACACCCGAAGATTTAACTGTCGTACAAAACATGAATCCATCTGAAAAGTTGACAGATTACACTCGAAAATATATCAAAAATTACGACGAAATTTGAAAATTGGCCGCAATCAAGAATTTACGACGTCTTAGATTTCTAGTTTATCAAAAGAAACACAGTGTCGTAGATAAATTTATCGAAAATTTAGTCAAAGATAAGAAAGAATTTCATATCGCGTACGGTGCAGCGAATTTCAATTCGGCAAAGAAAGGTTGTAAATATTCTGCTCCGAATCAGTTTGTTTTAAAAAAAAAAACGGAGTCGTCAAATCTCACTCTAAAAACAGCAGCAAAAGAGGAACTTTTCTCAATCGAGACTCAATTGGCGCGATTAACATTTTAATAAGATTTTTTTTTTAACATCGTATTTATTTTATTCTACCGTAATTGTTGAAGAAATATTAGTCAAGTAAAAAAAAATAAAAATGATTATGAAAAATTTATTATTATATATTTTAATTTTAGTTTTAAACCAAAAGGTTGATGGATTTGATTCACCTAATAAAAATAAATATATCGAAAATTTTAATTTAATTAATAACTCTTTTCCGATTTCGATTTTTTACTTAAATAATAATTCAGACGAAATTTGCAACGAAGAGAATATAGAAAGGCAGTTTAGAGAAGAGACAGAGGAAAATAAATATTCGTGTATACAGAAATTTCCAGATAATAATAATTGGAGCTGCTCTATGAGAAATAAGAATTGCACACTTAATAATCCTGAGAATTGTATAATAATTATTTATGATGGAAGAAGTGTGGAAACGTGATTTTGTATCAAAAGGTTTCCAGACCGAAGAACGACACCCTTACGATTACAACACTAATAATATCAAATCTGAGAAATTTAAAACTCAATTTTTCATGATGACAGATCCTCAGAATCTTCATAAAATTCAACATAAGGCTTGTATTTTCGCACTAAAAAAGGGAGGTATGATACACGCGGGTTTATCTGCATGTTCCAGAGCATTGGAATACTTAATTTTGGAAAAGAATCGAAAATATTACGGTATTTCCTTCGTTGATAAAGAGAAAATGATGGATTTGAAGAATTTACATTTAGATTTTATCGAAAAACAAAAAGAAATGATGAATGGCAAAGAATTTAAAAAAATGAATAGATTTGAAAGAATTAGATATTTATTACAAATAGAACAAGAAAATATACTGAAAAAAGTTTCAATCGTTCCTCAAGCTGATAAAAAATATAGATATATTGGGATCGACAACGTCGGTGTTCAAGGTCTATATAATTCATTTCAAAAAGAGGAGAAAGTTACGACAACAAAAGAGAAAATGTGGGCCGCGGTTTTTGATATGCGCAAGATATTAAGAAATCTTATTCCCGCTAAAAATCAAAAGATGATGTTTGAAATTTGATAATTGCATTACAACGGATGGAATTTCTGCTTGTATTAGATATTGGAAAAATGAAGAAAAACAAAAACACCCTGAAAACCATATTATAACTATCAAAGATGTAAAAAAAAATATAATCGGTATCGATCCAGGAATTACAAACGCAGTTTACTGCGTTGAATTAGATCAATTTTCATTCGAAGAAAATGATGACGGTAACTTTAGTTATCGAGTGGTCGGTAAACCCAATAAACTTACTTCTGGGCAATACTATCACGATTCGAAAATGAAAAATTTAAAGAAATATGCTCATAATTTATATCAAAATTTAACAAAAAAAATGACACCCGAAGATTTAACTGTCGTACAAAACATGAATCCATCTGAAAAGTTGACAGATTACACTCGAAAATATATCAAAAATTACGACGAAATTTGAAAATTGGCCGCAATCAAGAATTTACGACGTCTTAGATTTCTAGTTTATCAAAAGAAACACAGTGTCGTAGATAAATTTATCGAAAATTTAGTCAAAGATAAGAAAGAATTTCATATCGCGTACGGTGCAGCGAATTTCAATTCGGCAAAGAAAGGTTGTAAATATTCTGCTCCGAATCAGTTTGTTTTAAAAAAAAACACGGAGTCGTCAAATCTCACTCTAAAAACAGCAGCAAAAGAGGAACTTTTCTCAATCGAGACTCAATTGGCGCGATTAACATTTTAATAAGATTTTTTTTTTAACATCGTATTTATTTTATTCTACCGTAATTGTTGAAGAAATATTAGTCAAGTAAAAAAAAATAAAAATGATTATGAAAAATTTATTATTATATATTTTAATTTTAGTTTTAAACCAAAAGGTTGATGGATTTGATTCACCTAATAAAAATAAATATATCGAAAATTTTAATTTAATTAATAACTCTTTTCCGATTTCGATTTTTTACTTAAATAATAATTCAGACGAAATTTGCAACGAAGAGAATATAGAAAGGCAGTTTGGAGAAGAGACAGAGGAAAATAAATATTCGTGTATACAGAAATTTCCAGATAATAATAATTGGAGCTGCTCTATGAGAAATAAGAATTGCACACTTAATAATCCTGAGAATTGTATAATAATTATTTATGAAAGAACAAATCAAGGTAATTTTGATTTAAAGAATAATAATGCGTGCATAATCACGGATTTGAAAAATTTAAATAAATTCAATGATCCAAGTAGTATTTGTAAAGTTCTTCACCTCGGAGATATAGCAACTGATGATATTTGTATTTACAGAGAAAATAATTTAGGAGAATTAGTCAATCATCAAATTTTCAAACTGATTGATAATGAAAAAAAAGTCAATAATTGTATTTTTTATGAGGTGGAAACAGAATTAGAAAAGAAAAATGATAGAAAGGTTATTGTTGATATATTAATTTCTTCAATATCGCAATTATTTTTTATAATTTTATTAATATATTTTCCCAAAAAACTTTTGAAAAATGCTTTAGAAATGCGGAGAAACCACAAAAATGGTTCAAATTTAAACTGATTCTTAATTATATAAAGAAAAGGTAATAAAAAGTTATAAAAAAATTAGGGAGTTTTTAAAATTTTAATACATACATATATATATATATTTTTCCTTCTTCAAGTTTTTAATTTTTATGTTAAAAAAGTAAAGCAATAATGATAACAATAAGTATAATCTCTTTGAAAAAATATTAAAATTTACAGTTTAGTAATATTTTTTTCACCCCTTTTATTTTTCCAACTGTAGGCGGCAGCTAATTTTTCTTTTATAAAAATGTAGTGTAAATTACTTTGTGTGTTTTTGCACAGCGGGAGAAGGATTTTTGTTCAAATTTTGGTATTTCTTGAAACTAAATAGTGATAACCCTTGTCATATTTTTACAACTTCGTATTTGATTAAGGAAAATATTACGTCAGAATGGTTAGATTTAAAATCTAATCCTACCATATGTATTATTGATGATTGTAACGCTGTTAATTCTTTTTGCACGCAGAAATACATTTTTGAACTTTATTCGTATAATAAAACTAATTGGAATTATTTCATTAATTTCATCGGTAACGATGTACAGTTTTCTAAAAGATTTCTTCATAAATTTAAAAGTTACCTTTTGCGATATGATAAAAATAAGTATAATCTCTTTGAAAAAATATTAAAATTTACAGTTTAGTAATATTTTTTTTCACCCCTTTTATTTTTTCCAACTTCGCTTACACAAGCGGAAATACCAATGTAGGCGGGAGCTAATTTTTTTTAGAAGCATTTATCCCTTTGTGTGTTCGACGACTAGGTTATTTGCAAACCAACGCTTAAATATACTGTAACGCGGATAGGAGGGAGATTCGCGTAAAGGAGTGGCCAGAACGACCCGTTCAATGGGCAAGAATGGATGAACCGGATCATGCCCATTTAAAATGGTCTCCAATAATTTCACTTCATCCGTTGAAGGTTGAAGGGAAAGATTGTGTTAGATATCATACGAATAATCCGATTATCGATTGTAAAAAAAATTAAATTATCGAAGATTTGTTTGATCTGGCGACAAGATCTTCCTCGTTACTGATAAAACTAACAAAAATTTCCATTTTCGTTTTTAATTGAAGAGATTTTTTTTATTAATAGATCTTTTGCTAATTATAACAAATTTTTGAAAATTTTATTTTCAAAATTAGGAATAATGATACAAATAATAATAAAATTGTTAAAAGATCGATATCGACGAAGGAACCTGTTTCAGCCAAGAAGAGAAAACTTGATTTTGTCGCAAGAAAGAATGATACCAAGGTATATATAAACATTAAATGTGCTCTTTCTAGTATTCTTGTGGGAAATAAAAATGAGATTAAAAAAGCGTTGGAAGATCGAGTAGAAACGGTTTCAAAGATGGCTGTTAAGGCGTCTTTAGTGCTAAAGGCTATGTTCTTAGAATATCATAATAATTATGAGGAAAAATACAAAAATAACACGGAAGGTGACGGTACTTTACCCTCTTTCAAGAACCGAACTTTCTCGGATCAGGCATTCAAAATTGGGTCCGATAAATATAAGACAAATTTCTGTAAATTGATGGATGAAGTGTGGGAACGTGATTTTCTATCAAAAGGTTTCCAGACCGAAGAACGACACCCTTACGATTACAACACTATTAATATCTAATCTGAGAAATTTAAAACTCAATTTTTCATGATGACAGATCCTCAGAATCTTCATAAAATTCAACATAAGGCTTGTATTTTCGCACTAAAAAAGGGAGGTATGATACACGCGGGTTTATCTGCATGTTCCAGAGCATTGGAATACTTAGTTTTGGGAAATAATCGAAAATATTTCGGTATTTCCTTCGTTGATAAAGAGAAAATGATGGATTTGAAGAAATTACATTTAGTTTTTATCGAAAAACAAAAAGAAATGATGAATGGCAAAGAATTTAAAAAAATGAATAGATTTGAAAGAATTAGATATTTATTACAAATGGAACAAGAAAATATACTGAAAAAAGTTTCAGTCTTTCCTCAAGCTGATAAAAAATATAGATATATTGGGATCGACAACGTCGGTGTTCAAGGTCTATATAATTCATTTCAAAAAGAGGAGAAAGTTACGACAACAAAAGAGAAAATGTGGGCCGCGGTTTTTGATATGCGCAAGATATTAAGAAATCTTATTCCCGCTAAAAAGCAAAAAGGGATGTTTGAAATTTGATAATTGCATTACAACGGATGGAATTTCTGCTTGTATTAGATATTGGAAAAATGAAGAAAAACAAAAACACCCTGAAAACCATATTATAACTATCAAAGATGTAAAAAAAAATATAATCGGTATCGATCCAGGAATTACAAACGCAGTTTACTGCGTTGAATTAGATCAATTTTCATTCGAAGAAAATGATGACGGTAACTTTAGTTATCGAGTGGTCGGTAAACCCAATAAACTTACTTCTGGGCAATACTATCACGATTCGAAAATGAAAAATTTAAAGAAATATGCTCATAATTTATATCAAAATTTAACAAAAAGAATGACACCCGAAGATTTAACTGTCGCACAAAACATGAATCCATCTGAAAAGTTGACAGATTACACTCGAAAATATATCAAAAATTACGACGAAATTTGAAAATTGGCCGCAATCAAGAATTTACGACGTCTTAGATTTCTAGTTTATCAAAAGAAACACAGTGTCGTAGATAAATTTATCGAAAATTTAGTCAAAGATAAGAAAGAATTTCATATCGCGTACGGTGCGGCGAATTTCAATTCGGCAAAGAAAGGTTGTAAATATTCTGCTCCGAATCAGTTTGTTTTAAAAAAAAAACACGGAGTCGTCAAATCTCACTCTAAAAACAGCAGCAAAAGAGGAACTTTTCTCAATCGAGACTCAATTGGCGCGATTAACATTTTAATAAGATTTTTTTTTTAACATCGTATTTATTTTATTCTACCGTAATTGTTGAAGAAATATTAGTCAAGTAAAAAAAAATAAAAATGATTATGAAAAATTTATTATTATATATTTTAATTTTAGTTTTAAACCAAAAGGTTGATGGATTTGATTCACCTAATAAAAATAAATATATCGAAAATTTTAATTTAATTAATAACTCTTTTCCGATTTCGATTTTT
Organism: Ceratothoa steindachneri; assembly: GCA_963969495.1. Taxonomy (NCBI): domain Eukaryota; kingdom Metazoa; phylum Arthropoda; class Malacostraca; order Isopoda; family Cymothoidae; genus Ceratothoa; species Ceratothoa steindachneri. The sequence goes on along the minus strand of OZ018338.1, from coordinate 1,778,550 downwards.
TACTTAAATAATAATTCAGACGAAATTTGCAACGAAGAGAATATAGAAAGGCAGTTTGGAGAAGAGACAGAGGAAAATAAATATTCGTGTATACAGAAATTTCCAGATAATAATAATTGGAGCTGCTCTATGAGAAATAAGAATTGCACACTTAATAATCCTGAGAATTGTATAATAATTATTTATGAAAGAACAAATCAAGGTAATTTTGATTTAAAAAATAATAATGCGTGCATAATCACGGATTTGAAAAATTTAAATACATAAATTCAACGATCCAAGTAGTATTTGTAAAGTTCTTCACCTCGGAGATATAGCAACTGATGATATTTGTATTTACAGAGAAAATAATTTAGGAGAATTAGTCAATCATCAAATTTTCAAACTGATTGATAATGAAAAAAAAGTCAATAATTGTATTTTTTATGAGGTGGAAACAGAATTAGAAAAGAAAAATGATAGAAAGGTTATTGTTGATATATTAATTTCTTCAATATCGCTATTATTTTTTATAATTTTATTAATATATTTTCCCCAAAAACTTTTGAAAAATGCTTTAGAAATGCGGAGAAACCACAAAAATGGTTCAAATTTAAAGTGATTCTTAATTATATAAAGAAAAGGTAATAAAAAGTTATAAAAAAAAATAGGGAGTTTTTAAATTTTTAATACATACATATATATATATATTTTTTTCCTTCTTCAAGTTTTTAATTTCCATGTTAAAAAAGTAAAGCAATAATGATAAAAATAAGTATAATCTCTTTGAAAAAATATTAAAATTTACAGTTTAGTAATATTTTTTTTCACCCCTTTTATTTTTCCAACTGTAGGCGGCAGCTCATTTTTTTTTTATAAAAATGTAGTGTAAATTCCTTTGTGTGTTTTTGCACAGCCGGAAATGAGTGGCGCCATGTGTTATTCCAGCCATCCAGCCACTCTGGCACCATGAATATTGCTCAACCGGAAATGAGTGGCGGGCGCCATGTGTTATTCGAGCCATCCAGCTAGGTGGAGCGGCGCGTCCCCGTCCCCCTTCCCCCTCCCGGTCCCTCGCCCCCCTATCACCAGTTATGACGCTTGATGACGTATTCTAACCTCTCTTATTTAAAGGAGCGTCACATCTTTCATCTTTCACTGCGCCGGCCTGCTGCCGCTGGTTGTCTACATATTCTCCGAGTGAAGTGCGCCGTGTTATAAAAAATGTGAGTTTTTTTTCCAAAATAATATTTCGTTATAACTATTGAAGTTGGTGAATTTTCAACAATTTTACAAAATAAGAAAAAAATATTTAAAATTGAGCGGCAAAATTTCTAATTTCAATATACCATAGAATGAAATATTTATTAAATACTTGGTTAACTAGAAAGAAATATTACAGTATTATTTCAAATATCGGTAGATTTGCAAAGTTTTTTTCTACCCAAAATATGTGTTTTCTGAACCAACTTTTCTCTTGGTTCCAACCCACAATTGAGTTCATTCATCCGTTGAAGGTTGAAATGAAAGGTTGTGTTAGATATCATACGAATAATCCGATTATCGATTGTAAAAAAAAATTAAATTATCGAAGATTTGTTTGATCTGGCGACAAGATGTTCCTCGTTACTGATAAAACTAAAAAAAAATTTCCATCTTCGTTTTTAATTAAGGAGAATTTTTTATTAATAACTTTTATAATAACAAATTTTTGTAAACATTTTTTTTCAAAATTAAGAATAATGATACAAATAATAATAAAATTGTTAAAAGATCGATATCGACGAAGGAACCTGTTTCAGCCAAGAAGAGAAAACTTGATTTTGTCGCAAGAAAGAATGATACCAAAGTATATAGAAACATCAAATGTACTCTTTCTAGTATTCTTGTGCGAAATAAAAATGAGATTAAAAAAGCGTTGGAAGATCGAATAGAAACGGTTTCAAAGATGGCTGTTAAGGCGTCTTTAGTGCTAAATGCTATGCTATTGGAATATCATAATAATTTTGAGGAAAAATACAAAAATAATACGGAAGGTGACGGTACTTTACCCTCTTTCAAGAACCGAACATTCTCGGATCAAGCATTCAAAATTGGGTCAGATAAAAGAAAGACAAATTTCTGTAAATTGATGGAAGAAGTGTGGAAACGTGATTTTGTATCAAAAGGTTTCCAGACCGAAGAACGACACCCTTACGATTACAACACTAATAATATCGAATCTGAGAAATTTAAAACTCAATTTTTCATGATGACAGATCCTCAGAATCTTCATAAAATTCAACATAAGGCTTGTATTTTCGCAATAAAAACGGGAGGTATAATACACGCGGGTTTATCTGCATGTTCCAGAGCATTGGAATACTTAATTTTGGAAAAGAATCGAAAATATTACGGTATTTCCTTCGTTGATAAAGAGAAAATTATGGATTTGAAGAATTTACATTTAGATTTTATCGAAAAACAAAAATCAATGATGAATGTTAAAGAATTTAAAAAAATGAATAGATTTGAAAGAATTAGATATTTATTACAAATGGAACAAGAAAATATACTGAAAAAAGTTTCCGTCGTTCCTCAAGCTGATAAAAAATATAGATATATTGGGATCGACAACGCCGGTGTTGAAGGTCTATATAAATCATTTCAAAAAGAGAAGAAAGTTACGACAACAAAAGAGGAAATGTGGGCCGCGGTTTTTGATATGTCCAAGATATTAAGAAATCTTATTCCCACTAAAAAGCAAAAAGGGATGTGGAAATTTGATAATTGCATTACAACGGATGGAATTTCTGCTTGTGTAAGATATTGGAAAAATGAAGAAAAAACAAAAACACCCTGAAAACCATATTATTACTATCAAAGATGTAAAAAAAAATATAATCGGTATCGATCCAGGAATTACAAACGCAGTTTACTGCGTTGAATTAGATCAATTTTCATTCGAAGAAAATGATGACGGTAACTTTAGTTATCGAGTGGTCGGTAAACCCAAAAAACTTACTTCTGGGCAATACTATCACGATTCGAAAATGAAAAATTTAAAGAAATATGCTCATAATTTATATGAAAATTTAACAAAAAAATGACACCCGAAGATTTAACTGTCGTACAAAACATGAATCCATCTGAAAAATTGACAGATTAAACTCGAAAATATATCGAAAATTACGACGAAATTTGGAAATTGGCTGCAATTAAGAATTTAAGACGTCTTAGATTTCTAGTTTATCAAAAGAAACACAGTGTCGTAGATGAATTTATCGAAAATTTGGTCAAAGATAAGAAAGAATTTCATATCGCGTACGTTGCGGCGAATTTCAATTCATCTAAGAAAGGTTGTAAATATTCTGCTCCGAATCAGTTTGTTTTCAAAAAAACTTGTTGAAAAGGTTGGAAAAAGAAATATTTCTCTGGTGGACGAATTCAATACTTCCAAGAGTTGTCCCATTGATAACAAAGTTGCGGTTGATAAAGTAGCCAAGTTAGTCGATGCAACAACAACAGAAGATGGCAGCGTTAGGTTAGAGAAGAGGGAGATTCGAGGACTCAGAAAATGTTCCCACATTCATGTTGTCGATGACAACGGAGTCGTTAAATCTCACTCTAAAAACATCAGCAAAAGAGGAACTTTTGTCAATCGAGACTCGATTGGCGCGATTAATATTGCACGCCGTCTAATCTGGCAAGTTTTACATAAAAATTTGGTGGAACCAAGAGAAAAGTTGGTTCAGAAAACACATATTTTGGGTAGAAAAACTACTTTGCAAATCTACCCATAGTTGAAATAATATTGTAACATTTCTTTCTGTTAGTACTGGATAATTGTCTAGTCAATAATTGTATTTTTTATGAGGTGGAAACAGAATTAGAAAAGAAAAATGATAGAATAGAAAATTCTCAAACTTATAAAGTTGATATATTAATTTCTTTAATATCGCTATTATTTTTTATAATTTTATTAGCATATTTTCCAAAACAACTTTTGAAAATGCGCAGAAACCACAAAAATGGTTCAAATTTAAAGTGATTGTAAATAGTCTTATATAAATAATTTTTTTTAGAAAAGGTAATAAAAAGTTATAAAAAAAATTAGGGAGTTTTTAAATTTTTTAACATATATATTTTTTTTTCCTTCTTCAAGTTTGTAATTTCTATGAAAAAAAGTAAAGCAATTTAAAAAAAAAAATAAATGGAAGAAGAAAATCTGAAAATGGAAGTTGATGAATTTGAAGATGGAATGAATAATGATGATAACTTTAAATTTGATACATTTCAGTTACAAGATATTCAAATCTCAAAATCAATAACAACACTTAATAAGAATTTCGATAAAGATTTAATTCTAAATACTTGTTTGTTAATAAGAGAGATTGTTCAGAATCAAAGTATTAACAAGGAAATAATGAAAAAATTATTAAATAGTTTCAACGGTTTTAATCAAAATTTTGAAGAAACCGGGAAAAATAATAATTTATTAGAATTAACAAACATAATTTTATTTTTAAAAAATGATTCGGATAATGATATATTGGATTTCTTTTTTAAAGCGATATATGAACAAAAAAATATAAGATTTAATACAAAATTGAAGTTCTATTTTTGTCCAAACGGAGAATGTGTGGATTTTTTTAATACAGATGTCAACATAGTTAAATTGAATTGGAATCGAGTGGATAAATTGAAGGAACTAGTTCATTTAAAACCGTGCCAATGTAGAAATTATTTTAAAACTATTTTAAAACACTTTAATATGGATAATATGCATGAATTGAACCGTAAATTGCATAATGATGAACCGATATTATTTTTAATTCTTTTAGGTTTATTTTTTAATCATACGAACGAATTTGAAAATATCAATTAAATATCAATAAATTGTCAGGCAGAAAAAACTATGGAGAAATGATCGAAATCGATGTCGAAAACTTATTTTTAAATGTTGATTTTCAAGATGATGATGATGATGATGATGATGATAAGAACGATTATAACTCTTTAATGTATATTTTTAGTTTCTTATCTTTGAGAAAGGATAAATTTATCACATACATTGACTAATATTATGTTAGCTATCGTTAAATTTATAATATTCAATAATACTAATAATCTATTTGATGATGAACATTTTCATGATTTGTTCGTAGGAATGTTAATTTATCGTATATTTGAACCTTTGGCGATGTACTTTAACGTAATTTATGAATTAAATATCGAGCAACAAATAACTTATGAGGAAAATGTACCGTGGAAAAAACGTTTTGTAGAAGGACTCGTTACCAATGGACAGATTAAAAAACCTTCGTTAGTTGATCACAGTAACGATTTTTGGCAAGAAGACAAGAAAAAGTATAAATATTTTGATTACATGTGGGTTTCGGTAAATCAGAAAAATATCATATTTAATAAACTTTTAAGTCTAAATTTAAAAAAAAAGAAAAAATATTACCGTAAATTGTCTTCATAATATCGAAAAGTTATGGAAAGAATTAGAAAATTTTAATAGTGTTATACACAATTATCCCGATGAAATCGTAAAAACAAACGTTACAGGTGGCTTAATGAGTCACCTTTTAAAAATTTTGAAAAATCGCAAATATACGTCCAATAGGGACTTTTGGGAATTTCCTTCAGTTTATATATCGAAAGAAGCCGTCAGTACGAAAAAATTGTATCAACATAATTTGAATAACATAACCGAGGCCGATACGATTATTTCCTTTTTTTTCATAATATTAAATTTATTGAAGGAAAATATTTGCATTAATTGTACAAATTTTAAATTATTATTGATTGAAACTTTATTAGTTTTACCATTGAATGAATTACAAACAAAAGAAACAATAAATAATTTGGAACATTTATTTTTCTCATTGCTTATATATATATGCGATATAATTCGAGTAATCGTTAGTGATAAAAATTTATGTACGAATCTTTGTGAAACCATTCGTAAACCCCGTCCTCAAATATATATTATTAAAGACGATATAATGAGTAAAATAAAAATGGTTAATAAAAATGTTAATAGAGATCTAGATGATAATACTTTAGAAATTATGAAATTCTCTCCAAAAATTATCGAGAGTAATGAGGAAATTGTAAATTGTTTCACGAGTGGGAAGGGATTAAATTTAGTTTTTCAAAGAATTACCGAAGTTATATCCAATATATCTAATTATTTTTAAGTAGTAATCATCTCTCTAATTAAATAAAATAGGGAATCTTTTGAAGTATTTTAAAAATTTTGATAGGTTTGCTTAATGTGTGCCTTTTAATATAAAAAGTTTATGAAATAAATATAAATTATCAAAACTTTGTAAAATTATTTTTAAATCCAAATGGTGAAGTTCAGGAACATATAAACCCTTTTTTTTTGTTTAATTTCTTAATTTAGTCCAATTTATCTTTTTAGGAATGATCAAAAAGAAAAAAAATGGAATGTCATTTACTAGCAGAAGATAACATCGGTTATTCTAATAATGTGGACTATCAAAATTCTGAAGAGCAAGAAACTCCCAAAACATTTCGGAAGAATTTTCCAAATATTGACGACGAGGAATATTCTAATGATATTAAATAATTTCGTTTGCAATATGTGGATGAATTTGAAAAAGGTAAAGAAGAGAAGAGGGTTCATTTTTTGTTGCCAAAAAAGAGACCAGCTTGTCAGACATCTCATCTAAATTGTAGCGGGGTGAAAAAATTACGAATTCACAAGAATGCATATAGTGGGAGTACTTGGCGGAGGGGTGACTATGAGGAAAGGAAATTGAAGTTAAATAATGAGCAAATTCATAATCATAGATATTTTATGTCTAAATCTCCCTATAATTTTCAATTATTTCACTATGTTAAAAAAATAGTTATAAATAATCAATATAAAAGTAAGACTTTTCAAGATATGAAAATGTGTCGACACTATTTTGAAAAGGTGTTTTCGAGTGTTTCTTTCTATTACGAAATGTTATCCGAATTTTTTGCTATCACCATCGGTGATAATATAAACGATACATTTCAAAAACTTGATTGTTACCAATTAAATGAAATTTGGGAATATTGTCCTTTTAAAAGTTTAGAATATATTTTAGAGACTGTCTTTATTCATTATTGTACTTTATTAAAGAGCGATATAAAGAATGTTTTAGAAATGTATTTGATGATAATGAAGAAATTGTACAAGGATAAAGTGTATGAGAATATTTGCTTGGAAAATTTTATGGGATATGTGTATTTAAATAATGAAAAAATATACGATAATAATACATATTATGATGAAATATTTCTTAACAGAGACGATTCAACTAGATTTAATTTAGCTTTAGTAAATGCGAGAAAAAAGAAGAATGTATTGACTTTTTACGAACTCCTTACGAATCGGATGTATGCGAATACTTTACGTTTGTCGATCGAAAATTATTTCCAAAACCCCCAAAAGAAGTAGTTTTGAATAACACATTTCCATTTTACAACAATGCTATTGTCGTAGAATGACCCTTGGCTTTGATCACCCTACGCTTTGACACCCTTTTAGTAGCGGTATGCTTTAAGGGGCGTGAGTTACTTCTATGATGAAGTAGGCTTTGTTCTAAGAGTGCTATTTTATTGGTTTAGTCCTTAAGGAAGAGCTATTTTTAAACACATAAGGATAAGAGGAAACACCAGAATCTACCAAAAAATAAACGTGTATTTTAAATTAAATATTACAAACCAACAGTAAAAGCATTTCTATATTTGGCCTCAAAGAATTTTAAATGACAAAACATAAACAAGTAGGCTTTCAATAAACAAACCAATTGCCAATTAGTATTTTTATCACGAACCTATTTGTTTAGCATAAAACATTAAATTAATGTACTGTCATCTACAAACACATATGACCTAGGTTCAAGAATAATGGTTTATACTCTCCTTTAAAACGTGGGACGTACTAAACTTCTACTATTGCAATAGAGATATAAATGTTATTGTTAACTTACAGGTAGGTATTAGGGATTGCCGGATGTCGCTGGAGGACTTATCTCTCGCTTTGAAGTGTTGCTTCGTCGCTGCTTGAATTTTCGAGGAGGGAATGCTTCTTAAACGTAATTAAAGAACGGGAGCTCGTTGGGGCAGGGTTCTTCTCCTCTCACTCTTACGTTGCTTGAGATGTGAGAATCACTCGAGTGTGAGCGGCTTTACTTTTCTTTAGTCGGACTTCTTTGCAGACGGAAAAGGCTTCTTCGGTATGGCACCGATATAAAACTTGACTAATTAGGTTAATACGGCCCTGAAAGGGGGGGGATCGATTTTTTCAATCTGATCCTATCGTTTCTCACGGAAATAGTCTTGTATGGCTGAAGGATCGATCTTTACGAATTAATCTTTCTTCTGGCGAATCGACTTCTAAAATTCTTCTTGTCTAGCCGATGGATCGATCTTCACGACCTAATCCTACTCTGGCGTATCGACTTCAGATAATTCTCTTCTCTTTCTTTGCGGGGCTTATTTATAGGCGGATTGCCGCCCCATCTAAAGGGGGAAGTGACCAGGCCACAGATGCAAAAGGGGGGGGAGCGAATGGTGAGTTAGCATCTGGGGAGAGCGAGAATTCCTGAGGTAGCACTGGGGTGCCCAAGTCAGCTCGCAAATTATAGGCTCGTAACCGCACCGCTACTTGGCGTGCCTTCTGACTCGCACCGTTTTTTTTTCCTAACCACGGGTTTATGGGTCTCGTAGGTCATACGATCGTTAGAGCGTCGTTTAAGGACCTTAGGTGGTCGCCTTCAAACATATGTTAGCTCCAACTGTCCACAGCGGCGAGGCGATCACACATGGTAAGCATTTTCGCCGGCTACCTTTCCCACGCTTCTCCTCATGAAGGGAGGGGGGCTTGAATGTATCTATACTCCTCCAGGAGGCTTAATGTAGCTATTTCTCCACATCTACCTCCATTCTTAAGAAAATAACGGGAGGGGGGGGGGGGTTCCAATCCGACGCTTACAATAATATACATGGGTAACTTACGGAACATTATATTATACAATAAATTCTAGTTCACTCGGGAATGCCTCGATAACATTTCACATGACCTTACATTAATTCCTATATTACTGTGCCATCTTAGGATTTTCCTACCTACCACTCGGGTTACTCGCCCCTACTTACTTACAATTCTACTGATTTACACTTAACTTTGCTATAATACAATAGTTGGGCTGCTCCTTAATCGTCGACAGGGTTCCGACTTAACGAGTCGGCCATACAATTGTTGGACCCTTTTATGTAGTGAATGGAGTACTGGTACTCCATCAAGAGTAAACTCCATCTCAGGAGCCTTCCATTCTTACACTTATTTTTACCTAAGTATGACAACGGTTTATGGTCGCATTCCAACTTGAACTCGCGCCCTATTAGATAATATTTGAATTTACCTATGGACCATATTATGGCCAAAGCTTCGATTTCGATAGTAGCGTAGGCTTTTTCTCTACTCAACAGTTTCCTACTGACATAAGCTATGGGATAGGCTGTTTCGTCATCTTCGTATTGAAGCAATACTCCGCCTAGCCCGTCCCGACTAGCGTCCGTGCGAAGACCGAAGATCTTGTTGGGATTTGGTAAGCGAAGAATGGGCGCAGTTACGAGTTTTCCTTTTAGAATCTCCAACTGAGTTATTGCATGGGGGTTCCACGTGACAGGGTCTGACGCTGTCTTTTTTAACAAATCATTCAGTGGGGCCGCAATGGAAGCGAAGTGTGGTACAAAACGCCTATAGAACGAGGCCGCTCCCATAAACGATCGGAGTTGTTTCTTTGTTTTCGGCCGGGGCATCTTGACTATGGCGTCTACTTTTTCTTGCTGGGTAGTCAAGTGTTTTTGTCCTATTTTGAATCCCAGGTAGTCAATGGATTCGTAGGCAAAATAACACTTGGTCGGCCCGGCGGTTAGACCTTGCTCCTTCAATTTCTCCAGCAATGAGCGTAGGGCGTGTAAGTGTGACTCCCATGTACGGGTAGCTACGTACACGTTGTCGAAGTAAAACGACACGTCGCTTAGTCCAGCGATAATTCGCCTCATCATCCTATTATAATTGCTACCGGCTGTAAGTAGTCCGAAGGGTAGCCTGGTAAACTGTAACAGACCTCTCTCGGTCGCAAAAGCCGTCAGTTTTTTGGACTCCTTAGCGAGAGGTATTTGATAGTACGCTTTACACAAATCCAATTCGGTGATGAATTTAGCGTCTTCAAATAAATGGAGATTTTGATCTATTAGTGGGATGGGCTCGGCGTCGAAAACGGTAACTGAATTCAATTTTCGGAAGTCCACGCACATCCGAAATGATTGATCAGGTTTCTTAACCATTACTATGGGGGAGCAATAATCGGACTCCGATGGCTCTAAAATTCCCAATTTTAGTAAATTCCGGACTTCCTTATTGAAGGCTTCTCGTAGGTGGATTGGTAAATGATATGGTTGGCTCCGAACCACTGAATTAGTTTTTAGTTTTATTTCATGGATAAAATCCTTGGCACATCCGGGGTTTTCAGAAATGACTTCTGGGAATTCCATGAGCAAGTTCAACATTTCCGCTTTTTGTTGAATTTCTAAGTGGGGATTTATCTTTAAATCCACCCGAGGGTCTTCCGGGGTAGGTGAGAGCGAGGGAAGTTCGTATTCCTCGTCTTGTTCCACACACACGGTGTGTATGACTTGCAGGGGCGTACCCGGGTAAACGGCATCCATCGGTTCTTCTTCGTCTAGAAGGGTAATATTCTTTATGCACGCGCGGCGGTGATATTTTTTTAGCATGTTTATATGATAGGTTCTTCGCCCTGTTGGGGTATCTATCAAGTAATCGACTGGACCCCGTGCCTCGATTACTTCAAACGGTCCCTTCCACTGGGCCCATAACTTGTTATTTTCGGTCGGGAGTAATAATAAGACTTCATCTCCTGCCTTTAATTTTCGAGCCTTTGCTTTCATATCGAAATAGTCCCGATATTTGGCTAAATTTTTCTCGGCGTTCTCTCGAGCTAAGCCAGAGCAGTATTCTAGGCGCTCGCGCATATCCATCACGTAGGCGTAAGATGATTTGATTTCTTGCTCGAGCTTCGCGTTGGAAAATAATTCCTTAAGAATACTCATAGGACCTCGCACATTTCTCCCGTATAATAGCTCAAAGGGCGAGAATCCCAACGTCCGATGAGGTATTTCTCGGCAGGCGAAAAGGGCTGCAGGCAGGTATCTGTGCCACTGTGTAGGGTTGTTTTGACACAACTTCTTCAATATATTTTTGAGAGTCCCGTTTAATTTCTCGCAGATTCCGTTAGCGGCTGGATGAAATGGACTCGTAAAAATTGGCTTGACTAACAGAAGTTTGTTAAAATACTCCATCAATTCTGAGGTGAATTGGCGCCCTCTATCAGATAGAATTTCTTTAGGCAGGCCTACTCGTGCAAAAATTGAAATTAATGCTTCCGCGCAGGAAATAGTGTCAATCTTCCGTAGGGCCACGGCATCTGGGAACCGCGTGGTACAATCCACTAGGGTGAGGATGTAGGAGTGTCCTCCACTTGAAGGGGGGTGAATTGGTCCCACCAAATCAATTGCCACTCGAAAGAAAGGTTCGGTAATAACGGGCACCTTTTGTGAGGGAGCGGGAGGTACCCGTCCTCTGGAGGGATCCTTCTGACACACGTCGCATGATCGGCAATAGGCCACAATTTCCCTGGCGGCCTGGGGCCAATAAAAGTGTCGGAATATCTGCTGCGCCGTTTTGTTGTGCCCAAAGTGTCCGGCTAATATTCCATCATGCGCGGTATTCAAAATTCTTTGCGTGTATTCTTGAGGTACACACAGTGCTTTCTTGTTCTCCTTATCCTCCTCGCTGATAGTACGGTAGAGAAGTGAGTCTTCTACGATATACTGGATCGGCTTCTTTCCTTTCACTTGGAGAATTTCACCTTTAATAGCTTTCTCCCATAGAGGTTTAAGAGTGGGGCATTCCTTCTGAGCACTGGCGAAGGAAGTCAATTTGAACCCATTGTCTTCGAGGGTAATCCTCGGGGTCAACTTAGCAGGTTGCTCTTTCCTCTGGGCTTCTTGTGCCCGGGTGACTACTTGTTGGGCCACTTCTTGCTGGGGAATTAGGGTTTTTTTTCAGATTAGTACTGCGCAGAACTTAATCGGGGCTACTACCACGTCCGTCCAACCGGTGAAATATCTGCATTGTATATGACATCTCACGACGGGGAATCGATTGTCGCGTCCTAAAAAGTCGTGGACGATTGCGAATTTCTTATGGGCAGGGTTTACTGGGGGCAGCAACTTGTCGGATACCACTATGCACGTGCATCCGGTGTCTCTGACTAAAGTGGATACTCGGCACCCATTAACAGTGCCCTCTTCAAATTGTAGGCCGCCTGGCGAACTTTTGTTGAATAGAAAGTTTACCTGTTGCTGGGGCCCTTCGGATGTTGGCGCGGGGACGTAGGACGAATCAGCTTGTCCTGCTGGGATAGCGGCAGTCAGGTTTTGCACCTGTTGTCTCGAGGTCTCCCTCAGTCGGGAGTTCTGTGGGCACTGGAAACTCAGGTGACCTATTATCCCGCAGGTATAACAAGTAACGGGCTTCCTGGGATACGTGCCTGTATTAGGGTATGATCCTTGTGGGATCCTAACTTCTTTTTGATTTTTTTCTCCTCCAAAATTTGGTTTATAAGTTCCTTTTGCTGCTGCGAACTTAAAGGGCTTCTTCTGTAAATGCCTGGGTGGCGGCCCATTTTTCTTTGGGGAGGGAGCCTTCTCTTTCTTGTACTCCCTAGGATATAACCGATGATTTACCGCGTGGAGGTCAGCCTCGTCCAGGCACTCGTTGAAGGTAGAAGCTTTTCGGTCCTTAACGAATGCACGGATTTCCTGGGGTAGTGTACTTAGTAACTGATCTCTAAGCATGAAGTCAACGACCGCAGCGACTTCGTTCTCTACCCCTTCTGACTCCATCCAAAACTGTAGGCTTCGACGAAGCTCAAAGCCAAAATGTTTGTACGTTTGTCCAGGTCTTATACGAGACTGCCTGAACTTCATCCTATATTCTTCCGGGTTAAAGTTTGTTGCTGAGAGAAGTTCGGCTTTGAGAGTGGAATAGTCCACAGTCGCTTCTGAGGGTAAAGATACGAATATCTCTCTCATCCTACGATTGAGTAGCGGTAACAGTCTGGCGACCCCATCTTCTTCTAGGTCCCAATTATTGACTTCAAATATTTTCTCAAAATGGGAGAGATATGAGCATAAATCTTCTTCGTCCTTGTACTCCGGGAGTTTCATGCTGGCCGCTGGTGACACTCCTGTTTTAGATGACACTGACTGCACCTCTAACTGGTCTTTACTAAGAGATCTTTCGTGGGCCCTTATCTTCTCTCTTTCATCAGCTTCCATTTTCATCTTTTCTGCTTCCATTTTCATCTTTTCTCTTCTTTCTTCTCTTTCGTTTCTCTCTTTCTCCTGAATAAACGAACTCAGATCGGTTCCTTCCAGTCCGAGGCTTTGACCTTGCTTCCGATAAAGGTCAAACAATGCCATCGCGCTTATGTCAGTCATCTACCTTGTTTTTACTCAAGCCTGACCTACTCCACCACCGAAACTTACCACTTGGCCTAACAATTACCTTTAGATGGTATCCACCTCTAACTTTACCAATTTCCCACTCGTCAAATATCCTATTATTCCTGGTGTTCCTTTTATGTGTTAGCTCTTCCTTAAATAAACACTGCTGGGTTCTTTCTAATATAAAACCTCTAGACCTGACACCACTTTTATAATATGTCGTAGAATGACCCTTGGCTTTGATCACTCTACGCTTTGACACCCTTTTAGTAGCGGTATGCTTTAAGGGGCGTGAGTTACTTCTATGATGAAGTAGGCTTTGTTCTAAGAGTGCTATTTTATTGGTTTAGTCCTTAAGGAAGAGCTATTTTTAAACACATAAGGATAAGAGGAAACACCAGAATCTACCAAAAAATAAACGTGTATTTTAAATTAAATATTACAAACCAACAGTAAAAGCATTTCTATATTTGGCCTCAAAGAATTTTAAATGACAAAACATAAACAAGTAGGCTTTCAATAAACAAACCAATTGCCAATTAGTATTTTTATCACGAACCTATTTGTTTAGCATAAAACATTAAATTAATGTACTGTCATCTACAAACACATATGACCTAGGTTCAAGAATAATGGTTTATACTCTCCTTTAAAACGTGGGACGTACTAAACTTCTACTATTGCAATAGAGATATAAATGTTATTGTTAACTTACAGGTAGGTATTAGGGATTGCCGGATGTCGCTGGAGGACTTATCTCTCGCTTTGAAGTGTTGCTTCGTCGCTGCTTGAATTTTCGAGGAGGGAATGCTTCTTAAACGTAATTAAAGAACGGGAGCTCGTTGGGGCAGGGTTCTTCTCCTCTCACTCTTACGTTGCTTGAGATGTGAGAATCACTCGAGTGTGAGCGGCTTTACTTTTCTTTAGTCGGACTTCTTTGCAGACGGAAAAGGCTTCTTCGGTATGGCACCGATATAAAACTTGACTAATTAGGTTAATACGGCCCTGAAAGGGGGGGGGATCGATTTTCTCAATCTGATCCTATCGTTTCTCACGGAAATAGTCTTGTATGGCTGAAGGATCGATCTTTACGAATTAATCTTTCTTCTGGCGAATAGACTTCTAAAAATCTTCTTGTCTAGCCGATGGATCGATCTTCACGACCTAATCCTACTCTGGCGTATCGACTTCAGATAATTCTCTTCTCTTTCTTTGCGGGGCTTATTTATAGGCGGATTGCCGCCCCATCTAAACGGGGAAGTGACCAGGCCACAGATGCAAAAGGGGGGGGGGAGCGAATGGTGAGTTAGCATCTGGGGAGAGCGAGAATTCCTGAGGTAGCACTGGGGTGCCCAAGTCAGCTCGCAAATTATAGGCTCGTAACCGCACCGCTACTTGGCGTGCCTTCTGACTCGCACCGTTTTTTTTTCCTAACCACGGGTTTATGGGTCTCGTAGGTCATACGATCGTTAGAGCGTCGTTTAAGGACCTTAGCTGGTCGCCTCTAAACATATGTTAGCTCCAACTGTCCACAGCGGCGAGGCGATCACACATGGTAAGCATTTTCGCCGGCTACCTTTCCCACGCTTCTCCTCATGAAGGGAGGGGGGCTTGAATGTATCTATACTCCTCCAGGAGGCTTAATGTAGCTATTTCTCCACAGCTATCAACAAAGTGGAGATTTTGAAAACGTTAAATTCAATAACTTCCTCTAATTGTTGAAAAGATTCCAATCTTTTAAAGGTTTTAAAGATCGGTAGTATCTTTTTTAAACTTTTTGAAATGGAGAATATTTTTTTAAAATCATTTGAAAATTTAATTAAAGAAAAAATAAAAATATTTAAAGGTATGGATAAAAATAAAATCAAAATGGCTAAAAAATTTATTGAGCTACTGGGAAATAAATACAGTGAAAGTAAATTTGATTCTTCCAATATCATAGTGGAAAAATTGGAAAAGTTTTTTAATTTAAATTCGGGCGATATAGATTTATACATTAATGCACTTCTCGCTACTAATCTTAAAACATCCGTATCTAATTTCAAAGGTGAAAGAATTTTTATAGCGACTGGTTGCGGTATTACAAATGAAAAATTATTATTATTCATTTTCTATTTAATGGGTTGTTTAAAATTGATCGTTATGAATAGTCGAAAAATATCGCTAACGGAGGATAAAAACTTCATTTCGCAATTACGCGATAATTGTGGCAGGTCATGCGGGGATAACAATAATCATAATTCTGAAGAATATAGTGAGAAAGTGAAAGAAAAATGTGATTGCCTTTGTCACATTTTAAAAAATAATATACAAACCGAATACGAGCCTCAAATAAGTAAACAAATATTTGCCGATCAAAATAAATTATTCTCACGATTACCAAATTTATATATCGAAAGTGGAGATGAGAGCCTTAATGATAGAAATCATATTGTGACCTATATTACAAATATTTCAAACGATAAAACTTTGGAAATACGGGATATAACTTTGCTTATTGACTTAGTAAATATAGTTACAAGAAAAAACATTGGAAAAGGAATTATAAATATTTTTTTTGTAGCCTGTCGACAACATATTAATTATTTAACTAATATCAAACATAAAAATATTTTTAATTTAAAACCTATGACAATTACTAAAAAAAATAAAAGAAAAATTAATCTTAAGAAAAAATTAACAAAAAGAGATAAATATTCTAGTACATTTTCTGAATTTTATACATTTCCGGATATTCAAGAATTTCTCACGACTAAACAAGGGAAAAGAGATAATATCACTAAGAATTTATCGAAACGAAATTTTAAATATAATTTACACTCGATCGGAAATAAGAAGAAAATTTTTAAATTTATTCCAGGTAAATGTCCTAAAATTACCTTTTGGTTATTAAATAAATACGAATTTTTAAATCAAATTTATATTCACACTAGTTTTGATAATATATTTGAAATCTTTCGAAATATTTTACAGAATTCTAAAGAATGTTATATGATACTAACCGAGCGACATTTACCACATCTCGAAATAAAAACTTTTTTGCTAAGGTATTAGGTTTTATGGGTATAATATTTGTAACGATGTTTCAAACATTTATTAAGTCACCGATGTTAAAATTAATGGAATATTTAGGATATTTGCCTCTAAAAATCCACAAAGAATACGTAATGGAAAAATTAAAAGTACTCAATTGTCTAGAAGATATAGATTCTTTTGTATTTTGCGATGATGATGATGATGCTTGTATTCATTATAATGAATTTTATATGAATAATAACGATAATAGTAGAAGTACTAGTAGTAGTAGTAGTAGTAGTATTAGTAGTAATCATACGAATTATAAGGTAGAAAATAAGTTTAAAAAGTCGTCGAGTGAGAGTAATTTAGAAAGTTATACTAGTAGCAGTGAGGATAATAAAAAAAATAATGGTTATGATTCCTCTTCCTATTCCTCTTCCAATTCATCTGATTTTAAAGAACAAAATTCTTACAGAAATAAAAACAACGATTATATGTTAAAGAGACTAGGATACAATGAGAGACCGCGATATAATTTAAGAAATGGTAAAACTAAAAGACAAAATATTAAAACTTTTATAATTTATTAATTAGTAGAAGAAGTTTGATCATTATTGTCAGCTTTTTCAGCATTATTTTCATTTAGTAAATTTTTCTTAACGTTTTTATAAAAATGAAAATCTGAGTTATAAGCGGCATAGATGATATTTATTAAAAATCCAATTAATAATAATAAACTGAGAAGCTGAATTATATTAATTATAATACTTTTAAGAAATCTCTGATTTTTTGTAACTTGGATGATTATAGGAGGTGGTATTAAAGATTCTTTGTTATGTTGCTGACTTCCGTACATTTTTTTTTTGCTTCTTTTCCTTCTAATTCAATATTATTTAATTTAATTTCGCGAGGAAAACAAAAAGATTTAATTTATAAAAAATTTAAATAAATTAAGTTGAATTAATAAAATTATGAATAATTTGTTTTTTTATTTATTTTTAATTTTTTTTTAATATATATATATATATATGATGATTATTTTTTTTTAACATTAATATTCTCCGTAAATTATATTTTTATTTATTATTTATCAACTAAATCTTCAAGATCAGATTTGAAAACTTCTACATCTTCTAAATTGAGACCGTTATTTTTCCTCCTTTTGTTATTGTTTCTTTTGTTATTATATGTATTTAAAAATTTTTCTTTATAATTAAACGAAATTAATAAGATGAGAATAATTATTGAAATGAAAATTAAAAAAAAAACTAATATTAATAAAATTGAATTTAAAAGGTATTTTGTTTTCATTTTCATTATCGATCCCCATTTTATCTATACCAATAGTTTCTAGAATTTGCATAAATAAAAATACCAAGTAATAATAAAAAAAATATTTATTAATCTTAACCTTTTATTTATTTATTTTGATATCAGTATGTGAGTCAACCTATAACTTCAGGTTCTTTTTCTTTCTGTTGAAGAACATCGTTTCTCTCTTTGTATGCCACTCGAAATAATAATATAATACTGATAATAGAAATAATTAATAAAATGATAATAGATATATTGGTAAAAGAAAAAAATGAAGTATCATTAGTTTTTTCTACAAATACCATAATTTTTCCTTAAACTAAAAAAGCGCCAGTTGAAAAAAAATAATCTTTTATGTGACAATTTTTTTTTTTTTTTATTGATTTATTATATTTATTAAAATGATAACATTTGTATCAAATTATTATTTCAACTATGGACTAGAAATAATAACTAGAAATCTACAAAAGCTTTTAACTTCTCGTGAAAAATTTTATGTTAGACTCAGGATGGCCGAGTTGGTTGAAACAAAATGTTTTTGTTGTTTTTTTCAATTATATTTTTTACATTTTCATATAAATAAATAAAATATTCTAAAAATATCGAAAGAGCCAAAGTTTGAAATGGAATCATTTTTCAATGAAAATAATGAAACAGATATTCAAGATTATGATTCTCAAGAAGATGTGATGAGTGATAACGACGAGTTAAATGATACTTGTGAAGAAGAAATGAATGAGAAAAACTTAACTACTCATGATGAAAATGACATTGAAGCCGCATTAAATCTAAACGCTCCATATTTCAATATGTCACAATTGAATCGACACAAATATAAAGATGAATCAACGTATTTCAATGATTATAACTTGTGCAATATTTCGGAAGAAAGTGTCAAACAAAATAATAGTCAAAGAAACGATAATTCTTCAGTATCTTCTCTTGATTCTTATCAAGACGAAACTACTGACGAAAATTTAAACTCCTTAGAAGAAATTAATGATTCTTCTTATCGCGTGAAAGAAACCGATGAAGAAAACAGTGATTCTAGTAAAGAAACAAGCACCGATGTCAAAGAGGATGGCGAGGAATTGAATGGAGAAGAATCTTCTGATCAAGAAAAAGATAATAGTAAAAAAATAAAGGAACTTGATATATTCAAAAAAAAGTTTGTAATGATAATAATACTAATTTATTTAATAAATTTATCGGAATTGAAGAAAGAATAAAGATGATAGAGAAAGAGAAGAAGGAAAAATCTTTGAAACAATCGGAAACAAACGAAAAAGTAAATCGATCGTTGGAGGAAAAAGAAAATATTTTAAACAAAGATAGCGAAACGGAATCATTAGCTTTTTTCTCTCCCCGCTGTAAATCATCTTGCGGTGAAAATGAAAGAGAAAGTGATGTAGATGAAGAAAAAGGAACAAGTTATATAGAGGTAGTGGACAATAATAATATTATTCAAGAATTGAATCAAACTATGAAAGAAGGAAAATTCGATAATAATAATAATAATAATGAAAACCAGGCTCAAAATAATTATAAGATAATTGACTCAGATGAGGATGACATAGATCTAGAAGCGGATACAAATCAGGAGGGAGAATTCAATTTAAAACATTCCTTCAATTTTGATCAAGAAAGAATTTTATGCGAAACACCTAAATCTTTGGAAGAAAAACGAAAAATAGATCATGAAAATTTCTCAACGTCAATAAAACAATATTACTTAAAAATGTTGAAAAACAATTTGAATGACCTTTATATGGGTGAATCTATAATTAAATTATTAGAGAATGGTAAACCTTCGTGTATAGAGTGCGCCAGATATTTAATGGAAGAAGAATTCCGATGTAGTTATATTAATCAAGGTAGATTTAACAAACGCGACGAAGAAACTTCGTCGTTGATAAATTTAGCTATCGATTACGATACTTCCAAACATATTTCTGAGGGTGGTGGGTGTAAAATCGATTCATATATGTCTTGCGTTAACAAACTATCGGAAAATGAAAATAATCCAACTCGTATAGGTAATTTTTTAAAAAACCATTTGGATATGAAACAAAGGACGTTATTTATAATAATGATTTTTATCAGGTTTGTAGGCGTTTATTTCAAAATTCATAATAATAGCGTTAATATTTTTTCCATTATCTTTGAATTACTCGAGGAAGCATTAATTAAACAATTACATTTTCATTGCAATTTGGTTAGCGAAATGGCAACCTCGTGCGGAAATAAAATTGATTATTTTAATTTCGCTTCAAGTTTTATCAACTCAAATGACTATAAAAAAGCGAAACAAAAGAATGATCTCTTGAATAAAGAGAATAAATATTTCATAAACTATAATATTGAACGTTATAAATTATTTTCAAATTTAGATTTTAAAAATGAAGGAAAATTAGAGACGATTGCAGAAAACTTTTTGAAACAAGTTAAAGAGTATGAAATTTCAACTCTTTCAGAATCTTCTACTACTACTAATAATATTCAAATAACATCAACACTAATAAAGGAAATTAATAACTTTGCCACTCTTAAAATGTTTCATCTCCAAAACAGTTTTGTATTTTCTATTTTATCGACTATTTACGATAACATTCCCAAGAGAATGGAAAGTGTTATTAAAAATGAAATAAAAGCGAAGGATTTAATCAAAATAATTGGATTAAAAATAAAGAATATAAAACCAAATAGAAAAAATATTAAATTGATAAAGAACTTTTCCGATATTAAATAAATAACCGCCGCGTTACAGTATATTCTCAACTGTGGGGCAAATGCTTCTACCCAAAAAATATGTGTTCTTCGAACCGATGATTAGACGGCGCGCGAGTCTCTATATAAAATAGAATGCTAGTTAAAATTTTCCTTCAGTCTATTTTCAAACCTCACGGCAGGAAGAACAAAGTGAAAAAAAAAAATATTAGTGAATGGCTAATTTTTCTCGTAAAACTAAACGAAATATTTGATAATTTTTTTTTATTTTAAGAAAAAAAAATGGGAATATCGGTAAAGTTAAAAATTATTTTTCTTTCATTTTTAATTTGTTTACGTTCGAATATTTGTTTCGAATATCACCATGGTGTTTATTATAATGATTTCGGAGACATTGCTTTAAAGACTAGTTCAAATATTTACAAATATTTTTTCTTGGATATTTCTCTTTTTTATCCTATGTGCAACCTTAATTCAACGACATTTATGCATATATGCAAAAAACCAATGTGCATTCATGATATCGAATATTTAAAAAAATCTTGTATCGATGAAACTTTGAAATACTATTTAGAAAAAAAAATAAAGATAAATATCAATAATAAGTATAAGAAATTAGATTTTCCAATCAAAATTCGTAATGTTATAGAAAATCTGATCAACCCAAATACTACGGAATTAATTAATTATAACGATTTTTCGAAAATGATTGATTACTTAAAAATTTTAAAAAGGACCCTTTTCAAAATTTCAAATAATGGAATATTCGAATTTAGATTTTCGATATGTATTTCAAAGAGTTTTGTTATTACGGATGCCAAAATAAATACTTTGAATATGAACTAGGAAATATAGTTATGTATTTAAGCAATAAGAAAATTTAGTTCGACTTATCTTATCCAGAAATAGTGAAAAATAAAGTATTTACGCTGAAAGAAATAAAGTACTTTCCTTTGCAATTGGAAAATCATCGCGATATATATGTGCAAATCGAAGATAAATACGACTATTTTATTGATGACGAGCTAGGACAAGAATATAGCTTATTAAAAAGCTTAGATAAATGTAAACTATTACCGAGTAAAATTTATATTTGTAATAACGAGTTACCTTTATTTTTCAAATCAAAATGATTCATCTTGTATATCGAATTTATATTTTAAAAATGATTCTAGTTATTGCGCCTTCAAATTTTTTCATGAGACATTTATCCCTTTTACCGTAGAAAAAGTTTCATCAGGAAAATATATATATAACACTATTCCGATAAAAAATAATGAAATAATAACCTTAAATGTTATTCACCCGTTTCTTCCATTACATGCATTTAATTTTACTTTAGAAAATTCTGGATATTTTATTTTACCCCCGGGTTCAAGAGGTATTATAAAAAACAATAATTTTCAAATATTAAATAGTTAAAGAAATGATTTTTCAAATTTTTTTATTTCGCGATTGTTTTTTAATTCTCAACAATTTATTTCACCATATTCCTGTATCGATTATCAATCTAAATTTTATGTTCCTTTGTATGGAAACAACATTATTAACAACTTATTTATGAATCCACAAGGTATTTTAAGTAAGGATTTGTGTATGATTATTAAAATGGTAGATTTAACTATAATTAACGGAATATTGCTATCCTCTATAATGATTATTTTAATTATGTTAAGTTTTTATTTTACGGTACGAATAAATCTACTGAGGGATATGAATGGAACTAAATTTTCAATTCAAGAAGAAAATAATACTACTGATTTTAATTCGGAGGAGGAGGAGGAGGATAAAGAAAAGGGGGATGGAATAAATATGAAAACTTTTCAACATCATCATCAGCGGCGTTTAATGTCACCAAAAAAGATATTTCAAAATATACCTTCGTTTCCGAAGAAAACTCTAAAGGATGTTAAAAAATTTCGATATTCTTTATCCGAGACGACGACGTCAGTGATGCCGCAGCCTCCCGCCCCACATCTTTCCCTACAGGAAGTTAAGACAGACGACGATATTTATGATAAAAATCACTACGAATTTCCTCCAAATGTGAGAGAATATGAAAACTTCGAAACAGTGCCTACATCTTTAAAAAATCAAAAGGATTCTTGTGAATTTTTAACTATTAAGAAAAAAAAGACAAGAATATTTTTACAAATAATAAATATGAATATAAAAATTTGCAACCGAGGGACGAATACATACCCATGAATTATTTGAAATATTAAACGCAATGTTTGAAATTAAAGTTCTTGACACGTTCCCGTATGAGATGAAAACTGGAGAAAATAATAATAGCGGGGAGGAAGCAGCGAATGTTCAAATAGATATTCGAACAAATGAAAATAGTAACAATATTACTGTTGATGATAATTTAACAAATGATGCTGATAATAGTTCGCCTCCTCTTTTATTATCCAAAAACCATTTTTCGTTAAACCACCTCCTGAAAATGAATAAAGATGGCGATAATAATTGCATTTTATCTGAGGAAAAGATCGGGCGATTAATATCCTCCATACACGAAAGTATGAATACTTCAATCGATGCTAGCATTATTTCTTACAATTTAACTCCCTATCAAGTATGGAAATCTGAAGCTTCCGATAAATTAGGGGGGCAGAGTAATGAGCCGTATTCCGTTTCTAATTCTCTTACCAAAGGCTTTGACATTGATTGTCAATGTTCCGAAGAGAATAAAAGTTTTGGCAAATGCGTTAATAATTTTTTAAAATCTTCCCCTTATCAGTACGAAATTTCGTTGCATGATAAGATTAAAAAAGTTTATTTCATTTATGGAAAAGGCGCATCATTAAACCCGACCAATCTTTTAATCATATGGGAAAATGGAAAAGATACGCTGTCGAACGAAAAAATCAAAATTACATCATTGATAACGGATTTTATAAAAACTTATCGTAAAGTAGGGGATGTGAATATTAACTTGGACGATAACTGGGTTAAAAATTTGCGAGGAAGAATCGAAAAAATTAAATTTTCAGCCGATAATTTTCAAGGACCCGAATTAAATTTGAGGTATAAAATAAATAAAATTCCCGATGATGCAATTATTAAAAGGAGCGGCGATGATAATTTAATCATAAAAAAAACTAATAACCGTTATTTTGAAGAACTTAAAAAATTACAACGCAACGAAATTTCGCATAGTAATTTTTTATCTCAATTGGGCGTTAATTTTTCGCCGAGAAACGCAAAAATTATCGATTATATTACGAAAACGGAAAATTTAAAAATGTTTCCGGAGGCTCAAACTTACTTGTGGAAAACTAAAAAAATTAAAAAGGTCGAGAAAATTTTCGATAAAGTTGAAATGGAAAGAATGAAGAAAATAGAGAAAAATTCTGTTTATCCGAATAACATTGAAGAAATCAAAAGGTATTTAGATAATAATAAACAGATTTATAAAATTGAAAAAAAAATGATCGATAATATAAGTAACAGAAAGTTGAAAAAAGTTGTACTCGGCACTCGATTTTTAAAGTGGACGTGCATCGGGGGTTTATTTTTGGGGGTTTATAAACTTTTAATCGAACCCTATTTACAAGCCAGTAAAGGATGTCATAAGAATTATATAGATAACAATATAAAAGGAGGTAACGTTCGATCCGAAAAGATTTTAGAATATTCTTGCAACGATCCTCAAACTCACCAACAAACCGCCGGCGATATATATTTAGCGCAACACCCTTTTCACGACGCAATTCAAAAATGGGAGAGAAAGAATGAAAATGGTAATTTTATCGAATCCTTTTTAACAGCATCGCCTTCCGAAATAAAAGGATATATACATTGTAGCGAATTAGACATAAAACATTACGGACCATGCGGAGGATGGGAAGTTTCACCCCGAATTATCCCTTAACGACAATGTTTGATATTTCGCAACAAACGGGAATTAACGTCACTTGCGACGAAGCTTGCAATATAATAGACGCCATCGTAGATATCGCGGTCAGCACAGGATCGAACGTTGTAGAGGAAGTTGTGGATAGCGTGTTTGAAATAACAGAGAAAAATACCAGAAGATTCGGCGATATTTTCAAAACGACTCTGGTTTCTTTAACAATATGCGGAATAATTGAATATTAGTTTATATGTTTTTTTCTTATTCCTATTTATATGCATAATTTTTACTGTTTCAATACCAAAATTCAATAACAATATGAATATGAAATAAAAAAAATAAAATTATTATTTTTTTTAAAAAATATGCACGATTGGAAATTTGGAATTTTTGCGAATAAATATAAAGATGAAAAAGATGAAATTGAAGTTAGTTGGAATTTATTTGGAGAAGAACAAGAAGCTTTAAAATTCGAAAAGTGTGCATTATTTTATATAAATTTTAAAAACGACAAGCGTAGGTTATATTTTCAATGGGAAATTTATAATTTTATTAATCACCTGATATTTCGCGAAGAACTATGGTGTTATAAAACTTGCTTTTGCAAATTAATGATATACCTTTCTATTTATATTGCGAAAGATGCAAAAAATCATGCTTTTTATTATATGAAGGTGCGCTGAAGAGTCATTTTTGTATCATATATAGACAAATTATGAAATGTTGTCAGTATAATAATATTAATGGTCCTCCTCGATGTATTGACGATAATGAAGTTGGAAATGATGATAACAATGACGACTATTTAACCAATAACGATAATTTTTGTGTGTATATAACCAAAAGGTTATGTTTTATAGACAAAGTATATCGAGAAGATGATAAAAATCAGGATAAGGAAAAGCAAAATATTATTAAGGGTGATTCCGGTTGCCTTTTAAGAATTACATCAAACGAGCGTAATAATAATAGATTCCGCATAACTACTTTTTTTAATTTAACATCTAAAACTTTTAAAATTAGTAGTTGTAATAGCCCTCATGATTTTGTTGATTATTGTATAAAACTTTTGTTATTGAAATTTAAAGATTTAAAACAATTACAAAATCTCATGAAAGTGAAAAAGGTAGTTAATAAAATTGAAAATTATTATAGCGATAAATGTCTTTATGTTTTAATATATAGCGAAGCTGAAATAAATTCTCAGATTCTCGGATCGTTACTTAAATGTAATTTGTGTAAATCTTCCTCTTTAAAATGTTTTCAAGATCTGAAAAATACATATATCACTCCCTCGTATTTTGAAAAAGATGATAATAAAGTTAATTATTATAGACCCCCTGTATTAGGAATCCAAAAGAATGATGGTTTAAATTTACCCGTGTATTTAGGGAGTAAAGCTCTCAAAATTAAAGCGTGTTGTTTTCTAAAGAATTCTTATATTTTGTATCCAAAAGAATATTTTATTCTCTCATTCGGAGAGGATATAAATAGAAGTTCAAATTCTCTATTGAATTCTCTTTTCCCTCGTGTAATTTGGTTAAATAATTATGATTGTATAAAAATAGACTTTGTTAGAAAAAAAAAGTTTAATAGAAAAAAATAAACTGTTTGTTTCGTAATTTTTTGAGGCGTTTTTTTTTTTCCTTCTTCCTAATGAAAATTAATAAATAAATTATATTTAAAAGTGAGAGAATAATTTATAATTTTTTCTTTATATATCTTAAGTAAAGTTGTATAAAAAAGTTATAAAGGGATAATAAAAACTAATGAAAAAAAGGGAAAAAGACGAAATGAAGATAAATGAATCTAACGATGATGCAACTATTAAAATAAAATGTGATAAATGTAAAGTATGCTTGTTAAATAATGAAATTTACGTAAATACTTTTACATATTTATTCGCGCCTCCGAAAAATCAATTTAAAAAGACTTCTCTAAATGATTTTTTACACAACATTATCGAAAAATCAATGATTTATGCCGGAGATGAAAAAGAAATGACCACAACGACGACCACTCATATTCCCAAAGAAGGTAGTGATAATAATGTGTCGGAAAATATTGCTTCTCTGAGAAAAACTGATCATGCGGAAATTTTATTAGAACATATTCTAGGTATAAAAAAATCCTTAAATTGTTTACCAAAAGTTAATATTAATAACGATACTATCGATTGTTTAAATTTGTGTGTAAGCCAACAAACAACCGACGATTACAAAATTGATGCAAAAACGACGATTATAATTATTCCCTTGGATGGAATCGTTTGTGAAATCGAGTCTATTTTGTGTGATAATGAAAATGTTTTATCTATCGTCGAAGTAAGATGCGGAATAAATAAACCTAATATTAATCAGACCAAAAGGTTTTCAAAGCATTTTCCTCTCGCATATATATCCTTTATCAATTCACAGCAGTATATCGTTTTTAATAACATCTTAGAAAAAGTATCGTGGTTGAGAGCCGAGGAAGATCAACTTTCCCAATCTAAATTATCGTTAATCAATAGCTTTATTATACAAATTATAAACAATAATCGTTTTAGCGACGAGCAATTGGGAGTTGATACCTATTTCACAAACTCTGCTTTTACGCATCATTTATCCTCTTATTCAAAACAATTTCAGTTACAACTCGGTTGTTTAATTAATGAGTATTTGGATGACGAAAAACGGGAAATTATCAATACAAATCTTCATTTAAGTTTGACTATATTTATTATGAATAATAAAGACAAATTTCAAATAATTAAAGGTGAAGATGAAAAGAAAAAAATTGAATTTTTACATAACCTTTCTGATAAAAAATATAAAAAAATACCCGATGAATATATTAAAAAATATTTAAGTATTGCTAACGAAAATATTCAATGAGGTAAAACAACGAAAAGTTTGTAGAAAATGTTTAAAAAAAAAAAGATAAAGATAAAATGGGATTTAAATAGTTTATGAAGAGGATTTAAAAAAAAAAAAAATAGTAGCAAACACAACCTGCCTGTGGAATTTATTATTCTTCAAATTCCAAGATATTTTAAGCATCAACGACGTAGTCGTCAAATCACATTCTAAAAACAGCAAAAGAGGAACTTTTCTCGATCGAGACTCGATTAACACCTTGTATAAAAGTTTGGTGGAACCAAGAGAAATGTTTGTTCAGAGAACACATATTTTGGGTAGAAACCTTTGCAAACCAATCCAAATACTATAACCAAAACGGTTATAGCCCATCTCGTAGGGAGGGAGGGTCACGCAGTCACGGCTATAAATAATTTTTTTTTTACCACTTTTTATTTCTCTTTACGTTGTCATCGGGGTAAGGTGTATCAAGAATTTTCAAGAAGAAAGAAAAAAAAATATTACTTCATTTTGAGTTATATTCATCGTAATTCTTCTTTTAATAATGGGAGTGCAGAATGGAAATAGATTATTAATAAAACTGATTAAAAATGATTTTCTTAAAAAAAAGACGATATTAAACGGTGATAAAAGCGTCAAAAACACTCAATTTAACTTTTTAATTGACGTACCCACGTTAGTGTACCATTCGAATTATATTGGATCTTCAAATTTAGAATTTTATCGAAATCACTCTAATAATGATGAACGACTCTATAAATTACTGCCCCCTCTCGAAGATATGAAAATTTTCGTAAAAAGATTTACACAACTATATAATTCTTATAAGAATTTTAATCATACTAAATCGAATAATACGAATGATAAAACGAACAGGAAATATGATGCGAATGTAAAAGAAAATTACTTTTGGAGATCTATATCAAAAGAAGAAAGAATCAAATATATACAAGGTTTTTTATTTTGTAATCTCGATAGGTTTGTTCATGAACTCTCTTCTATAATTAAGGAAAGGAATATTCAATGTGAAAAGCTATTTCTCTTTCGCGATTATGGAAATATCGGTTTAAAAGAGAGGGAAAGTGAGAGGCGCAAAATAAGATATAAATATCTTGACGAAATTGAATTTAATCATTTAAAAGAAACATGCGATAATGAACGCGAAAACTTTGCCCGGGGAATATTTTTAATAGCCAAAATGATACCATTATGGGAAATATTGGATTATTTCGTTCTGACCGACTCTATGAAATATATTTCGGAATACCTAAGAGTTAATAACATATATTTTGATTGTAAAATAAATGAAATTTCCGTAGAAGTGGATGTTAATATGATTCGTTTTCTATTGAATTATGGGGAATCTACGAATTTAAAAGAGAAAAAAGGTCTCGTTGATTTTCAATCGACGGAAACGACGGAAAAGGAAATGAAACATTTTTTTTCGAATTTAAACATTTGTAAAAAAATTAAATGGCATGAAATTTTTGGCGATTTAAGAAACCCTTATTTTATGTGTTACGGATCTGATATCGATATGGTATTTTTTTCTTCTTGCGGTTTAATTAATGAATTTTTGACAATTAACAATCAAAAATTATTCGTTCTATTGAAAAAGGATAAAGAAAATCAACTCTTTGATATTTTGTCATTGAAAAACATGATAAAACCATTATTTATGTTCATCGCGATGATAATTTGCGGTAACGATTATTCTGATGGTCTCTTTGACAGAGCACAGAATAACGATAGATACAGGATTATCAATAATATTGTTAAATTTTCACAAAAATATTGTTGTTGTGAAATTTACAGTTTCAGAAACGTTTTATACCAAATCAATCAAGAAAGAAATATATGTTACAGGTGCCAAAAAATATATCATAGAGAATTGACTGCTTTAAATGAGTTTTTCATTAAAAAAATGAACGAATATAAAATACTCGATTATAAAAAATGGGTAAAAGATAGATCTTCCTTTTTTAATGAAGGAGGAAGAAAGATGGCAAGAAGAAATATTCAGGATTATGATCAAGATTATAATAATTTTTTAGCCCAATTTACTTATTATTATCATAATATTGCCGTTTTAGCGACTTCGCTGATAATAATAGCATCGAAAAAAATGATCAGTAAACAAAGAAGCGCTACGAAAAGTTGGACTAATTATTCAGAAAGTTGTATTTTTCACAAATTAAGCAAAAAATTTGAAAAGATATTTAATGTTTCCAACCCAAACAAGAAAAAAATTATCGATAACATATTTAACAATATAATAAAAGGAGAAGGCGGAGAAAATCTTCAGCTAGTCGATCAAAGTCAATTGCCGGAGAATGAAGAGGAACGGAATTTCTTACCCGGAAGATTATTGAAAGATAAAATAATCAAATTTTCAAACAATAAAACACCTACAGAAATTTGGTTTAAATTATTGTTGAGTATAATATATTACATTATTGGAAATTTCTCTTTACATTTAAAACAAATTAATAGTATTCCGCTGGCGCATGGCTGTAATATACAAACCAATAAATTATTTTCTTATCTTATCAGTTATAACGCGCCAAGAATAAGATGTATTTCATACTAAATTTAGACCACTTTTCAATTTGTCTAGATGAAATAATTCTATATTCTAAATTATTAAATATCATAAGCGATAAAGATAGAGACAGTGAAATTTTATTTAAATTAGAAAAAGATAAAAACAGATTTAATAATGATTCGCTCGTAACTTGTACTTCGCCTCGTATTAAAAGTGTAATATGTGAACAAACCGAAGTTTTTTCCTATTTGCAAACAGTATTTTTTAACATTTTGGAAAATAGTAAAAACATGGAAAATATTGAGAAATTTAATAATATTCAAATTCTTAAGTCTACAACTGCCATTAATTTGCAAACGGATGAAAAATTAATGCGAATAAACTTCGGTACTATTTTCAATTGTGAAGAGACATTAAATAATGATATTGTTAAAAAAGAACTCAGATTGAATCATAAGTATTCCCCCAAAATATCTCAAAATTATATAGATGCTTTAGGGAAGAAATTTAGTTCATCCTTCAATAAGAAATATATTATGTTACACTGTTTTGATCATACAGATAAAAAACCCAGTTTTGCGTTATTTTTTTCTACATTGACATATAAATGTTTTTCTTGTAATTTAAAGGGTAAACTTAATAATCAGATTTGTGATCAGATTTTTTTAAAAAATAAAATAATGAAATAAATTATTTGTTTTTGTCGCCTTTCACCTCACCATGTTCACGCAACGGAATTAATTTTTTTTTCATATTTCCCCATTTTTCGATAATTCGGTGCTTTATCCATTAACGCGTCGTATATTCAACAGACTCTTGATAACATAAGGAGGAATAAAAATTATTATCATCATTTGGTGGATTCCCGCATGAATAATAATAATTCTAAAGTATCTTTCTCGCCTTTTATTTTAACAAAAATATCATAATTACATTTTTGCAATCCTTATTTTCATATTCAAAAATAAGATTCGAGGACTCAGAAAATGCTACCTCATTCATGTTGTCGATGACAACAGAGTCGTCAAATCTCACTCTAGAAAACAGCAGCAAAAAAGAGGAACTTTTCTTAATCGAGATGGCGCGATTAACATTGTACGCCGTCTAATCTGGCAAGTTTTTACATAAAAGTTTGGCGGAACCAAGAGAAAAGTTGGTTCGGAGAACACATATTTTGGGTAGAAAAATTTTGCAAATCTATCCATAGTTGAAATACATAATACTGTAACCAAAACGGTTAACAATAATCTAAGATAAAATATTTCCATATGATAAAGATAGGAATAAAAATTTTAGGGAATCACCGTAACACGCAATTATTTTTTGATCTTCAAAATGAAATATTTTAGATAGATATAAACAAATAATTTTATTAAAATTATATTCAAATTTAATGATATTATGTTTTTCCAATACATATTGTACAGTATTTGTTAATATTTCTAAAAGATTTTCACATTTTTTTAAAGGATAACCAGTGATATATAATTTTTCGAAATATTTTTCAGGAATCCAAATATTTTCAAAATATATATTAAATTTAGCATTCAATTCAGGTTGGAGATTTTTATAAATACACAAAAATATGAAACATTTAGAAAAAGTTGAAAAGAATTCCCAATATTTAATCTGAATAAACTTTTCATTAAATATATTTTGAAAATATTGTTCTAATTTAATCCTGTTTTTTATTAAATCATAATACAAAAGCTGACAAATATTTTGTAATTTAAACATATTATTAAATGTGTTATAAAGCAAAATGTCTTTACTCAGAAGTATGCGAGTTGATTCGTAATTTGCGTTTTCTTTTTGTTGGTTTATAGAAATATTTTGAAAGAATAAAAAATTTTTATTATCAACTTCAACAAAAATTTTCTCAGAAGGAGTATCAATTTTTATTGATTTAAAAAGCCATCCTACTGTAATATTATCAAAAAACTGTTTTTCGTTTTCCAAAGCTTTATGAAATAAATAATAACTCAACTGGTTTTCATTATCTAGGTTTTTTAAAGAGCTATATTTGTGTTCCTTTGCTAATTTTTCCATTAATAATTATGCAAATCTATGATTTAAATCAATTAGAATGAATATGAAAAAAAAGTATTTACAAAATGTATTTTTGTTAAAATGAAACTCAAATTTTTGCTGGTGCGCACACAAGGAGGGAAAAATCATTAGGCAGGGGAGAGGGGTGACTTTTGGTATAAATGTGAAATCGAAAAAAGTTACCATTCTCATCACTTTGCTTCGTGAACGAGTTGAAATCTTCATCCGCGTTATTTCCCCCAACTTAGGCTGTTTCTTTGGGAATATTTTCTGAGTCCGCGAATCTCATTCTTTTCTAACCTTACTCCACTGCCCTCTGGTGTACCGATTAACTTGACGATCACCACCTTGTCAAAAAATCCTCCACCAAAGATTTTTTTTTCAACAAGTTTTTTTTTCGGGTAAACGAACTGATTCGGGGCTGAAAATTTACAACCTTTCTTTGATGAATTGAAATTAGCTGCACCGTCGCGATGTTTTTTTTTTATCTTTTTACCAAATTTTTAAGCCCCCACCTTGATCTTCATGCTTACCATAAGATTTTTTCATTCGAAAAGTAGAGATAAAGTAATGGTAAACATTTAGACAGGATCCATAGGGAGCCTTTTTTTAAGCCGTCGCACTCAAAAATTCTAGAAGGTTAAATAATTTTCAAATTATTTTTTTTTATTATTTATTTTTATTGCATATTTTGGGGGTGTTATTTGTTTAATTCATGTATTGTAATTAATGGTAAAAAAAGATTAATACAATAAAACTAACATGTTAAAGATTGAAAAAGTTAAAAATTGAAGCCAAAAATAATTTAGCAAATAAGTTTTTTTTTTTTTCATTTTATCATATTACTGATACACAACCGATGTTTTTTTTAATTATAGATTTGGGATATAGAGTATAACAAAATAAAAAATTATCACCGTATGATAATTTATTATTGATTTGTGCATCATTAAAACATATCTTTTAATTTAAACGATGGAATATCTACTAATTTTTCAGTTTTTTTAATCCATCCCATAAAATTCATTGCTTTATTATTATATTCAAAAAATTCATCAATATTATTAAAGTGTAAATTTGTAATTGATTGATGATAGAAACTGCATTTCGCTTCAGGTTTATCATAATAAGAAATATACGTGTTAATCTTTAAAACATCGTTGTCAATCCGGTTTTTCTCGATTAAGAGTTTATTATTAAAATCAAAATTTTAAAATAATCATTATAATGTTTGAATAACATTGATTTAAAATCACTCATTATTAAGAAAATTTTATTTCTTTCCTTAAAAAGGACAAATAAGTAATGAAGAAAAAAGTTATTTTGATACGCGATTAGTTTTTATGCGTTTGCTTCTATTACCGAAATGGGTAATTTCGCTCTCGATTTCATAAAATATTTGAGACATATTTTCTTGAAAATAATTAATAAAATCTTGACAACGGTGGCATAAATTCGTAATTAGAGACAAATCAGTTTGTCTCGTTTTATAGTCTTCGTAACATTTAAATATATCATCTTTTGCATTACAATTTGAACATTTGCTCCAAATAAAAAACAAAAGAAAGATTTGCATATTCACTATATGACCAGAACTTATTCCAAACAAATTCAATTCAATTTTAAATTTTCTAATAAGAATATATAAAATGCGTAATTTTGTAAAAACCTTTTCGTTATAAAAATTTTCACCGAAAATCTTTAATCCACCATATCCAAATTCGATATTTAATATTTTCGATGGAGAACATTTTGACATAAAAATTTGACGATAATTATGATTTAAAATAATATCGAGAAATTTTTCTATGTTATCGTTACGAAGCAACATAACGTGTAACACTGGTAAAAAAACCAAAAAAAACAAACAACTCAAGGTTAGGCCAGATTAAACAAGGTTTAAAAGGAGATGTGAACCTTAAAAAAAATTTTACCATTCTAACCAAATTCTTAACTAGGTTTTTTTTTAGGGGGAAGGGGGGCGACTCTCTGATGACGGAGAAGTTTGATGATCGCTTTACGGGGGCGGGGTAGGTCAAGAGTTGTCCCATTGATAACAAAGTTGCGGTTAAAAAAAAGTAACCAAGCTAGTCGATGCAACAGATGGAAGGTTAGAAAAGAGGGAGATTCGAGAACTCAGAAAATGCTCCTAAATTCATGTTGTTGATGACAACGAAGTCGTCAAATCTCACTCTAAAAACCAGAAAAAGAGGAACTTTTTTCAATCGAGACTCGATTGGCGCGATTAACATTGCACGCTGTCTTAATCTGACTAGTTTTACATAAAATTTGGTGGAACCAAGAGAAAAGTTGGTTCAGAAAACCCCCCACATATTTTGGGTAGAAAAACTTATCCATAGTTGAAATAATACTGTAACCAAAAGTCGAGAGGGTGACGGATCAAATTACCCTATGCAATATATATTTTTTTAAATTCTTTTAAATTTTCTTTTGAAAAGCAATCTGTACATAGTTTATCACTGAAATAACAACAGCCATTGATATATGAAGCTTGAGTTTTACAATTTAATTCATCACAAATCAATTTTTCACTAACTTCCAGAATTACACGAAGTTTATAAATCAAGGTTCTACAAATCGGACATTTTAATTTATGAAAATAATTATTATATGCATACACGTTTTGTTGAATAAAACACTCTATACAAAATACTAAATGCTGACAATTTAAGTAAACAATTGCTCTTCTGTTCATACAAATAACGCAAGATACGCTGTCAATATCATTATCTCCATTTTCTGAGTTTTCATAATAATGTTTTTCCTCAAGCCTTTTAATCATTAATTCGACAACATAATTGAAATCTTGTTTTATGAAATCGACTCCAAATGAAATTTCTTTCTTGTAAAAAAATAAAGATACCATTTCGCCCATTGATATCTGGTGAAAACCTATTTTTTTAAACATTTTATCTTTCTTCCAAATTTCTTCTAATTCCGACATGGAAAAATCTAAATGTTTTATCATTTCATTAATTTTTGTTTTCATTATATTTTTGGTAATCTGATAGAAAACTATTCTTTTAGCAAGCAAGTTGAACTCATCGAAAGATATTTCCAGATTGAAAGACTTTTCATGCATAGATAAAACAAATGGTAAAAACTTGACAACCTTATAATTAAGTCCTTCTAGGGGATACCTGTTGCGAAGAAAAATGTCGATATCTTCAATATTTTCATTTTTCAAAAGAATTTGTTTATGACCGTACAAAAATGTTGCTCTATTGTCTATCACATTGTAATAAAAAGGCATTCAGAGTTATATAATTAATTTTGTAGAAAATTACTAGATCCTACTTTCAATACATCCATAGAACATTGGAATTGGAAATACAAACCATCAGTGTCTACAAATTCATTTCCTTTCGTTAAATATCCAAAATATCGGATAAAGATTAAATTTAATCTTTGAAAATTATAGTGAGCGTAATACCTTTTTACACCCAGTATGACCTTGTTAGTGAGTATTGAATGTTTTTTATTTTGGAAAAAATCTCCTTTCAGATAATATTTATGGGCGGTTTGTTCAAACTCTGTTCCACAGACACAAAAACTAGAGTGACAATCACCGCACCTGGTATTATTATTATTTTCAGGAAGCTTTAAATTAAAAGGATCTTTTCTTTTCAAAATCAAAAAAAAAAGTTCGTACATTAGAATGATGTAGAATAACTAAATATCGACACCCTGTAACTTTATTCTGAAAGGGGAAATAATCTGAATGGGGAAATAATCTGAATGAGGAAATAATTTAAATTGGGAAATAATCTGAATGGGGAAATTATTTGAATTGGGAAATAATCTGAATGGGGAAATAATCTGAATGGGGAAATAATCTGAATGGGGAAATAATCTGAATTGAGGAAATAATCTGAATGGGGAAATAATCTGAATGGGCTAATAATCCGAATTGAGAAATATTCTGAATCGGGAAAAAATCTGAGTGGGGAAATAATCTGAATTGGGAAATAATCTGAATGGGGAAATAATCTGAATAGGGAAATAATCTGAATAGGGAAATAATCTGAATGGGGAAATAATCTGAATGGGGAAATAATTTAAATTAAGAAATAATCTGAATAAGGAAATAATTTGAATTGGTAAATAATTTGAATTTGGAAAAAATCTGAATGGGAAAATAATTTGAATTGGGAAATAATCTGAAAAGGGAAATAATCTGAATGGGGAAATAATCTGAATGGGGAAATAATCTGAATGGGGAAAGTAATCTGAATAGGCAAATAATCTAAATTGGGAAATTATCTGAATGGGGAAATAATCTGAATTGGGAAATAATCTGAATAGGGAAATAATTTGAATAGGGAAATAATTTGAATTGGAAAATTACTAAAATTTGGAAATAATCTGAATTGGGAAATAATCTGAATTGGGAAATAATCTGGAAGGGAAAAACATTTGAATTGGGAAAAAATTTGAATTAAAAAATAATCTGAATGGGGAAATAATTTGAATTGGGCATTAATCTGAATTGGGAAATAATCTGAATTGGGAAATAATCTGAATGGGGAAATTATTTGAAATTGGGAAATAATCTGAATGGGGAAATAAACTGAATGGGGAAATAATCTGAATGGGAAAATAATTTGAATTGGGAAATAATCTGAATGGGGAGATAATTTAAATTAGGAAATAATCTGAATGGGGAAATAATTTGAATTGGGAAATAATCTGAATTGGGAAATAATCAGAATTGGGAAATAATCTGAATGGGGAAATAATTTGAATTGGGAAATAATTTGAATTGGGAAATAATTTAAATTTGGAAATAATCAGAAATGGGAAATAATCTGAATTGGGAAATAATCTGAATTGGAAAATAATTTGAATTGGGAAATAATTTGAATTAAGAAATAATATGAATTAGGAAATAATCTGAATTAGGAAATAATCTGAATTGGGAAATAATCTGAATTGGGGCATAATCTGAATTGGGAAATAAATTAAATTGCGAAATAATCTGAATTGGGAAATAATTTGAATTGGGAAATAATCTGAATGGGGAAATAATTTGAATCAGGAAATAATCTGAATGGGAAAATAATTCGAATTGGGAAATAATCTAAATTGGGAAATAAGCTGAATGGGAAAATAATATGAATGGAGAAATAATTTAAATTGGGAAATTATTTGAATTGTGAAATAATCTGAATTGGGAAATAATCTGAATGGATGAATAATCTGAATCAGAAAATAATCTGAAAGGGGCAATAATCTGAATGGGGAAGTAATCTGAATTGGGAAATAATCTAAATTAGTAAATAATCTGTATTGGGAAATAATCTGAATGGGGAATAATCTGAATGGGGAAATAATCTGAATAGCGAAATAATCTGAATGGGGAAATAATCTAAATGGGGAAATAATCTGAATGGGAAAAAAATCTGAGTGGGGAAATAATCTGAATAGGGGAATAATCTGAATGGGGAAATAATCTGAATGGGGAAATAATCTGAATTGGGAAATAATCTGAATGGGAAATAATTTGAATAGAGAAATAATCTGAATGGGAAAATATCTAAATTGGGAAATAATCTGAATTTGGAAATAATCTGAATTGAGAAAAAATCTGAATTTTGAAATAATTTGAATTGAGAAATAATCTGAATGGGGAAATAATCTGAATGGGAAAATAATCTGAATTGGGAAATAATCTGAATGGGGAAATAATCTAAATGGGGAAATCATCTGAATAGGGAAATAATCTGAATTGGGAATTAATATGAATTGGGAAATAATCATAATAGGAAATAATTGAATTGGGAAATAATCTGAATTTGGCAATAATCTGAATGGGGAAATAATCTGAATTGGGAAATAATCTGAATTGGGAAATAATCTGAATTGGGAAATAATCTGAATTGGGAAATAATCTGAATGAGGAAATAATCTGAATTGGGAAATAATCTGAATTGGGAAATAATCTGAATTGGGAAATAATTTGAATTGGGAAATGATCTGAATGGGCAAATAATCTGAATTAGGAAATAATCTGAATTGGGAAATAATTTGAATTGGGAAATAATCTGAATTGGGAAATAATTTGAATTGGGAAATAATCGGAATTGGGAAATAATTTAAATTGGGAAATAATCTGAATTGGGAAATAATCTGAATTGGGAACTAATTTGAATGAGGAAATAATCTGAATGGGAAAATAATCTGATTGGGAAAAAAATCTGAATTGGGAAATAATCTGAATGGGGAAATAATCTGAATGGGAAAATAATTTAAATTGGGAAATAATTTAAATTAAGAAATAATCTGAATTGGGAAATAATCTTAATGGGGAAATAATCTGAATAGGGAAATAATCTGAATGGGGCAAAAATCTGAATGGGGAAATAAACTGAATTGGGAAATAATTTGAATTGGGAAATAATCTGAATTGAGAAATAATTTGAATTGGGAAATAATCTGAATGGGGAAATAATCTGAATGGGGAAATAATCTGAATTGGGAAATAATCTGAATTGGAAAATAATCTGAATGGGAAAATAATTTGAATTAAGAAATAATTTGAATTGGGAAATAAGTTGAATAGGGAAATAATTTGCATTAGGAAATAATTTGAATTGGGAAATAATCTGAATTGGGAATTAAATTGAATTGGGAAATAATCTGAATGGGGAAATAATTTGAATTTGGAAATAATTTGAATTGGGAAATAATCTAAATTGGGAAATAATTTGAATTGGGAAATAATCTGAATTAGGAAATAATTTGAATTGGGAAATAATTTGTATTGATAAATAATTTAAATTAGGAAATAATCTGAATGGTGAAATAATCTGAATTGTGAAATAATCTGAATGGGGAAATAATCTGAATGGGGAAATAATCTGATTATGGAAATAATCTGATTATGGAAATAATCTGAATGGGGAAATAATTTAAATTAAGAAATAATCTGAATAAGGAAATAATTTGAATTGGTAAATAATTTGAATTTGGAAAAAATCTGAATGGGAAAATAATTTGAATTGGGAAATAATCTGAAAAGGGAAATAATCTGAATGGGGAAATAATCTGAATGGGGAAATAATCTGAATGGGGAAAGTAATCTGAATAGGCAAATAATCTAAATTGGGAAATTATCTGAATGGGGAAATAATCTGAATTGGGAAATAATCTGAATAGGGAAATAATTTGAATAGGGAAATAATTTGAATTGGAAAATTACTAAAATTTGGAAATAATCTGAATTGGGAAATAATCTGAATTGGGAAATAATCTGGAAGGGAAAAACATTTGAATTGGGAAAAAATTTGAATTAAAAAATAATCTGAATGGGGAAATAATTTGAATTGGGCATTAATCTGAATTGGGAAATAATCTGAATTGGGAAATAATCTGAATGGGGAAATTATTTGAAATTGGGAAATAATCTGAATGGGGAAATAAACTGAATGGGGAAATAATCTGAATGGGAAAATAATTTGAATTGGGAAATAATCTGAATGGGGAGATAATTTAAATTAGGAAATAATCTGAATGGGGAAATAATTTGAATTGGGAAATAATCTGAATTGGGAAATAATCAGAATTGGGAAATAATCTGAATGGGGAAATAATTTGAATTGGGAAATAATTTGAATTGGGAAATAATTTAAATTTGGAAATAATCAGAAATGGGAAATAATCTGAATTGGGAAATAATCTGAATTGCAAAATAATTTGAATTGGGAAATAATTTGAATTAAGAAATAATATGAATTAGGAAATAATCTGAATTAGGAAATAATCTGAATTGGGAAATAATCTGAATTGGGGCATAATCTGAATTGGGAAATAAATTAAATTGCGAAATAATCTGAATTGGGAAATAATTTGAATTGGGAAATAATCTGAATGGGGAAATAATTTGAATCAGGAAATAATCTGAATGGGAAAATAATTCGAATTGGGAAATAATCTAAATTGGGAAATAAGCTGAATGGGAAAATAATATGAATGGAGAAATAATTTAAATTGGGAAATTATTTGAATTGTGAAATAATCTGAATTGGGAAATAATCTGAATGGATGAATAATCTGAATCAGAAAATAATCTGAAAGGGGCAATAATCTGAATGGGGAAGTAATCTGAATTGGGAAATAATCTAAATTAGTAAATAATCTGTATTGGGAAATAATCTGAATGGGGAATAATCTGAATGGGGAAATAATCTGAATAGCGAAATAATCTGAATGGGGAAATAATCTAAATGGGGAAATAATCTGAATGGGAAAAAAATCTGAGTGGGGAAATAATCTGAATAGGGGAATAATCTGAATGGGGAAATAATCTGAATGGGGAAATAATCTGAATTGGGAAATAATCTGAATGGGAAATAATTTGAATAGAGAAATAATCTGAATGGGAAAATATCTAAATTGGGAAATAATCTGAATTTGGAAATAATCTGAATTGAGAAAAAATCTGAATTTTGAAATAATTTGAATTGAGAAATAATCTGAATGGGGAAATAATCTGAATGGGAAAATAATCTGAATTGGGAAATAATCTGAATGGGGAAATAATCTAAATGGGGAAATCATCTGAATAGGGAAATAATCTGAATTGGGAATTAATATGAATTGGGAAATAATCATAATAGGAAATAATTGAATTGGGAAATAATCTGAATTTGGCAATAATCTGAATGGGGAAATAATCTGAATTGGGAAATAATCTGAATTGGGAAATAATCTGAATTGGGAAATAATCTGAATTGGGAAATAATCTGAATGAGGAAATAATCTGAATTGGAAAATAATCTGAATTGGGAAATAATCTGAATTGGGAAATAATTTGAATTGGGAAATGATCTGAATGGGCAAATAATCTGAATTAGGAAATAATCTGAATTGGGAAATAATTTGAATTGGGAAATAATCTGAATTGGGAAATAATTTGAATTGGGAAATAATCGGAATTGGGAAATAATTTAAATTGGGAAATAATCTGAATTGGGAAATAATCTGAATTGGGAACTAATTTGAATGAGGAAATAATCTGAATGGGAAAATAATCTGATTGGGAAAAAAATCTGAATTGGGAAATAATCTGAATGGGGAAATAATCTGAATGGGAAAATAATTTAAATTGGGAAATAATTTAAATTAAGAAATAATCTGAATTGGGAAATAATCTTAATGGGGAAATAATCTGAATAGGGAAATAATCTGAATGGGGCAAAAATCTGAATGGGGAAATAAACTGAATTGGGAAATAATTTGAATTGGGAAATAATCTGAATTGAGAAATAATTTGAATTGGGAAATAATCTGAATGGGGAAATAATCTGAATGGGGAAATAATCTGAATTGGGAAATAATCTGAATTGGAAAATAATCTGAATGGGAAAATAATTTGAATTAAGAAATAATTTGAATTGGGAAATAAGTTGAATAGGGAAATAATTTGCATTAGGAAATAATTTGAATTGGGAAATAATCTGAATTGGGAATTAAATTGAATTGGGAAATAATCTGAATGGGGAAATAATTTGAATTTGGAAATAATTTGAATTGGGAAATAATCTAAATTGGGAAATAATTTGAATTGGGAAATAATCTGAATTAGGAAATAATTTGAATTGGGAAATAATTTGTATTGATAAATAATTTAAATTAGGAAATAATCTGAATGGTGAAATAATCTGAATTGTGAAATAATCTGAATGGGGAAATAATCTGAATGGGGAAATAATCTGATTATGGAAATAATCTGATTATGGAAATAATCTGAATTAGGAAATAATCTGAATTGGAAAATAATCTGAACTGAGAAATAATTTGAATTGGGAAATAATCTGAATGGGGAAATAATCTGAATGGGTAAATAATATGAATTGGGAAATAATCTGAATGGGGAAATAATCTGAATTGGGAAAATATCTAAATTGGGAAATAATCTGAATTTGGAAATAATCTGAATTGAGAAAAAATCTGAATTTTGAAATAATTTGAATTGAGAAATAATCTGAATGGGGAAATAATCT
The DNA here is from genome assembly GCA_963969495.1 of Ceratothoa steindachneri. NCBI lineage: Eukaryota > Metazoa > Arthropoda > Malacostraca > Isopoda > Cymothoidae > Ceratothoa > Ceratothoa steindachneri. The sequence goes on along the minus strand of OZ018338.1, from coordinate 1,736,586 downwards.
GAATGAGAAAATAATCTGAATTGGGAAATAATCTGAATGGGGAAATAATCTGAATGGGGAAATCATCTGAATAGGGAAATAATCTGAATTGGGAATTAATATGAATTGGAAATAATCATAATAGGAAATAATTGAATTGGGAAATAATCTGAATTTGGCAATAATCTGAATGGGGAAATAATCTGAATTGGGAAATAATCTGAATTGGGAAATAATCTGAATTGGGAAATAATCTGAATTGGGAAATAATCTGAATGAGGAAATAATCTGAATTGGGAAATAATCTGAATTGGGAAATAATCTAAATTGGGAAATAATTTGAATTGGGAAATGATCTGAATGGGCAAATAATCTGAATTAGGAAATAATCTGAATTGGGAAATAATTTGAATTGGGAAATAATCTGAATTGGGAAAAAATTTGAATTGGGAAATAATCGGAATTGGGAAATAATTTAAATTGGGAATTAATCTGAATTGGGAAATAATCTGAATTGGGAACTAATTTGAATGAGGAAATAACCTGAATGGGAAAATAATCTGATTGGGAAAAAATCTGAATTAGGAAATAATCTGAATGGGGAAATAATCTGAATAGGAAAATAATTTAAATTGGGAAATAATTTAAATTGGGAAATAATCTGAATTGGGAAATAATCTTAATGGGGAAATAATCTGAATGGGGAAATAATCTGAATGGGGCAAAAATCTGAATGGGGAAATAAACTGAATTGGGAAATAATTTGAATTGGGAAATAATCTGAATTGAGAAATAATTTAAATTGGGAAATAATCTGAATGGGGAAATAATCTGAATGGGGAAATAATCTGAATTGGGAAATAATCTGAATTGGAAAATAATCTGAATGGGAAAATAATTTGAATTAAGAAATAATTTGAATTGGGAAATAAGTTGAATTGGGAAATAATTTGCATTAGGAAATAATTTGAATTGGGAAATAATCTGAATTAAGAATTAAATTGAATTGGGAAATAATTTGTATTGATAAATAATTTAAATTAGGAAATAATCTGAATGGTGAAATAATCTGAATTGTGAAATAATCTGATTGGGGAAATAATCTGAATGGGGAAATAATCTGATTAGGGAAATAATCTGAATTGGGAAATAATCTGAATTGGAAAATAATCTGAACTGAGAAATAATTTGAATTGGGAAATAATCTGAATGGGGAAATAATCTGAATGGGTAAATAATCTGAATTAGGAAATAATCTGAATTGGGAAATAATCTGAATGGGAAAATAATTTGAATTAAGAAATAATTTGAATTGGGAAATAAGTTGAATTGGGAAATAATTTGCATTGGGAAATAATTTGAATTGAGAATTAATCTAAATTGGGAATTAATTTGAATTTGGGAAATAATCTGAATTGGGAAATAATCTGAATTGGGAAATAATTTGAATTGGGAATTAATCTGAATTTGGAAATAATTTGAATGGGGAAATAATCTGAATAGGGAAATAATCTGAATGGGGAAATAATCTGAATAGAGAAATCATCTGAATGGGGAAATAATCTGTATGGGAAAATAATCTGAATTAGAAAATAATCTGAATTGGTAAATAATTTGAATTGGGAAATAATCTGAATTGGGAAATAATTTGAATTGGGAAATAATTTGAATTAGGAAATAATCTGAATTAGGAAATAATTTGAATAAGGAAATAATCTGAATGGGGAAATAATTTGAATTTGGAAATAATCAGAATTGGGAAATAAGCTGAATGGGGAAATAATTTAAATTAGGAAATTATTTGAATTAGGAAATAATCTGAATTGGGAAATAATCTGAATGGGGGAATAATCTGAATGGGGAAATAATCTGACTTAAGCAATAATCTGAATGTGGAAATAATCTGAATCTGGAAATAATCTAAATTGGTAAACAATCTGAATTGGGAAATAATCTAAATTGGGAAATAATCTGAATTGGGAAACAATATGAAATTGGAAATAATCTGAATTGCAAAAATAATTTGAATTGGGAAATAATCTGAATGGGGAAATAATTAGAATTAGGAAATAATTTGAATTGGGAAATAATTTGAATTGGGGAATAATTTGAATTGGGAAATAATTTGCATTGGGAAATAATTTGAATTGGGAAATAATCTAAATTAGGAAATAATCTGAAATAGGAAATAATCTGAATGGGGAAATAATCTGAATGAGGAAATAATCTGAATTGGGAAATAATCTGAATTGGGAAATAATTTGAATCGGAAATAATCTGAATGGGGAAATAATGTGAATGGGGAAATAATCTGAATTGGGAAATAATCTGAATTGGGAAATAATCTGAATTAGGAAATAATTTAAATTGGAAAATAATCTGAATGGGGAAATAATCTAAATGGGGAAATGATCTGAATGGGGAAATAATCTGGATTGGGAAATAATCTGAATGGGGAAATAATCTGAATTTGGAAATAATTTAAATTGGGAAATAATCTGAATGGGGAAATAATCTAAATGGGGAAATGATCTGAATGGGGAAATAATCTGGATTGGGAAATAATCTGAATGGGGAAATAATCTGAATTTGGAAATAATCTGAATTGAGAAATAATCTGAATTTCGAAATAATTGAATTGAGAAATAATCTGAATGGGGAAATAATCTGAATGGGAAAATAATCTAGATAAAGAAATAATCTGAATGGGGAAATAATCTGAATGGGGAAATCATCTGAATAGGGAAATAATCTGAATTGGGAAATAATATGAATTGGGAAATAATCTAAATAGGAAATAATTGAATTAGGAAATAATCTGAATGGGAAAAATAATCTGAATTGGGAAATAATCTGAATTGGGAAATAATATGCATTGGGAAATAATCTGAATTGGGAAATAATCTGAATGGGGAAATAATCTAAATGGGAAAATAATCTGAATGGGGAAATAATCTGATTGGGAAATAATCTGAATGAGGAAATAATCTGAATTGGGAAATAATCTGAATTGGGAAATAATCTGAATTGGGAAATAATTTGAATTGGGAAATGATCTGAATGGGCAAATAATCTGAATTAGGAAAGAATCTGAATTGGGAAATAATTTGAATTGGGAAATAATCTAAATTGGGAAATAATTTGAATTGGGAAATAATCGGAATTGGGAAATAATTTAAATTGGGAAATAATCTGAATTAGGAAATAATCTGAATTGGGAACTAATTTGAATGAGGAAATAATCTGAATGGGAAAATAATCTGAATTGGGAAATAATCTGAATTGGGAAATAATCTGAATTAGGAAATAATTTGAATTGGGAAATAATTTGTATTGATAAATAATTTAAATTAGGAAACAATCTGAATGGTGAAATAATCTGAATTGTGAAATAATCTGAATGGGGAAATAATCTGAATGGGGAAATAATCTGATTATGGAAATAATCTGATTATGGAAATAATCTGAATTGGGAAATAATCTGAATTGAAAAATAATCTGAACTGAGAAATAATTTGAATTGGGAAATAATCTGAATGGGGAAATAATCTGAATGGGTAAATAATCTGAATTGGGAAATAATCTGAATGGGGAAATAATCTGAATTGGGAAAATATCTAAATTGGGAAATAATCTGAATTTGGAAATAATCTGAATTGAGAAAAAATCTGAATTTTGAAATAATTTGAATTGAGAAATAATCTAAATGGGGAAATAATCTGAATGGGAAAATAATCTGAATTGGGAAATAATCTGAATGGGGAAATAATCTGAATGGGGAAATCATCTGAATAGGGAAATAATCTGAATTGGGAATTAATATGAATTGGAAATAATCATAATAGGAAATAATTGAATTGGGAAATAATCTGAATTTGGCAATAATCTGAATGGGGAAATAATCTGAATTGGGAAATAATCTGAATTGGGAAATAATCTGAATTGGGAAATAATCTGAATTGGGAAATAATCTGAATGAGGAAATAATCTGAATTGGGAAATAATCTGAATTGGAAAATAATCTGAATTGGGAAATAATTTGAATTGGGAAATGATCTGAATGGGCAAATAATCTGAATTAGGAAATAATCTGAATTGGGAAATAATTTGAATTGGGAAATAATCTGAATTGGGAAATAATTTGAATTGGTAAATAATCGGAATTGGGAAATAATTTAAATTGGGAAATAATCTGAATTGGGAAATAATCTGAATTGGGAACTAATTTGAATGAGGAAATAATCTGAATGGGAAAATAATCTGATTGGGAAAAAAATCTGAATTGGGAAATAATCTGAATGGGGAAATAATCTGAATAGGAAAATAATTTAAATTGGGAAATAATTTAAATTGGGAAATAATCTGAATTGGGAAATAATCTTAATGGGGAAATAATCTGAATGGGGAAATAATCTGAATGGGGCAAAAATCTGAATGGGGAAATAAACTGAATTGGGAAATAATTTGAATTGGGAAATAATCTGAATTGAGAAATAATTTGAATTGGGAAATAATCTGAATGGGGAAATAATCTGAATGGGGAAATAATCTGAATTGGGAAATAATCTGAATTGGAAAATAATCTGAATGGGAAAATAATTTGAATTAAGAAATAATTTGAATTGGGAAATAAGTTGAATTGGGAAATAATTTGCATTAGGAAATAATTTGAATTGAGAAATAATCTGAATTGGGAATTAATTTGAATTGGGAAATAATCTGAATGGGGAAATAATCTGAATTTGGAAATAATTTGAATTGGGAAATAATCTAAATTGGGAAATAATTTGAATTGGGAAATAATCTGAATTAGGAAATAATTTGAATTGGGAAATAATTTGTATTGATAAATAATTTAAATTAGGAAATAATCTGAATGGTGAAATAATCTGAATTGTGAAATAATCTGAATGGGGAAATAATCTGAATGGGGAAATAATCTGATTAGGGAAATAATCTGAATTGGGAAATAATCTGAATTGGAAAATAATCTGAACTGAGAAATAATTTGAATTGGGAAATAATCTGAATGGGGAAATGATCTGAATGGGTAAATAATCTGAATTGGGAAATAATCTGAATTGGGAAATAATCTGAATGGGAAAATAATTTGAATTAAGAAATAATTTGAATTGGGAAATAAGTTGAATTGGGAAATAATTTGCATTGGGAAATAATTTGAATTGAGAAATAATCTAAATTGGGAATTAATTTGAATTGGGAAATAATCTGAATTGGGAAATAATCTGAAGTGGGAAATAATTTGAATTGGGAATTAATCTGAATTTGGAAATAATTTGAATGGGGAAATAATCTGAATAGGGAAATAATCTGAATGGGGAAATAATCTGAATAGAGAAATCATCTGAATGGGGAAATAATCTGTATGGGAAAATAATCTGAATTAGAAAATAATCTGAATTGGTAAATAATTTGAATTGGGAAATAATCTGAATTGGGAAATAATTTGAATTGGGAAATAATTTGAATTAGGAAATAATCTGAATTAGGAAATAATTTGAATAAGGAAATAATCTGAATGGGGAAATAATTTGAATTTGGAAATAATCAGAATTGGGAAATAAGCTGAATGGGGAAATAATTTAAATTAGGAAATTATTTGAATTAGGAAATAATCTGAATTGGGAAATAATCTGAATGGGGGAATAATCTGAATGGGGAAATAATCTGACTTAAGCAATAATCTGAATGTGGAAATAATCTGAATCTGGAAATAATCTAAATTGGTAAAAAATCTGAATTGGGAAATACTCTAAATTGGGAAATAATCTGAATTGGGAAACAATAAGAAATTGGAAATAATCTGAATTGCAAAAATAATTTGAATTGGGAAATAATCTGAATGGGGAAATAATTAGAATTAGGAAATAATTTGAATTGGGAAATAATTTGAATTGGGGAATAATTTGAATTGGGAAATAATTTGCATTGGGAAATAATTTTAATTGGGAAATAATCTAAATTAGGAAATAATCTGAAATAGGAAATAATCTGAATGGGGAAATAATCTGAATGAGGAAATAATCTGAATTGGGAAATAATCTGAATTGGGAAATAATTTGAATCGGAAATAATCTGAATGGGAAAATAATGTGAATGGGGAAATAATCTGAATTGGGAAATAATCTGAATTGGAAAATAATCTGAATTAGGAAATAATTTAAATTGGGAAATAATCTGAATGGGGAAATAATCTAAATGGGGATATGATCTGAATGGGGAAATAATCTGGATTGGGAAATAATCTGAATGGGGAAATAATCTGAATTTGGAAATAATCTGAATTGAGAAATAATCTGAATTTCGAAATAATTGAATTGAGAAATAATCTGAATGGGGAAATAATCTGAATGGGAAAATAATCTAAATAAAGAAATAATCTGAATGGGGAAATAATCTGAATGGGGAAATCATCTGAATAGGGAAATAATCTGAATTGGGAAATAATATCAATTGGGAAATAATCTAAATAGGAAATAATTGAATTAGGAAAAAATCTGAATGGGAAAAATAATCTGAATTGGGAAATAATCTGAATTGGGAAATAATCTGAATGGGAAAATAATCTAAATGGGAAAATAATCTGAATGGGGAAATAATCTGAATTGAGGAAATAATCTGAATGGGGAAATAATCTGAATTGGGAAATAATCTGAATTAGGAAATAATCTGAATTTAGGAAATAATTTGAATTGTGAAAAAATCTAAATGGGGACATAATCTGAATGAGGAAATAATCTGAATTGGGAAATAATCTGAATGGGGAAATAATCTTAATGGGCAAATAATTTGAATTGGGAAATAATCTGAATGGGCAAATAATCTGAATTGGGAAATAATCTGAATTGGGAAATAATTTGAATGGGGAAATAATCTGAATTGGAAAATAATTTGAATTTGGAAATAATCTGAATTGGGAAATAATTTGAATTGGGAAATAATCTGAATTGGGAAATAATCTGAATTGGGAACTGATTTGAATGGGAAAATAATTTGAATTAAGAAATAATTTGAATTGGAAAATAAGTTGAATTGGGAAATAATTTGCATTGGGAAATAATTTGAATTGCGAAATAATCTAAATTGGGAATTAATTTGAATTCGGAAATAATCTGAATGGGGAAATAATCTAAATGGGGAAATAATCTGAATAGGGAAATAATCTGGATTGGGAAATAATTTGAATTTGGAAATAATCTGAATTGGGAAATAATTTGAATTGGGAAATAATCTGAATTGGGAAATAATCTGAATTGGGAACTGATTTGAATGGGAAAATAATTTGAATTAAGAAATAATTTGAATTGGAAAATAAGTTGAATTGGGAAATAATTTGCATTGGGAAATAATTTGAATTGCGAAATAATCTAAATTGGGAATTAATTTGAATTCGGAAATAATCTGAATGGGGAAATAATCTAAATGGGGAAATAATCTGAATAGGGAAATAATCTGAATAGGGAAATAATCTGAATGGGGAAATAATCTGAATTAGGAAATAATCTGAATTAGGAAATAATTTGAATTGTGAAAAAATCTAAATGGGGACATAATCTGAATGAGGAAATAATCTGAATTGGAAAATAATCTAAATGGGGAAATAATCTTAATGGGCAAATAATCTGAATTGGGAAATAATCTGAACTGAGAAATAATTTGAATTGGGAAATAATCTAAATGGGGAAATAATCTGAATGGGTAAATAATCTGAATTGGGAAATAATCTGAATTGGGAAATAATCTGAATGGGAAAATAATTTGAATTAAGAAATAATTTGAATTGGGAAATAAGTTGAATTGGAAAATAATTTGCATTGGGAAATAATTTGAATTGAGAAATAATCTAAATTGGGAATTAATTTGAATTGGGGAATAATCTGAATTGGGAAATAATCTGAATTGGGGAATAATTTGAATTGGGAATTAATCTGAATTGGGAAATAATTTGAATTGGGAAATAATCTGAATTGGGAAATAATTTGTAATTTGAATTTGGAAATAATTTGCATTGGGAAATAATTTGAATTAGGAAATAATCTGAAAGGTGAAATAATCTGAATTGTTAAATAATCTGAATGGGGAAATAATCTGAATGGGGAAATAATCTGAATGGGGAAATAATCTGAATAGGGAAATCATCTGAATGGGGAAATAATCTGAATAAGGAAATAATCTGAATTGGGAAATAATCTGAATTGGTAAATAATCTGAATTGGAAAATAATCTGAATGGGGAAATAATTTGAATTGGGAAATAATTTGACTTAGGAAATAATCTGAATTGGGAAATAATTTGAATAAGAAAATAATCTGAATGGGGAAATAATTTGAATTTGGAAATAATCAGATTTGGGAAATAAGCTGAATGGGGAAATAACCTGAATGGGGAAATAATTTAAATTAGGAAATTATTTGAATTTGGAAATAATCTGAATTGGGAAATAATCTGAATAAGGGAATAATCTGAATTAGAAAATAATCTGAAAGGGGCAATAATCTGAATGGGGAAGTAATCTGAATTGAGAAATAATCTAAATTAGTAAATAATCTGTATTGGGAAATAATCTGAATGGGGGAATAATCTGAATGGGGAAATAATCTGAATGGGGAAATAATCTGAATGGGGAAATAATCTGAATGGGGAAATAATATAAATGGGGAAATAATCTGAAGGGGAAAAAATTTGAATGGGGAAATAATCTGAATAGGGGAATAATCTGAATGGGGAAATAATCTGAATGGGGAAATAATCTGAATTGGGAAATAATCTGAATGGGAAATAATTTGAATAGGGAAATAATCTGAATTTGGAAGTAATGTGAATTGGCAACTAATTTGAATGAGGAAATAATCTTAATGGGAAAATAATCTGATTGGGAAAAAAATCTGAATTGGGAAATAATCTGAATGGGGAAATAATCTGAATGGGAAAATAATTTAAATTGGGAAATAATTTAAATTGGGAAATAATCTGAATTGGGAAATAATCTGAATGGGGGAATAATCTGAATTAGAAAATAATCTGAAAGGGGCAATAATCTGAATGGGGAAGTAATCTGAATTGAGAAATAATCTAAATTAGTAAATAATCTGTATTGGGAAATAATCTGAATGGGGGAATAATCTGAATGGGGAAATAATCTGAATGGGGAATTAATCTGAATGGGGAAATAATCTGAATGGGGAAATAATATAAATGGGGAAATAATCTGAAGGGGAAAAAATTTGAATGGGGAAATAATCTGAATATGGGAATAATCTGAATGGGGAAATAATCTGAATGGGGAAATAATCTGAATTGGGAAATAATCTGAATGGGAAATAATTTGAATAGGGAAATAATCTGAATTTGGAAGTAATGTGAATTGGCAACTAATTTGAATGAGGAAATAATCTTAATGGGAAAATAATCTGATTGGGAAAAAAATCTGAATTGGGAAATAATCTGAATGGGGAAATAATCTGAATGGGAAAATAATTTAAATTGGGAAATAATTTAAATTGGGAAATAATCTGAATTGGGAAATAATCTTAATGGGGAAATAATCTGAATGGGGAAATAATCTGAATGGGGCAAAAATCTGAATGGGGAAATAAACTGAATTGGGAAATAATTTGAATTGGGAAATAATCTGAATTGAGAAATAATTTGAATTGGGAAATAATCTGAATGGGGAAATAATCTGAATGGGGAAATAATCTGAATTGGGAAATAATCTGAATTGGAAAATAATCTGAATGGGAAAATAATTTGAATTAAGAAATAATTTGAATTGGGAAATAAGTTGAATTGGGAAATAATTTGCATTAGGAAATAATTTGAATTGAGAAATAATCTGAATTAGGAATTAATTTGAATTGGGAAATAATCTGAATGGGGAAATAATCTGAATTTGGAAATAATTTGAATTGGGAAATAATCTAAATTGGGAAATAATTTGAATTGGGAAATAATCTGAATTAGGAAATAATTTGAATTGGGAAATAATTTGTATTGATAAATAATTTAAATTAGGAAATAATCTGAATGGTGAAATAATCTGAATTGTGAAATAATCTGAATGGGGAAATAATCTGAATGGGGAAATAATCTGATTAGGGAAATAATCTGAATTGGGAAATAATCTGAATTGGAAAATAATCTGAACTGAGAAATAATTTGAATTGGGAAATAATCTGAATGGGGAAATAATCTGAATGGGTAAATAATCTGAATTGGGAAATAATCTGAATTGGGAAATAATCTGAATGGGAAAATAATTTGAATTAAGAAATAATTTGAATTGGGAAATAAGTTGAATTGGGAAATAATTTGCATTGGGAAATAATTTGAATTGAGAAATAATCTAAATTGGGAATTAATTTGAATTGGGAAATAATCTGAATTGGGAAATAATCTGAATTGGGAAATAATTTGAATTGGGAATTAATCTGAATTTGGAAAAAATTTGAATGGGGAAATAATCTGAATAGGGAAATAATCTGAATGGGGAAATAATCTGAATAGAGAAATCATCTGAATGGGGAAATAATCTGTATGGGAAAATAATCTGAATTAGAAAATAATCTGAATTGGTAAATAATTTGAATTGGGAAATAATCTGAATTGGGAAATAATTTGAATTGGGAAATAATTTGAATTAGGAAATAATCTGAATTAGGAAATAATTTGAATAAGGAAATAATCTGAATGGGGAAATAATTTGAATTTGGAAATAATCAGAATTGGGAAATAAGCTGAATGGGGAAATAATTTAAATTAGGAAATTATTTGAATTAGGAAATAATCTGAATTGGGAAATAATCTGAATGGGGGAATAATCTGAATGGGGAAATAATCTGACTTAAGCAATAATCTGAATGTGGAAATAATCTGAATCTGGAAATAATCTAAATTGGTAAACAATCTGAATTGGGAAATAATCTAAATTGGGAAATAATCTGAATTGGGAAACAATATGAAATTGGAAATAATCTGAATTGCAAAAATAATTTGAATTGGGAAATAATCTGAATGGGGAAATAATTAGAATTAGGAAATAATTTGAATTGGGAAATAATTTGAATTGGGGAATAATTTGAATTGGGAAATAATTTGCATTGGGAAATAATTTTAATTGGGAAATAATCTAAATTAGGAAATAATCTGAAATAGGAAATAATCTGAATGGGGAAATAATCTGAATGAGGAAATAATCTGAATTGGGAAATAATCTGAATTGGGAAATAATTTGAATCGGAAATAATCTGAATGGGGAAATAATGTGAATGGGGAAATAATCTGAATTGGGAAATAATCTGAATTGGGAAATAATCTGAATTAGGAAATAATTTAAATTGGGAAATAATCTGAATGGGGAAATAATCTAAATGGGGAAATGATCTGAATGGGGAAATAATCTGGATTGGGAAATAATCTGAATGGGGAAATAATCTGAATTTGGAAATAATCTGAATTGAGAAATAATCTGAATTTCGAAATAATTGAATTGAGAAATAATCTGAATGGGGAAATAATCTGAATGGGAAAATAATCTAAATAAAGAAATAATCTGAATGGGGAAATAATCTGAATGGGGAAATCATCTGAATAGGGAAATAATCTGAATTGGGAAATAATATGAATTGGGAAATAATCTAAATAGGAAATAATTGAATTAGGAAATAATCTGAATGGGAAAAATAATCTGAATTGGGAAATAATCTGAATTGGGAAATAAAATGCATTGGGAAATAATCTGAATTGGGAAATAATCTGAATGGGGAAATAATCTAAATGGGAAAATAATCTGAATGGGGAAATAATCTGAATTGAGGAAATAATCTGAATGGGGAAATAATCTGAATTGGGAAATAATCTGAATTAGGAAATAATCTGAATTTAGGAAATAATTTGAATTGTGAAAAAATCTAAATGGGGACATAATCTGAATGAGGAAATAATCTGAATTGGGAAATAATCTGAGTGGGGAAATAATCTTAATGGGCAAATAATTTGAATTGGGAAATAATCTGAATGGGCAAATAATCTGAATTGGGAAATAATCTGAATTGGGAAATAATTTGAATGGGGAAATAATCTGAATTGGAAAATAATTTGAATTTGGAAATAATCTGAATTGGGAAATAATTTGAATTGGGAAATAATCTGAATTGGGAAATAATCTGAATTGGGAACTGATTTGAATGGGAAAATAATTTGAATTAAGAAATAATTTGAATTGGGAAATAAGTTGAATTGGGAAATAATTTGCATTGGGAAATAATTTGAATTGCGAAATAATCTAAATTGGGAATTAATTTGAATTCGGAAATAATCTGAATGGGGAAATAATCTAAATGGGGAAATAATCTGAATAGGGAAATAATCTGAATGGGGAAATAATCTGAATGGGGAAATAATCTGAATTAGGAAATAATCTGAATTAGGAAATAATTTGAATTGTGAAAAAATCTAAATGGGGACATAATATGAATGAGGAAATAATCTGAATTGGGAAATAATCTGAATGGGGAAATAATCTTAATGGGCAAATAATCTGAATTGGGAAATAATCTGAACTGAGAAATAATTTGAATTGGGAAATAATCTAAATGGGGAAATAATCTGAATGGGTAAATAATCTGAATTGGGAAATAATCTGAATTGGGAAATAATCTGAATGGGAAAATAATTTGAATTAAGAAATAATTTGAATTGGGAAATAAGTTGAATTGGAAAATAATTTGCATTGGGAAATAATTTGAATTGAGAAATAATCTAAATTGGGAATTAATTTGATTTGGGGAATAATCTGAATTGGGAAATAATCTGAATTGGGAAATAATTTGAATTGGGAATTAATCTGAATTGGGAAATAATTTGAATTGGGAAATAATCTGTATTGGGAAATAATTTGAATTTGGAAATAATTTGCATTGGGAAATAATTTGAATTAGGAAATAATCTGAAAGGTGAAATAATCTGAATTGTTAAATAATCTGAATGGGGAAATAATCTGAATGGGGAAATAATCTGAATGGGGAAATAATCTGAATAGGGAAATCATCTGAATGGGGAAATAATCTGAATGGGGAAATAATCTGAATTGAGAAATAATCTGAATTGGTAAATAATCTGAATTGGAAAATAATCTGAATGGGGAAATAATTTGAATTGGGAAATAATTTGACTTAGGAAATAATCTGAATTGGGAAATAATTTGAATAAGAAAATAATCTGAATAGGGAAATAATTAGAATTTGGAAATAATCAGATTTGGGAAATAAGCTGAATGGGGAAATAACCTGAATGGGGAAATAATTTAAATTAGGAAATTATTTGAATTTGGAAATAATCTGAATTGGGAAATAATCTGAATGGGGGAATAATCTGAATTAGAAAATAATCTGAAAGGGGCAATAATCTGAATGGGGAAGTAATCTGAATTGAGAAATAATCTAAATTAGTAAATAATCTGTATTGGGAAATAATCTGAATGGGGGAATAATCTGAATGGGGAAATAATCTGAATGAGGAAATAATCTGAATTGGGAAATAATCTGAATGGGGAAATAATATAAATGGGAAAATAATCTGAAGGGGAAAAAATTTGAATGGGGAAATAATCTGAATAGGGGAATAATCTGAATGGGGAAATAATCTGAATGGGGAAATAATCTGAATTGGGAAATAATCTGAATGGGAAATAATTTGAATAGGGAAATAATCTGAATGGGAAAATATCTAAATTGGGAAATAATCTGAATTTGGAAGTAATGTGAATTGGCAACTAATTTGAATGAGGAAATAATCTGAATGGGAAAATAATCTGATTGGGAAAAAATCTGAATTGGGAAATAATCTGAATGGGGAAATAATCTGAATGGGAAAATAATTTAAATTGGGAAATAATTTAAATTGGGAAATAATCTGAATTGGGAAATAATCTTAATGGGGAAATAATCTGAATGGGGAAATAATCTGAATGGGGCAAAAATCTGAATGGGGAAATAAACTGAATTGGGAAATAATTTGAATTGGGAAATAATTTGAATTGGGAAATAATTTGAATTAGGGAAATAATTAGCATTGGGAAATAATTTGAATTGGGAAATAATCTAAATTTGGAAATAATCTGAATTAGAAAATAATCTGAATGGGGAAATAATCTGAATGAGGAAATAATCTGAATTGGGAAATAATCTGAATTGGGAAATAATTTGAATCAGAAATAATCTGAATGGGGAAATAATCTGAATGGGGAAATAATCTGAATTGGGAAATAATCTGAATTGGGAAATAATCTGAATTAGAAAATAATTTAAATTGGGAAATAATCTGAATGGGGAAATAATCTGAATGGGGAAATGATCTGAATGGGGAAATAATTTGAATTTGGAAATAATCTGAATGGGGAAATAATCTGAATGGGGAAATAATTTGAATTGGGAAATAATTTGAATTGGGAAAGAATCTGAATGAGGAAATAATTTGAATTGGGAAATAATCTAAATTGGGAAATAATCTGAATGGGGAAATAATCTGAATGGGGAAATAATCTGAATGGGGAAATAATCTGAATAGGGAAATAATCTAACTGGGGAAATAATCTGAATGGGGAAATAAACCTGAATGGGGAAATAATCTGAATGGGGAAATAATCTGAATTGGGTAATACTCTGAATTTTAAAAATAATTAGAATTGGAAAATAATTTGAATTCGGAAATAATCTGAATGGGGAAATAATCTGAATGGGAAAAAAAACTGAATTGGGAAATAATCTGAATTTCGAAATAATTTGAATTGAGAAATAATCTGAATGGGGAAATAATCTGAATGGGAAAATAATCTGAATAAATCAATAATCTGAATAGGGAAATAATCTGAATGGGGAAATCATCTGAATAGGGAAATAATCTGAATTGGGAAATAATATGAATTGGGAAATAATCTAAATAGGAAATAATTGAATTGGGAAATAATCTGAATGGGGAAATAATCTGAATTGGGAAATAATCTGAATTGGGAAATAATCTGCATTATGAAATAATCTGAATTGGGAAATAATCTGAATGGGGAAATAATCTGAATGGGAAAATAATCTGAATGGGGAAATAATCTGAATTGAGGAAATAATCTGAATGGGGAAATATTCCGAATTGGGAAATATTCTGAATTAGGAAATAATTTGAATTGCGAAATAATCTGAATGGGGAAATAATCTGAATGGGAAAATAATCTGAATGGGGAAATAATCTGAATTGAGGAAATAATCTGAATGGGGAAATATTCCGAATTGGGAAATATTCTGAATTAGGAAATAATTTGAATTGCGAAATAATCTAAATGGGGACATAATTTGAATGAGGAAATAATCGGAATTTGGAAATAATCTGAATGGGAAATAATTTGAATAGGGAAATAATTTGAATGGGTAAATATCTAAATTGGGAAATAATCTGAATTTGGAAATAATCTGAATTGAGGAATAATCTGAATTTCGAAATAATTTGAATTGAGAAATAATCTGAATGGGGAAATAATCTGAATGGGAAAATAATCTGAATAAAGAAATAATCTAAATAGGGAAATAATCTGAATTGGGAAATAATATGAATTGGGAAATTATCTAAATAGGAAATAATTGAATTGGGAAATAATCTGAATGGGGAAATAATCTTAATTGGAAAAATAATCTGAATTGGGAAATAATCTGCATTGGGAAATAATCTGAATTGGGAAATAATCTGAATAGGGAAATAATCTGAATGGGAAAATAATCTGAATGGGGAAATAATCTGAATTGAGGAAATAATCTGAATTGGCAAATAATCCGAATTGGGAAATAATCTGAATTAGGAAATAATTTGAATTGTGAAATAATCTAAATGGGGAAATAATTTGAATGAGGAAATAATCTGAATTGGGAAATAATCTGAATGGGGAAATAATCTTAATGGGCAAATAATTTAAATTGGGAAATAATCTGAATGGGCAAATAATCTGAATTGGGAAATAATCTGAATTGGGAAATAATTTGAATGGGGAACTAATCTGAATTGGAAAATAATTTGAATTGGGAAATAATCGGAATTGGGAAATAATTTGAATTGGGAAATAATCTGAATTAGGAAATAATCTGAATTGGGAACTGGGAATTGGGAAAATAATTTAAATTAAGAAATAATTTGAATTGGGAAATAAGTTGAATTGGGAAATAATTTGCATTGGGAAATAATTTGAATTGCGAAATAATCTAAATTGGGAATTAATTTGAATTGGGAAATAATCTGAATGGGGAAATAATCTTAATGGGGAAATAATCTGAATGGGGAAATAATCTGAATGGGGAAATAATCTGAATTGGGAAATAATCTGAATTGGGAAATAATCTGAAGTGAGAAATAATTTGAATTGGGAAATAAACTGAATTGGGAAAAAATCTGAATGGGTAAATACCTGAATTGGGAAATAATCTGAATGGGAAACTAATTCTAATTAAGAAATAATTTGAATTGGGAAATAAGTTGAATTGGCAAATAATTTGCATTGGGAAATAATTGAATTGAGAAATAATCTAAATTGGGAATTAATTTGAATTGGGAAATAATCTGAATGGGGAAATAATCTGAATTGGGAAATAATTTGAATTGGGAAATAATCTGAATTGGGAAATAATTTGAATTGGGAAATAATCTGAATTGGGAAATAATTTGAATTTGGAAATAATTTGCATTGGGAAATAATTTGAATTATGAAATAATCTGAAAGGTGAAATAATCTGAATTATTAAATAATCTGAATGGGGGAATAATCTGAATTGGGAAATAATCTGAATTGGGAAATAATTTGAATATGAAAATAATCTGAATGGGGAAATAATTTGAATTTGGAAATAATCAGAATTGGGGAAATAATCTGAATGGGGCAATAATCTGAATGGGAAAATAATCTGAATGGGAAAATAATTTGAATTAAGAAATAATTTGAATTAGGAAATAAGTTGAATTGGGAAATAATTTGCATTAGGAAATAATTTGAATTGAGAAATAATCTGAATTGGGAATTAATTTGAATTGGGAAATAATCTGAATGGGGAAATAATCTGAATTGGGAAATAATTTGAATAGGGAAATCATCTGAATGGGGAAATAATCTGAATGGGGAAATAATCTAAATTGGGAAATAATCTGAATTGGTAAATAATCTGAATTGGAAAATAATCTGAATGGGGAAATAATTTGAATTGGGAAATAATTTGAATTAGGAAATAAGTTGAATTGGGAAATAATTTGCATTAGGAAATAATTTGAATTGAGAAATAATCTGAATTGGGAATTAATTTGAATTGGGAAATAATCTGAATGGGGAAATAATCTGAATTGGGAAATAATTTGAATTGGGAAATAATCTGAATTGGGAAATAATCTGAATTAGGAAATAATTGGAATTGGGAAATAATTTGTATTGAAAAATAATTTAAATTAGGAAATAATCTGAATGGTGAAATAATCTGAAGTGTGAAATCATCTGAATGGGGAAATAATCTGAATGGGGAAATAATCTGAATAGGGAAATAATCTGAATGGGGAAATAATCTGAATAGGGAAATCATCTGAATCGGGAAATAATCTGAATGGGAAAATAATCTGAATTAGGAAATAATTTGAATTGGTAAATAATCTGAATTGGGAAATAATCTGAATGGGGAAATAATTTGAATTGGGAAATAATTTGAATTAGGAAATAATTTGAATTAGGAAATAAGTTGAATTGGGAAATAATTTGCATTAGGAAATAAGTTGAATTGGGAAATAATTTGCATTAGGAAATAATTTGAAATGAGAAATAATCTGAATTGGGAATTAATTTGAATTGGGAACTAATCTGAATTAGAAAATAATTTGAATTGTGAAATAATCTAAATGGGAACATAATCTGAAGAAGGAAATAATCTGAATTGGGAAATAATTTGAATTAGGAAATAAGTTGAATTGGGAAATAATTTGCATTAGGAAATAATTTGAATTGAGAAATAATCTGAATTGGGAATTAATTTGAATTGGGAAATAATCTGAATGGGGAAATAATCTGAATTGGGAAATAATTTGAATTGGGAAATAATGTGAATTGGGAAATAATTTGAATTGGGAAATAATCTGAATTAGGAAATAATTGGAATTGGGAAATAATTTGTATTGAAAAATAATTTAAATTAGGAAATAATCTGAATGGTGAAATAATCTGAAGTGTGAAATAATCTGAATGGGGAAATAATCTGAATGGGGAAATAATCTGAATAGGGAAATAATCTGAATGGGGAAATAATCTGAATAGGGAAATCATCTGAATGGGGAAATAATTTGAATTGGGAAATAATCTGAATGGGGAAATAATTTGAATTTGGAAATAATCAGAATTGGGGAAATAATCTGAATGGGGCAATAATCTGAATGGGAAAATAATCTGAATGGGAAAATAATTTGAATTAAGAAATAATTTGAATTTGGAAATAATTTGAATTGGGAAATAATTTGCAATGGGAAATAATTTGAATTGGGAAATAATCTAAATTACGAAATAATCTGAATTGTGAAATAATCTGAATGGGGAAATAATCTGAATGAGGAAATAATCTGAATTGGGAAATAATCTGAATTGAGAAATAATTTGAATCGGAAATAATCTGAATTGGGAACTGATTTGAATGGGAAAATAATTTGAATTAAGAAATAATTTGAATTGGGAAATAAGTTGAATTGGGAAATAATTTGAATTTGGAAATAATCAGAATTGGGAAATAAGCTGAATGGGGAAAAAAGCTGAATGGGGAAATAATTTAAATTAGGAAATTATTTGAATTAGGAAATAATCTGAATTGGGAAATAATCTGAATGGGGAAATAATCTGAATGGGGAAATAATCTGAATGGGAAAATAATCGGAATTGGGAAATAATATGAATGGGAAATAATTTGAATAGGGAAATAATCTGAATGGGGAAATATCTAAATTGGGAAATAATCTGAATTTGGAAATAATCTGAATTGAGAAATAATCTGAATTTCGAAATAATTTTAATTGAGAAATAATCTGAATGGGGAAATAATCTGAATGGGAAAATAATCTGAATGGTGAAATAATCTGAATGGGGAAATATTCTGAATGGGAAAATCATCTGAATAGGGAAATAATCTGAATTTGGAAATAATTTGAATTGGGAAATAATCTAAATAGGAAATAATTGAATTGGGAAATAATCTGAATGGGGAAATAATCTGAATTGGGAAATAATCTGAATTGAGGAAATAAGACGAATGGGGAAATAATCTAAATTGGGAAATAATCTGAATTGAGAAATAATTTGAATGGGGAAATAATCTGAATGGGGAAATAATCTGAATTTGGAAATAATCTGAATGGAGAAATAATCTGAATTGGGGAATAATCTGAATTGGGAAATGATCTCAATGGGGAAATAATTTGAATTGGGAAATAATTTGAATTGGAAAATAATTTGAATTGGGAAATAATTTGAATTGGGAAATAATTTGAATTGGGAAATAATTTACATTAGGAAATAATTTGAATTGGGAAATAATCTGAATTGGGAAATAATCTGAATGGGGAAATAATCTGAATAAGGAAATATTCTGAATTGGGAAATAATCTGAATGGGGAAATAATCTGAATGGGAAAATAATCTGAATGGGGAAATAATCTGAATTGAGGAAATAATCTGAATGGGGAAAATAATCTGAATTGGGAAATAATCTGAATTGGGAAATAATCTGAATTAGAAAATAATTTGAATTGTGAAATAATCTAAATGGGGACATAATCTGAAGGAGGAAATAATCTGAATTGGGAAATAATCTGAATTGGTAAATAATCTGTATTGGAAAATAATCTGAATGGGAAAATAATTTGAATTGGGAAATAATTTGAATTAGGAAATAAGTTGAATTGGGAAATAATTTGCATTAGGAAATAATTTGAATTGAGAAATAATCTGAATTGGGAATTAATTTGAATTGGGAAATAATCTGAATGGGGAAATAATCTGAATTGGGAAATAATTTGAATTGGGAAATAATCTGAATTGGGAAATAATTTGAATTGGAAAATAATCTGAATTAGGAAATAATTGAAATTGGGAAATAATTTGTATTGAAAAATAATTTAAATTAGGAAATAATCTAAATGGTGAAATAATCTGAAGTGTGAAATAATCTGAATGGGGAAATAATCTGAATGGGGAAATAATCTGAATAGGGAAATAATCTGAATGGGGAAATAATCTGAATAGGGAAATCATCTGAATGGGGAAATAATCTGAATGGGAAAATAATCTGAATTAGGAAATAATTTGAATTGGTAAATAATCTGAATTGGGAAATAATCTGAATAGGGAAATAATTTGAATTGGGAAATAATTTGAATTAGGAAATAATTTGAATTAGGAAATAAGTTGAATTGGGAAATAATTTGCATTAGGAAATAAGTTGAATTGGGAAATAATTTGCATTAGGAAATAAGTTGAATTGAGAAATAATCTGAATTGGGAATTAATTTGAATTGGGAAATTATCTGAATTAGAAAATAATTTGAATTGTGAAATAATCTAAATGGGGACATAATCTGAAGGAGGAAATAATCTGAATTGGGAAATAATTTGAATTAGGAAATAAGTTGAATTGGGAAATAATTTGCATTAGGAAATAATTTGAATTGAGAAATAATCTGAATTGGGAATTAATTTGAATTGGGAAATAATCTGAATGGGGAAATAATCTGAATTGGGAAATAATTTGAATTGGGAAATAATCTGAATTGGGAAATAATTTGAATTGGGAAATAATCTGAATTGGGAAATAATTTAAATTGGGAAATGATCTGAATGGGCAAATAATCTGAATTAGGAAAGAATCTGAATTGGGAAATAATTTGAATTGGGAAATAATCTAAATTGGGAAATAATTTGAATTGGGAAATAATCGGAATTGGGAAATAATTTAAATTGGGAAATAATCTGAATTAGGAAATAATCTGAATTGGGAACTAATTTGAATGAGGAAATAATCTGAATGGGAAAATAATCTGAATTGGGAAATAATCTGAATTGGGAAATAATCTGAATTAGGAAATAATTTGAATTGGGAAATAATTTGTATTGATAAATAATTTAAATTAGGAAACAATCTGAATGGTGAAATAATCTGAATTGTGAAATAATCTGAATGGGGAAATAATCTGAATGGGGAAATAATCTGATTATGGAAATAATCTGATTATGGAAATAATCTGAATTGGGAAATAATCTGAATTGGAAAATAATCTGAACTGAGAAATAATTTGAATTGGGAAATAATCTGAATGGGGAAATAATCTGAATGGGTAAATAATCTGAATAGGGAAATCATCTGAATAGGGAAATAATCTGAATTGGGAATTAATATGAATTGGAAATAATCATAATAGGAAATAATTGAATTGGGAAATAATCTGAATTTGGCAATAATCTGAATGGGGAAATAATCTGAATTGGGAAATAATCTGAATTGGGAAATAATCTGAATTGGGAAATAATCTGAATTGGGAAATAATCTGAATGAGGAAATAATCTGAATTGGGAAATAATCTGAATTGGGAAATAATCTGAATTGGGAAATAATTTGAATTGGGAAATGATCTGAATGGGCAAATAATCTGAATTAGGAAATAATCTGAATTGGGAAATAATTTGAATTGGGAAATAATCTGAATTGGGAAATAATTTGAATTGGGAAATAATCGGAATTGGGAAATAATTTAAATTGGGAAATAATCTGAATTGGGAAATAATCTGAATTGGGAACTAATTTGAATGAGGAAACAATCTGAATGGGAAAATAATCTGATTGGGAAAAAAATCTGAATTGGGAAATAATCTGAATGGGGAAATAATCTGAATAGGAAAATAATTTAAATTGGGAAATAATTTAAATTGGGAAATAATCTGAATTGGGAAATAATCTTAATGGGGAAATAATCTGAATGGGGAAATAATCTGAATGGGGCAAAAATCTGAATGGGGAAATAAACTGAATTGGAAAATAATTTGAATTGGGAAATAATCTGAATTGAGAAATAATTTGAATTGGGAAATAATCTGAATGGGGAAATAATCTGAATGGGGAAATAATCTGAATTGGGAAATAATCTGAATTGGAAAATAATCTGAATGGGAAAATAATTTGAATTAAGAAATAATTTGAATTGGGAAATAAGTTGAATTGGGAAATAATTTGCATTAGGAAATAATTTGAATTGAGAAATAATCTGAATTGGGAATTAATTTGAATTGGGAAATAATCTGAATGGGGAAATAATCTGAATTTGGAAATAATTTGAATTGGGAAATAATCTAAATTGGGAAATAATTTGAATTGGGAAATAATCTGAATTAGGAAATAATTTGAATTGGGAAATAATTTGTATTGATAAATAATTTAAATTAGGAAATAATCTGAATGGTGAAATAATCTGAATTGTGAAATAATCTGAATGGGGAAATAATCTGAATGGGGAAATAATCTGATTAGGGAAATAATCTGAATTGGGAAATAATCTGAATTGGAAAATAATCTGAACTGAGAAATAATTTGAATTGGGAAATAATCTGAATGGGGAAATGATCTGAATGGGTAAATAATCTGAATTGGGAAATAATCTGAATTGGGAAATAATCTGAATGGGAAAATAATTTGAATTAAGAAATAATTTGAATTGGGAAATAAGTTGAATTGGGAAATAATTTGCATTGGGAAATAATTTGAATTGAGAAATAATCTAAATTGGGAATTAATTTGAATTGGGAAATAATCTGAATTGGGAAATAATCTGAAGTGGGAAATAATTTGAATTGGGAATTAATCTGAATTTGGAAATAATTTGAATGGGGAAATAATCTGAATAGGAAAATAATCTGAATGGGGAAATAATCTGAATAGAGAAATCATCTGAATGGGGAAATAATCTGTATGGGAAAATAATCTGAATTAGAAAATAATCTGAATTGGTAAATAATTTGAATTGGGAAATAATCTGAATTGGGAAATAATTTGAATTTGGAAATAATTTGAATTAGGAAATAATCTGAATTAGGAAATAATTTGAATAAGGAAATAATCTGAATGGGGAAATAATTTGAATTTGGAAATAATCAGAATTGGGAAATAAGCTGAATGGGGAAATAATTTAAATTAGGAAATTATTTGAATTAGGAAATAATCTGAATTGGGAAATAATCTGAATGGGGGAATAATCTGAATGGGGAAATAATCTGACTTAAGCAATAATCTGAATGTGGAAATAATCTGAATCTGGAAATAATCTAAATTGGTAAACAATCTGAATTGGGAAATAATCTAAATTGGGAAATAATCTGAATTGGGAAACAATATGAAATTGGAAATAATCTGAATTGCAAAAATAATTTGAATTGGGAAATAATCTGAATGGGGAAATAATTAGAATTAGGAAATAATTTGAATTGGGAAATAATTTGAATTGGGGAATAATTTGAATTGGGAAATAATTTGCATTGGGAAATAATTTTAATTGGGAAATAATCTAAATTAGGAAATAATCTGAAATAGGAAATAATCTGAATGGGGAAATAATCTGAATGAGGAAATAATCTGAATTGGGAAATAATCTGAATTGGGAAATAATTTGAATCGGAAATAATCTGAATGGGAAAATAATGTGAATGGGGAAATAATCTGAATTGGGAAATAATCTGAATTGGGAAATAATCTGAATTAGCAAATAATTTAAATTGGGAAATAATCTGAATGGGGAAATAATCTAAATGGGGAAATGATCTGAATGGGGAAATAATCTGGATTGGGAAATAATCTGAATAGGGAAATAATCTGAATGGGGAAATAATCTGAATAGGGAAATCATCTGAATCGGGAAATAATCTGAATGGGAAAATAATCTGAATTAGGAAATAATTTGAATTGGTAAATAATCTGAATTGGGAAATAATCTGAATGGGGAAATAATTTGAATTGGGAAATAATTTCAATTAGGAAATAATTTGAATTAGGAAATAAGTTGAATTGGGAAATAATTTGCATTAGGAAATAAGTTGAATTGGGAAATAATTTGCATTAGGAAATAATTTGAAATGAGAAATAATCTGAATTGGGAATTAATTTGAATTGGGAACTAATCTGAATTAGAAAATAATTTGAATTGTGAAATAATCTAAATGGGAACATAATCTGAAGAAGGAAATAATCTGAATTGGGAAATAATTTGAATTAGGAAATAAGTTGAATTGGGAAATAATTTGCATTAGGAAATAATTTGAATTGAGAAATAATCTGAATTGGGAATTAATTTGAATTGGGAAATAATCTGAATGGGGAAATAATCTGAATTGGGAAATAATTTGAATTGGGAAATAAAGTGAAGTGGGAAATAATTTGAATTGGGAAATAATCTGAATTAGGAAATAATTGGAATTGGGAAATAATTTGTATTGAAAAATAATTTAAATTAGGAAATAATCTGAATGGTGAAATAATCTGAAGTGTGAAATAATCTGAATGGGGAAATAATCTGAATGGGGAAATAATCTGAATAGGGAAATAATCTGAATGGGGAAATAATCTGAATAGGGAAATCATCTGAATGGGGAAATAATTTGAATTGGGAAATAATCTGAATGGGGAAATAATTTGAATTTGGAAATAATCAGAATTGGGGAAATAATCTGAATGGGGCAATAATCTGAATGGGAAAATAATCTGAATGGGAAAATAATTTGAATTAAGAAATAATTTGAATTTGGAAATAATTTGAATTGGGAAATAATTTGCAATGGGAAATAATTTGAATTGGGAAATAATCTAAATTAGGAAATAATCTGAATTGTGAAATAATCTGAATGGGGAAATAATCTGAATGAGGAAATAATCTGAATTGGGAAATAATCTGAATTGAGAAATAATTTGAATCGGAAATAATCTGAATTGGGAACTGATTTGAATGGGAAAATAATTTGAATTAAGAAATAATTTGAATTGGGAAATAAGTTGAATTGGGAAATAATTTGAATTTGGAAATAATCAGAATTGGGAAATAAGCTGAATGGGGAAAAAAGCTGAATGGGGAAATAATTTAAATTAGGAAATTATTTGAATTAGGAAATAATCTGAATTGGGAAATAATCTGAATGGGGAAATAATCTGAATGGGGAAATAATCTGAATGGGAAAATAATCGGAATTGGGAAATAATATGAATGGGAAATAATTTGAATAGGGAAATAATCTGAATGGGGAAATATCTAAATTGGGAAATAATCTGAATTTTGAAATAATCTGAATTGAGAAATAATCTGAATTTCGAAATAATTTGAATTTGAGAAATAATCTGAATGGGGAAATAATCTGAATGGGTAAATAATCTGAATGGTGAAATAATCTGAATGGGGAAATATTCTGAATGGGAAAATCATCTGAATAGGGAAATAATCTGAATTTGGAAATAATATGAATTGGGAAATAATCTAAATAGGAAATAATTGAATTGGGAAATAATCTGAATGGGGAAATAATCTGAATTGGGAAATAATCTGAATTGAGGAAATAAGACGAATGGGGAAATAATCTAAATTGGGAAATAATCTGAATTGAGAAATAATTTGAATGGGGAAATAATCTGAATGGGGAAATAATCTGAATTTGGAAATAATCTGAATGGAGAAATAATCTGAATTGGGGAATAATCTGAATTGGGAAATGATCTCAATGGGGAAATAATTTGAATTGGGAAATAATTTGAATTGGAAAATAATTTGAATTGGGAAATAATTTGAATTGGGAAATAATTTGAATTGGGAAATAATTTACATTAGGAAATAATTTGAATTGGGAAATAATCTGAATTGTGAAATAATCTGAATGGGGAAATAATCTGAATGGGGAAATATTCTGAATTGGGAAATAATCTGAATGGGGAAATAATCTGAATGGGAAAATAATCTGAATGGGGAAATAATCTGAATTGAGGAAATAATCTGAATGGGGAAAATAATCTGAATTGGGAAATAATCTGAATTGGGAAATAATCTGAATTAGAAAATAATTTGAATTGTGAAATAATCTAAATGGGGACATAATCTGAAGGAGGAAATAATCTGAATTGGGAAATAATCTGAATTGGTAAATAATCTGTATTGGAAAATAATCTGAATGGGAAAATAATTTGAATTGGGAAATAATTTGAATTAGGAAATAAGTTGAATTGGGAAATAATTTGCATTAGGAAATAATTTGAATTGAGAAATAATCTGAATTGGGAATTAATTTGAATTGGGAAATAATCTGAATGGGGAAATAATCTGAATTGGGAAATAATTTGAATTGGGAAATAATCTGAATTGGGAAATAATTTGAATTGGAAAATAATCTGAATTAGGAAATAATTGAAATTGGGAAATAATTTGTATTGAAAAATAATTTAAATTAGGAAATAATCTAAATGGTGAAATAATCTGAAGTGTGAAATAATCTGAATGGGGAAATAATCTGAATGGGGAAATAATCTGAATAGGGAAATAATCTGAATGGGGAAATAATCTGAATAGGGAAATCATCTGAATGGGGAAATAATCTGAATGGGAAAATAATCTGAATTAGGAAATAATTTGAATTGGTAAATAATCTGAATTGGGAAATAATCTGAATAGGGAAATAATTTGAATTGGGAAATAATTTGAATTAGGAAATAATTTGAATTAGGAAATAAGTTGAATTGGGAAATAATTTGCATTAGGAAATAAGTTGAATTGGGAAATAATTTGCATTAGGAAATAAGTTGAATTGAGAAATAATCTGAATTGGGAATTAATTTGAATTGGGAAATTATCTGAATTAGAAAATAATTTGAATTGTGAAATAATCTAAATGGGGACATAATCTGAAGGAGGAAATAATCTGAATTGGGAAATAATTTGAATTAGGAAATAAGTTGAATTGGGAAATAATTTGCATTAGGAAATAATTTGAATTGAGAAATAATCTGAATTGGGAATTAATTTGAATTGGGAAATAATCTGAATGGGGAAATAATCTGAATTGGGAAATAATTTGAATTGGGAAATAATCTGAATTGGGAAATAATTTGAATTGGGAAATAATCTGAATTGGGAAATAATTTAAATTGGGAAATGATCTGAATGGGCAAATAATCTGAATTAGGAAAGAATCTGAATTGGGAAATAATTTGAATTGGGAAATAATCTAAATTGGGAAATAATTTGAATTGGGAAATAATCGGAATTGGGAAATAATTTAAATTGGGAAATAATCTGAATTAGGAAATAATCTGAATTGGGAACTAATTTGAATGAGGAAATAATCTGAATGGGAAAATAATCTGAATTGGGTAATAATCTGAATTGGGAAATAATCTGAATTAGGAAATAATTTGAATTGGGAAATAATTTGTATTGATAAATAATTTAAATTAGGAAACAATCTGAATGGTGAAATAATCTGAATTGTGAAATAATCTGAATGGGGAAATAATCTGAATGGGGAAATAATCTGATTATGGAAATAATCTGATTATGGAAATAATCTGAATTGGGAAATAATCTGAATTGGAAAATAATCTGAACTGAGAAATAATTTGAATTGGGAAATAATCTGAATGGGGAAATAATCTGAATGGGTAAATAATCTGAATTGGGAAATAATCTGAATGGGGAAATAATCTGAATTGGGAAAATATCTAAATTGGGAAATAATCTGAATTTGGAAATAATCTGAATTGAGAAAAAATCTGAATTTTGAAATAATTTAAATTGAGAAATAATCTAAATGGGGAAATAATCTGAATGGGAAAATAATCTGAATTGGGAAATAATCTGAATGGGGAAATAATCTGAATGGGGAAATCATCTGAATAGGGAAATAATCTGAATTGGGAATTAATATGAATTGGAAATAATCATAATAGGAAATAATTGAATCGGGAAATAATCTGAATTTGGCAATAATCTGAATGGGGAAATAATCTGAATTGGGAAATAATCTGAATTGGGAAATAATCTGAATTGGGAAATAATCTGAATTGGGAAATAATCTGAATGAGGAAATAATCTGAATTGGGAAATAATCTGAATTGGGAAATAATCTGAATTGGGAAATAATTTGAATTGGGAAATGATCTGAATGGGCAAATAATCTGAATTAGGAAATAATCTGAATTGGGAAATAATTTGAATTGGGAAATAATCTGAATTGGGAAATAATTTGAATTGGGAAATAATCGGAATTAGGAAATAATTTAAATTGGGAAATAATCTGAATTGGGAAATAATCTGAATTGGGAACTAATTTGAATGAGGAAATAATCTGAATGGGAAAATAATCTGATTGGGAAAAAAATCTGAATTGGGAAATAATCTGAATGGGGAAATAATCTGAATAGGAAAATAATTTAAATTGGGAAATAATTTAAATTGGGAAATAATCTGAATTGGGAAATAATCTTAATGGGGAAATAATCTGAATGGGGAAATAATCTGAATGGGGCAAAAATCTGAATGGGGAAATAAACTGAATTGGAAAATAATTTGAATTGGGAAATAATCTGAATTGAGAAATAATTTGAATTGGGAAATAATCTGAATGGGGAAATAATCTGAATGGGGAAATAATCTGAATTGGGAAATAATCTGAATTGGAAAATAATCTGAATGGGAAAATAATTTGAATTAAGAAATAATTTGAATTGGGAAATAAGTTGAATTGGGAAATAATTTGCATTAGGAAATAATTTGAATTGAGAAATAATCTGAATTGGGAATTAATTTGAATTGGGAAATAATCTGAATGGGGAAATAATCTGAATTTGGAAATAATTTGAATTGGGAAATAATCTAAATTGGGAAATAATTTGAATTGGGAAATAATCTGAATTAGGAAATAATTTGAATTGGGAAATAATTTGTATTGATAAATAATTTAAATTAGGAAATAATCTGAATGGTGAAATAATCTGAATTGTGAAATAATCTGAATGGGGAAATAATCTGAATGGGGAAATAATCTGATTATGGAAATAATCTGAATTGGGAAATAATCTGAATTGGAAAATAATCTGAACTGAGAAATAATTTGAATTGGGAAATAATCTGAATGGGGAAATGATCTGAATGGGTAAATAATCTGATTTGGGAAATAATCTGAATTGGGAAATAATCTGAATGGGAAAATAATTTGAATTAAGAAATAATTTGAATTGGGAAATAAGTTGAATTGGGAAATAATTTGCATTGGGAAATAATTTGAATTGAGAAATAATCTAAATTGGGAATTAATTTGAATTAGGAAATTATCTGAATTGGGAAATAATCTGAAGTGGGAAATAATTTGAATTGGGAATTAATCTGAATTTGGAAATAATTTGAATGGGGAAATAATCTGAATAGGAAAATAATCTGAATGGGGAAATAATCTGAATAGAGAAATCATCTGAATGGGGAAATAATCTGTATGGGAAAATAATCTGAATTAGAAAATAATCTGAATTGGTAAATAATTTGAATTGGGAAATAATCTGAATTGGGAAATAATTTGAATTGGGAAATAATTTGAATTAGGAAATAATCTGAATTAGGAAATAATTTGAATAAGGAAATAATCTGAATGGGGAAATAATTTGAATTTGGAAATAATCAGAATTGGGAAATAAGCTGAATGGGGAAATAATTTAAATTAGGAAATTATTTGAATTAGGAAATAATCTGAATTGGGAAATAATCTGAATGGGGGAATAATCTGAATGGGGAAATAATCTGACTTAAGCAATAATCTGAATGTGGAAATAATCTGAATCTGGAAATAATCTAAATTGGTAAACAATCTGAATTGGGAAATAATCTAAATTGGGAAATAATCTGAATTGGGAAACAATATGAAATTGGAAATAATCTGAATTGCAAAAATAATTTGAATTGGGAAATAATCTGAATGGGGAAATAATTAGAATTAGGAAATAATTTGAATTGGGAAATAATTTGAATTGGGGAATAATTTGAATTGGGAAATAATTTGCATTGGGAAATAATTTTAATTGGGAAATAATCTAAATTAGGAAATAATCTGAAATAGGAAATAATCTGAATGGGGAAATAATCTGAATGAGGAAATAATCTGAATTGGGAAATAATCTGAATTGGGAAATAATTTGAATCGGAAATAATCTGAATGGGAAAATAATGTGAATGGGGAAATAATCTGAATTGGGAAATAATCTGAATTGGGAAATAATCTGAATTAGGAAATAATTTAAATTGGGAAATAATCTGAATGGGGAAATAATCTAAATGGGGAAATGATCTGAATGGGGAAATAATCTGGATTGGGAAATAATCTGAATGGGGAAATAATCTGAATTTGGAAATAATCTGAATTGAGAAATAATCTGAATTTCGAAATAATTGAATTGAGAAATAATCTGAATGGGGAAATAATCTGAATGGGAAAATAATCTAAATAAAGAAATAATCTGAATGGGGAAATAATCTGAATGGGGAAATCATCTGAATAGGGAAATAATCTGAATTGGGAAATAATATCAATTGGGAAATAATCTAAATAGGAAATAATTGAATTAGGAAAAAATCTGAATGGGAAAAATAATCTGAATTGGGAAATAATCTGAATTGGGAAATAATATGCATTGGGAAATAATCTGAATTGGGAAATAATCTGAATGGGAAAATAATCTAAATGGGAAAATAATCTGAATGGGGAAATAATCTGAATTGAGGAAATAATCTGAATGGGGAAATAATCTGAATTGGGAAATAATCTGAATTAGGAAATAATCTGAATTTAGGAAATAATTTGAATTGTGAAAAAATCTAAATGGGGACATAATCTGAATGAGGAAATAATCTGAATTGGGAAATAATCTGAATGGGGAAATAATCTTAATGGGCAAATAATTTGAATTGGGAAATAATCTGAATGGGCAAATAATCTGAATTGGGAAATAATCTGAATTGGGAAATAATTTGAATGGGGAAATAATCTGAATTGGAAAATAATTTGAATTTGGAAATAATCTGAATTGGGAAATAATTTGAATTGGGAAATAATCTGAATTGGGAAATAATCTGAATTGGGAACTGATTTGAATGGGAAAATAATTTGAATTAAGAAATAATTTGAATTGGGAAATAAGTTGAATTGGGAAATAATTTGCATTGGGAAATAATTTGAATTGCGAAATAATCTAAATTGGGATTTAATTTGAATTCGGAAATAATCTGAATGGGGAAATAATCTAAATGGGGAAATAATCTGAATAGGGAAATAATCTGAATAGGGAAATAATCTGAATGGGGAAATAATCTGAATTAGGAAATAATCTGAATTAGGAAATAATTTGAATTGTGAAAAAATCTAAATGGGGACATAATCTGAATGAGGAAATAATCTGAATTGGGAAATAATCTAAATGGGGAAATAATCTTAATGGGCAAATAATCTGAATTGGGAAATAATCTGAACTGAGAAATAATTTGAATTGGGAAATAATCTAAATGGGGAAATAATCTGAATGGGTAAATAATCTGAATTGGGAAATAATCTGAATTGGGAAATAATCTGAATGGGAAAATAATTTGAATTAAGAAATAATTTGAATTGGGAAATAAGTTGAATTGGAAAATAATTTGCATTGGGAAATAATTTGAATTGAGAAATAATCTAAATTGGGAATTAATTTGAATTGGGGAATAATCTGAATTGGGAAATAATCTGAATTGGGGAATAATTTGAATTGGGAATTAATCTGAATTGGGAAATAATTTGAATTGGGAAATAATCTGAATTGGGAAATAATTTGAATTTGGAAATAATTTGCATTGGGAAATAATTTGAATCGGAAATAATCTGAATGGGGAAATAATCTGAATTGGGAAATTATCTGAATTAGGAAATAATCTTAATTAGGAATTAATCTGATTGGGAAATAATCTGAATGGGGAAATCATCTGAATGGAGAAATAATTTGAATTGGGAAATAATCTGAATGGGAAAATAATCCGAATGGTGAAATAATCTGAATGGGGAAATAATCTGAATGGGAAAATCATCTGAATAGGGAAATAATCTGAATTGGGAAATAATATGAATTGGGAAATAATCTAAATAGGAAATAATTGAATTGTGAAATAATCTGAATGGGGAAATAATCTGAATTGGAGAAATAATCTGAATTGGGAAATAATCTGAATTGAGGAAATAATCTGAATGGGGAAACAATCTAAATTGGGAAATAATCTGAATTGAGAAATAATTTGAATGGGGAAATAATCTGAATGGGGAAATAATCTGAATTTAGAAATAATCTGAATAGAGAAATAATCTGAAAGGGGAAATAATCGGAATTGGGAAATAATATGAATGGGAAATAATTTGAATAGGGAAATAATCTGAATAGGGAAATATCTAAATTGGGAAATAATCTGAATTTGGAAATAATCTGAATTGAGAAATAATCTGAATTTCGAAATAATTTGAATTGAGAAATAATCTGAATGGGGAAATAATCTGAATGGGAAAATAATCTGAATGGTGAAATAATCTGAATTGGGAAATAATCTGAATGGGGAAATAATCTGAATCGGGAAATAATCTGAATTGGGTAATACTCTGAATTTTAAAAATAATTAGAATTGGAAAATAATTTGAATTGGGAAATAATCTGAATGGGGAAATAATCTGAATGGGGAAATAATCTGAATGAAGAAATAATCGGAATTGGGAAAAAATCTGAATAGGGAAATAATCTGAATTGAGGAAATAAGACGAATGGGGAAATAATCTAAATTGGGAAATAATCTGAATTGAGAAATAATTTGAATGGGGAAATAATCTGAATGGGGAAATAATCTGAATTTGGAAATAATCTGAATGGAGAAATAATCTGAATAGAGAAATAATCTGAATTGGGAAATAATATGAATTGGGAAATAATCTAAATAGGAAATAATTGAATTGGGAAATAATCTGAATGGGGAAATAATCTGAATTGGGAAATAATCTGAATTGAGGAAATAAGACGAATGGGGAAATAATCTAAATTGGGAAATAATCTGAATTGAAAAATAATTTGAATGGGGAAATAATCTGAATGGGGAAATAATCTGAATTTGGAAATAATCTGAATGGAGAAATAATCTGAATTGGGGAATAATCTGAATTGGGAAATGATCTCAATGGGGAAATAATTTGAATTGGGAAATAATTTGAATTGGGAAATAATTTGAATTGGGAAATAATTTGAATTGGGAAATAATTTACATTAGGAAATAATTTGAATTGGGAAATAATCTGAATTGGGAAAAAATCTGAATGGGGAAATAATCTGAATGGGGAAATATTCTGAAATGAGAAAAAATCTGAATGGGGAAATAATCTGAATGGGAAAATAATCTGAATGGGGAAATAATCTGAATTGAGGAAATAATCTGAATGGGGAAAATAATCTGAATTGGGAAATAATCTGAATTGGGAAATAATCTGAATTAGAAAATAATTTCAATTGTGAAATAATCTAAATGGGGACATAATCTGAAGGAGGAAATAATCTGAATTGGGAAATAATCTGAATCGGGAAATAATTTGAATGGGGAAATAATCTCAATGGGGAAATAATTTGAATTGGGAAATAATCGGAATTGGGAAATAATTTGAATTGGGAAATAATCTGAATTGGGAAATAATCTGAATTGGGAACTGATTTGAATGGGAAAATAATTTGAATTAAGAAATAATTTGAATTGGGAAATAAGTTGAATTGGGAAATAATTTGAATTTGGAAATAATCAGAATTGGGAAATAAGCTGAATGGGGAAAAAAGCTGAATGGGGAAATAATTTAAATTAGGAAATTATTTGAATTAG
This sequence comes from Ceratothoa steindachneri, assembly GCA_963969495.1. Classification (NCBI taxonomy): domain Eukaryota; kingdom Metazoa; phylum Arthropoda; class Malacostraca; order Isopoda; family Cymothoidae; genus Ceratothoa; species Ceratothoa steindachneri. The sequence goes on along the minus strand of OZ018338.1, from coordinate 1,702,617 downwards.
CAAATAATCTGAATTGGGAAAAAATCTGAATGGGGAAATAATCTGAATGGGGAAATAATCTGAATGGGAAAATAATCGGAATTGGGAAATAATATGAATGGGAAATAATTTGAATAGGGAAATAATCTGAATGGGGAAATATCTAAATTGGGAAATAATCTGAATTTGGAAATAATCTGAATTGAGAAATAATCTGAATTTCGAAATAATTTGAATTGAGAAATAATCTGAATTGAGGAAATAAGACGAATGGGGAAATAATCTAAATTGGGAAATAATCTGAATTGAGAAATAATTTGAATGGGGAAATAATCTGAATGGGGAAATAATCTAATTTGGAAATAATCTGAATGGAGAAATAATCTGAATTGGGGAATAATCTGAATTGGGAAATGATCTCAATGGGGAAATAATTTGAATTGGGAAATAATTTGAATTGGGAAATAATTTGAATTGGGAAATAATTTGAATTGGGAAATAATTTGAATTGGGAAATAATTTACATTAGGAAATAATTTGAATTGGGAAATAATCTGAATTGGGAAATAATCTGAATGGGGAAATAATCTGAATGGGGAAATATTCTGAATTGGGAAATAATCTGAATGGGGAAATAATCTGAATGGGAAAATAATCTGAATGGGGAAATAATCTGAATTGAGGAAATAATCTGAATGGGGAAAATAATCTGAATTGGGAAATAATCTGAATTGGGAAATAATCTGAATTAGAAAATAATTTGAATTGTGAAATAATCTAAATGGGGACATAATCTGAAGGAGGAAATAATCTGAATTGGGAAATAATCTGAATTGGTAAATAATCTGTATTGGAAAATAATCTGAATGGGAAAATAATTTGAATTGGGAAATAATTTGAATTAGGAAATAAGTTGAATTGGGAAATAATTTGCATTAGGAAATAATTTGAATTGAGAAATAATCTGAATTGGGAATTAATTTGAATTGGGAAATAATCTGAATGGGGAAATAATCTGAATTGGGAAATAATTTGAATTGGGAAATAATCTGAATTGGGAAATAATTTGAATTGGAAAATAATCTGAATTAGGAAATAATTGAAATTGGGAAATAATTTGTATTGAAAAATAATTTAAATTAGGAAATAATCTAAATAGTGAAATAATCTGAAGTGTGAAATAATCTGAATGGGGAAATAATCTAAATGGGGAAATAATCTGAATAGGGAAATAATCTGAATGGGGAAATAATCTGAATAGGGAAATCATCTGAATGGGGAAATAATCTGAATGGGAAAATAATCTGAATTAGGAAATATTTTGAATTGGTAAATAATCTGAATTGGGAAATAATCTGAATAGGGAAATAATTTGAATTGGGAAATAATTTGAATTAGGAAATAATTTGAATTAGGAAATAAGTTGAATTGGGAAATAATTTGCATTAGGAAATAAGTTGAATTGGGAAATAATTTGCATTAGGAAATAAGTTGAATTGAGAAATAATCTGAATTGGGAATTAATTTGAATTGGGAAATTATCTGAATTAGAAAATAATTTGAATTGTGAAATAATCTAAATGGGGACATAATCTGAAGGAGGAAATAATCTGAATTGGGAAATAATTTGAATTAGGAAATAAGTTGAATTGGGAAATAATTTGCATTAGGAAATAATTTGAATTGAGAAATAATCTGAATTGGGAATTAATTTGAATTGGGAAATAATCTGAATGGGGAAATAATCTGAATTGGGAAATAATTTGAATTGGGAAATAATCTGAATTGGGAAATAATTTGAATTGGGAAATAATCTGAATTGGAAAATAAATTGAATTGGGAAATGATCTGAATGGGCAAATAATCTGAATTAGGAAAGAATCTGAATTGGGAAATAATTTGAATTGGGAAATAATCTAAATTGGGAAATAATTTGAATTGGGAAATAATCGGAATTGGGAAATAATTTAAATTGGGAAATAATCTGAATTAGGAAATAATCTGAATTGGGAACTAATTTGAATGAGGAAATAATCTGAATGGGAAAATAATCTGAATTGGGAAATAATCTGAATTGGGAAATAATCTGAATTAGGAAATAATTTGAATTGGGAAATAATTTGTATTGATAAATAATTTAAATTAGGAAACAATCTGAATGGTGAAATAATCGGAATTGTGAAATAATCTGAATGGGGAAATAATCTGAATGGGGAAATAATCTGATTATGGTAATAATCTGATTATGGAAATAATCTGAATTGGGAAATAATCTGAATTGGAAAATAATCTGAACTGAGAAATAATTTGAATTGGGAAATAATCTGAATGGGGAAATAATCTGAATGGGTAAATAATCTGAATTGGGAAATAATCTGAATGGGGAAATAATCTGAATTGGGAAAATATCTAAATTGGGAAATAATCTGAATTTGGAAATAATCTGAATTGAGAAAAAATCTGAATTTTGAAATAATTTGAATTGAGAAATAATCTAAATGGGGAAATAATCTGAATGGGAAAATAATCTGAATTGGGAAATAATCTGAATGGGGAAATAATCTGAATGGGGAAATCATCTGAATAGGGAAATAATCTGAATTGGGAATTAATATGAATTGGAAATAATCATAATAGGAAATAATTGAATTGGGAAATAATCTGAATTTGGCAATAATCTGAATGGGGAAATAATCTGAATTGGGAAATAATCTGAATTGGGAAATAATCTGAATTGGGAAATAATCTGAATTGGGAAATAATCTGAATGAGGAAATAATCTGAATTGGGAAATAATCTGAATTGGGAAATAATCTGAATTGGGAAATAATTTGAATTGGGAAATGATCTGAATGGGCAAATAATCTGAATTAGGAAATAATCTGAATTGGGAAATAATTTGAATTGGGAAATAATCTGAATTGGGAAATAATTTGAATTGGGAAATAATCGGAATTGGGAAATAATTTAAATTGGGAAATAATCTGAATTGGGAAATAATCTGAATTGGGAACTAATTTGAATGAGGAAATAATCTGAATGGGAAAATAATCTGATTGGGAAAAAAATCTGAATTGGGAAATAATCTGAATGGGGAAATAATCTGAATAGGAAAATAATTTAAATTGGGAAATAATTTAAATTGGGAAATAATCTGAATTGGGAAATAATCTTAATGGGGAAATAATCTGAATGGGGAAATAATCTGAATGGGGCAAAAATCTGAATGGGGAAATAAACTGAATTGGGAAATAATTTGAATTGGGAAATAATCTGAATTGAGAAATAATTTGAATTGGGAAATAATCTGAATGGGGAAATAATCTGAATGGGGAAATAATCTGAATTGGGAAATAATCTGAATTGGAAAATAATCTGAATGGGAAAATAATTTGAATTAAGAAATAATTTGAATTGGGAAATAAGTTGAATTGGGAAATAATTTGCATTAGGAAATAATTTGAATTGAGAAATAATCTGAATTGGGAATTAATTTGAATTGGGAAATAATCTGAATGGGGAAATAATCTGAATTTGGAAATAATTTGAATTGGGAAATAATCTAAATTGGGAAATAATTTGAATTGGGAAATAATCTGAATTAGGAAATAATTTGAATTGGGAAATAATTTGTATTGATAAATAATTTAAATTAGGAAATAATCTGAATGGTGAAATAATCTGAATTGTGAAATAATCTGAATGGGGAAATAATCTGAATGGGGAAATAATCTGATTAGGGAAATAATCTGAATTGGGAAATAATCTGAATTGGAAAATAATCTGAACTGAGAAATAATTTGAATTGGGAAATAATCTGAATGGGGAAATGATCTGAATGGGTAAATAATCTGAATTGGGAAATAATCTGAATTGGGAAATAATCTGAATGGGAAAATAATTTGAATTAAGAAATAATTTGAATTGGGAAATAAGTTGAATTGGGAAATAATTTGCATTGGGAAATAATTTGAATTGAGAAATAATCTAAATTGGGAATTAATTTGAATTGGGAAATAATCTGAATTGGGAAATAATCTGAAGTGGGAAATAATTTGAATTGGGAATTAATCTGAATTTGGAAATAATTTGAATGGGGAAATAATCTGAATAGGGAAATAATCTGAATGGGGAAATAATCTGAATAGAGAAATCATCTGAATGGGGAAATAATCTGTATGGGAAAATAATCTGAATTAGAAAATAATCTGAATTGGTAAATAATTTGAATTGGGAAATAATCTGAATTGGGAAATAATTTGAATTGGGAAATAATTTGAATTAGGAAATAATCTGAATTAGGAAATAATTTGAATAAGGAAATAATCTGAATGGGGAAATAATTTGAATTTGGAAATAATCAGAATTGGGAAATAAGCTGAATGGGGAAATAATTTAAATTAGGAAATTATTTGAATTAGGAAATAATCTGAATTGGGAAATAATCTGAATGGGGGAATAATCTGAATGGGGAAATAATCTGACTTAAGCAATAATCTGAATGTGGAAATAATCTGAATCTGGAAATAATCTAAATTGGTAAACAATCTGAATTGGGAAATAATCTAAATTGGGAAATAATCTGAATTGGGAAACAATATGAAATTGGAAATAATCTGAATTGCAAAAATAATTTGAATTGGGAAATAATCTGAATGGGGAAATAATTAGAATTAGGAAATAATTTGAATTGGGAAATAATTTGAATTGGGGAATAATTTGAATTGGGAAATAATTTGCATTGGGAAATAATTTTAATTGGGAAATAATCTAAATTAGGAAATCATCTGAAATAGGAAATAATCTGAATGGGGAAATAATCTGAATGAGGAAATAATCTGAATTGGGAAATAATCTGAATTGGGAAATAATTTGAATCGGAAATAATCAGAATGGGGAAATAATCTGAATTGGGAAATAATCTGAATTGGGAAATAATCTGAATTAGGAAATAATTTAAATTGGGAAATAATCTGAATGGGGAAATAATCTAAATGGGGAAATGATCTGAATGGGGAAATAATCTGGATTGGGAAATAATCTGAATGGGGAAATAATCTGAATTTGGAAATAATCTGAATTGAGAAATAATCTGAATTTCGAAATAATTGAATTGAGAAATAATCTGAATGGGGAAATAATCTGAATGGGAAAATAATCTAAATAAAGAAATAATCTGAATGGGGAAATAATCTGAATGGGGAAATCATCTGAATAGGGAAATAATCTGAATTGGGAAATAATATCAATTGGGAAATAATCTAAATAGGAAATAATTGAATTAGGAAAAAATCTGAATGGGAAAAATAATCTGAATTGGGAAATAATATGCATTGGGAAATAATCTGAATTGGGAAATAATCTGAATGGGAAAATAATCTAAATGGGAAAATAATCTGAATGGGGAAATAATCTGAATTGAGGAAATAATCTGAATGGGGAAATAATCTGAATTGGGAAATAATCTGAATTAGGAAATAATCTGAATTTAGGAAATAATTTGAATTGTGAAAAAATCTAAATGGGGACATAATCTGAATGAGGAAATAATCTGAATTGGGAAATAATCTGAATGGGGAAATAATCTTAATGGGCAAATAATTTGAATTGGGAAATAATCTGAATGGGCAAATAATCTGAATTGGGAAATAATCTGAATTGGGAAATAATTTGAATGGGGAAATAATCTGAATTGGAAAATAATTTGAATTTGGAAATAATCTGAATTGGGAAATAATTTGAATTGGGAAATAATCTGAATTGGAAAATAATCTGAATTGGGAACTGATTTGAATGGGAAAATAATTTGAATTAAGAAATAATTTGAATTGGGAAATAAGTTGAATTGGGAAATAATTTGCATTGGGAAATAATTTGAATTGCGAAATAATCTAAATTGGGAATTAATTTGAATTCGGAAATAATCTGAATGGGGAAATAATCTAAATGGGGAAATAATCTGAATAGGGAAATAATCTGAATGGGGAAATAATCTGAATGGGGAAATAATCTGAATTAGGAAATAATCTGAATTAGGAAATAATTTGAATTGTGAAAAAATCTAAATGGGGACATAATCTGAATGAGGAAATAATCTGAATTGGGAAATAATCTAAATGGGGAAATAATCTTAATGGGCAAATAATCTGAATTGGGAAATAATCTGAACTGAGAAATAATTTGAATTGGGAAATAATCTAAATGGGGAAATAATCTGAATGGGTAAATAATCTGAATTGGGAAATAATCTGAATTGGGAAATAATCTGAATGGGAAAATAATTTGAATTAAGAAATAATTTGAATTGGGAAATAAGTTGAATTGGAAAATAATTTGCATTGGGAAATAATTTGAATTGAGAAATAATCTAAATTGGGAATTAATTTGAATTGGGGAATAATCTGAATTGGGAAATAATCTGAATTGGGGAATAATTTGAATTGGCAATTAATCTGAATTGGGAAATAATTTGAATTGGGAAATAATCTGAATTGGGAAATAATTTGAATTTGGAAATAATTTGCATTGGGAAATAATTTGAATTAGGAAATAATCTGAAAGGTGAAATAATCTGAATTGTTAAATAATCTGAATGGGGAAATAATCTGAATGGGGAAATAATCTGAATGGGGAAATAATCTGAATAGGGAAATCATCTGAATGGGGAAATAATCTGAATAAGGAAATAATCTGAATTGGGAAATAATCTGAATTGGTAAATAATCTGAATTGGAAAATAATCTGAATGGGGAAATAATTTGAATTGGGAAATAATTTGACTTAGGAAATAATCTGAATTGGGAAATAATTTGAATAAGAAAATAATCTGAATGGGGAAATAATTTGAATTTGGAAATAATCAGATTTGGGAAATAAGCTGAATGGGGAAATAACCTGAATGGGGAAATAATTTAAATTAGGAAATTATTTGAATTTGGAAATAATCTGAATTGGGAAATAATCTGAATGGGGGAATAATCTGAATTAGAAAATAATCTGAAAGGGGCAATAATCTGAATGGGGAAGTAATCTGAATTGAGAAATAATCTAAATTAGTAAATAATCTGTATTGGGAAATAATCTGAATGGGGGAATAATCTGAATGGGGAAATAATCTGAATGGGGAAATAATCTGAATGGGGAAATAATCTGAATGGGGAAATAATATAAATGGGGAAATAATCTGAAGGGGAAAAAATTTGAATGGGGAAATAATCTGAATAGGGGAATAATCTGAATGGGGAAATAATCTGAATGGGGAAATAATCTGAATTGGGAAATAATCTGAATGGGAAATAATTTGAATAGGGAAATAATCTGAATTTGGAAGTAATTTGAATAGGGAAATAATCTGAATTTGGAAGTAATGTCAATTGGCAACTAATTTGAATGAGGAAATAATCTTAATGGGAAAATAATCTGATTGGGAAAAAAATCTGAATTGGGAAATAATCTGAATGGGGAAATAATCTGAATGGGAAAATAATTTAAATTGGGAAATAATTTAAATTGGGAAATAATCTGAATTGGGAAATAATCTTAATGGGGAAATAATCTGAATGGGGAAATAATCTGAATGGGGCAAAAATCTGAATGGGGAAATAAACTGAATTCGGAAATAATTTGAATTGGGAAATAATCTGAATTGAGAAATAATTTGAATTGGGAAATAATCTGAATGGGGAAATAATCTGAATGGGGAAATAATCTGAATTGGGAAATAATCTGAATTGGAAAATAATCTGAATGGGAAAATAATTTGAATTAAGAAATAATTTGAATTGGGAAATAAGTTGAATTGGGAAATAATTTGCATTAGGAAATAATTTGAATTGAGAAATAATCTGAATTAGGAATTAATTTGAATTGGGAAATAATCTGAATGGGGAAATAATCTGAATTTGGAAATAATTTGAATTGGGAAATAATCTAAATTGGGAAATAATTTGAATTGGGAAATAATCTGAATTAGGAAATAATTTGAATTGGGAAATAATTTGTATTGATAAATAATTTAAATTAGGAAATAATCTGAATGGTGAAATAATCTGAATTGTGAAATAATCTGAATGGGGAAATAATCTGAATGGGGAAATAATCTGATTAGGGAAATAATCTGAATTGGGAAATAATCTGAATTGGAAAATAATCTGAACTGAGAAATAATTTGAATTGGGAAATAATCTGAATGGGGAAATAATCTGAATGGGTAAATAATCTGAATTGGGAAATAATCTGAATTGGGAAATAATCTGAATGGGAAAATAATTTGAATTAAGAAATAATTTGAATTGGGAAATAAGTTGAATTGGGAAATAATTTGCATTGGGAAATAATTTGAATTGAGAAATAATCTAAATTGGGAATTAATTTGAATTGGGAAATAATCTGAATTGGGAAATAATCTGAATTGGGAAATAATTTGAATTGGGAATTAATCTGAATTTGGAAAAAATTTGAATGGGGAAATAATCTGAATAGGGAAATAATCTGAATGGGGAAATAATCTGAATAGAGAAATCATCTGAATGGGGAAATAATCTGTATGGGAAAATAATCTGAATTAGAAAATAATCTGAATTGGTAAATAATTTGAATTGGGAAATAATCTGAATTGGGAAATAATTTGAATTGGGAAATAATTTGAATTAGGAAATAATCTGAATTAGGAAATAATTTGAATAAGGAAATAATCTGAATGGGGAAATAATTTGAATTTGGAAATAATCAGAACTGGGAAATAAGCTGAATGGGGAAATAATTTAAATTAGGAAATTATTTGAATTAGGAAATAATCTGAATTGGGGAATAATCTGAATGGGGGAATAATCTGAATGGGGAAATAATCTGACTTAGGCAATAATCTGAATGTGGAAATAATCTGAATCTGGAAATAATCTAAATTGGTAAACAATCTGAATTGGGAAATAATCTAAATTGGGAAATAATCTGAATTGGGAAACAATATGAAATTGGAAATAATCTGAATTGCAAAAATAATTTGAATTAGGAAATAATCTGAATGGGGAAATAATTAGAATTAGGAAATAATTTGAATTGGAAAATAATTTGAATTGGGGAATAATTTGAATTGGGAAATAATTTGCATTGGGAAATAATTTGAATTGGGAAATAATCTAAATTAGGAAATAATCTGAAATAGGAAATAATCTGAATGGGGAAATAATCTGAATGAGGAAATAATCTGAATTGGGAAATAATCTGAATTGGGAAATAATTTGAATCGGAAATAATCTGAATGGGGAAATAATGTGAATGGGGAAATAATCTGAATTGGGAAATAATCTGAATTGGGAAATAATCTGAATTAGGAAATAATTTAAATTGGGAAATAATCTGAATGGGGAAATAATCTAAATGGGGAAATGATCTGAATGGGGAAATAATCTGGATTGGGAAATAATCTGAATGGGGAAATAATCTGAATTGAGAAATAATCTGAATTTCGAAATAATTGAATTGAGAAATAATCTGAATGGGGAAATAATCTGAATGGGAAAATAATCTAAATAAAGAAATAATCTGAATGGGGAAATAATCTGAATGGGGAAATCATCTGAATAGGGAAATAATCTGAATTGGGAAATAATATGAATTGGGAAATAATCTAAATAGGAAATAATTGAATTAGGAAATAATCTGAATGGGAAAAATAATCTGAATTGGGAAATAATCTGAATTGGGAAATAATATGCATTGGGAAATAATCTGAATTGGGAAATAATCTGAATAGGGAAATAATCTAAATGGGAAAATAATCTGAATGGGGAAATAATCTGAATTGAGGAAATAATCTGAATGGGGAAATAATCTGAATTGGGAAATAATCTGAATTAGGAAATAATCTGAATTTAGGAAATAATTTGAATTGTGAAAAAATCTAAATGGGGACATAATCTGAATGAGGAAATAATCTGAATTGGGAAATAATCTGAGTGGGGAAATAATCTTAATGGGCAAATAATTTGAATTGGGAAATAATCTGAATGGGCAAATAATCTGAATTGGGAAATAATCTGAATTGGGAAATAATTTGAATGGGGAAATAATCTGAATTGGAAAATAATTTGAATTTGGAAATAATCTGAATTGGGAAATAATTTGAATTGGGAAATAATCTGAATTGGGAAATAATCTGAATTGGGAACTGATTTGAATGGGAAAATAATTTGAATTAAGAAATAATTTGAATTGGGAAATAAGTTGAATTGGGAAATAATTTGCATTGGGAAATAATTTGAATTGCGAAATAATCTAAATTGGGAATTAATTTGAATTCGGAAATAATCTGAATGGGGAAATAATCTAAATGGGGAAATAATCTGAATAGGGAAATAATCTGAATGGGGAAATAATCTGAATGGGGAAATAATCTGAATTAGGAAATAATCTGAATTAGGAAATAATTTGAATTGTGAAAAAATCTAAATGGGGACATAATCTGAATGAGGAAATAATCTGAATTGGGAAATAATCTGAATGGGGAAATAATCTTAATGGGCAAATAATCTGAATTGGGAAATAATCTGAACTGAGAAATAATTTGAATTGGGAAATAATCTAAATGGGGAAATAATCTGAATGGGTAAATAATCTGAATTGGGAAATAATCTGAATTGGGAAATAATCTGAATGGGAAAATAATTTGAATTAAGAAATAATTTGAATTGGGAAATAAGTTGAATTGGAAAATAATTTGCATTGGGAAATAATTTGAATTGAGAAATAATCTAAATTGGGAATTAATTTGAATTGGGGAATAATCTGAATTAAGAAATAATCTGAATTGGGAAATAATTTGAATTGGGAATTATTCTGAATTGGGAAATAATTTGAATTGGGAAATAATCTGTATTGGGAAATAATTTGAATTTGGAAATAATTTGCATTGGGAAATAATTTGAATTAGGAAATAATCTGAAAGGTGAAATAATCTGAATTGTTAAATAATCTGAATGGGGAAATAATCTGAATGGGGAAATAATCTGAATGGGGAAATAATCTGAATAGGGAAATCATCTGAATGGGGAAATAATCTGAATGGGGAAATAATCTGAATTGAGAAATAATCTGAATTGGTAAATAATCTGAATTGGAAAATAATCTGAATGGGGAAATAATTTGAATTGGGAAATAATTTGACTTAGGAAATAATCTGAATTGGGAAATAATTTGAATAAGAAAATAATCTGAATAGGGAAATAATTAGAATTTGGAAATAATCAGATTTGGGAAATAAGCTGAATGGGGAAATAACCTGAATGGGGAAATAATTTAAATTAGGAAATTATTTGAATTTGGAAATAATCTGAATTGGGAAATAATCTGAATGGGGGAATAATCTGAATTAGAAAATAATCTGAAAGGGGCAATAATCTGAATGGGGAAGTAATCTGAATTGAGAAATAATCTAAATTAGTAAATAATCTGTATTGGGAAATAATCTGAATGGGGGAATAATCTGAATGGGGAAATAATCTGAATGGGGAAATAATCTGAATGGGGAAATAATCTGAATGGGGAAATAATATAAATGGGAAAATAATCTGAAGGGGAAAAAATTTGAATGGGGAAATAATCTGAATAGGGGAATAATCTGAATGGGGAAATAATCTGAATGGGGAAATAATCTGAATTGGGAAATAATCTGAATAGGAAATAATTTGAATAGGGAAATAATCTGAATGGGAAAATATCTAAATTGGGAAATAATCTGAATTTAGAAGTAATGTGAATTGGCAACTAATTTGAATGAGGAAATAATCTGAATGGGAAAATAATCTGATTGGGAAAAAATCTGAATTGGGAAATAATCTGAATGGGGAAATAATCTGAATGGGAAAATAATTTAAATTGGGAAATAATTTAAATTGGGAAATAATCTGAATTGGGAAATAATCTTAATGGGGAAATAATCTGAATGGGGAAATAATCTGAATGGGGCAAAAATCTGAATGGGGAAATAAACTGAATTGGGAAATAATTTGAATTGGGAAATAATTTGAATTGGGAAATAATTTGAATTAGGGAAATAATTAGCATTGGGAAATAATTTGAATTGGGAAATAATCTAAATTTGGAAATAATCTGAATTAGAAAATAATCTGAATGGGGAAATAATCTGAATGATGAAATAATCTGAATTGGGAAATAATCTGAATTGGGAAATAATTTGAATCAGAAATAATCTGAATGGGGAAATAATCTGAATGGGGAAATAATCTGAATTGGGAAATAATCTGAATTGGGAAATAATCTGAATTGGGAAATAATCTGAATTAGAAAATAATTTAAATTGGGAAATAATCTGAATGGGGAAATAATCTGAATGGGGAAATGATCTGAATGGGGAAATAATTTGAATTTGGAAATAATCTGAATGGGGAAATAATCTGAATGGGGAAATAATTTGAATTGGGAAATAATTTGAATTGGGAAAGAATCTGAATGAGGAAATAATTTGAATTGGGAAATAATCTAAATTGGGAAATAATCTGAATGGGGAAATAATCTGAATGGGGAAATAATCTGAATGGGGTAATAATCTGAATGGGGAAATAATCTGAATGGGGAAATAATCTAACTGGGGAAATAATCTGAATGGGGAAATAAACCTAAATGGGGAAATAATCTGAATGGGGAAATAATCTGAATTGGGTAATACTCTGAATTTTAAAAATAATTAGAATTGGAAAATAATTTGAATTCGGAAATAATCTGAATGGGGAAATAATCTGAATGGGAAAAAAAACTGAATGGGGAAATAATCGGAATTGCGAAATAATCTGAATGGGAAATAATTTGAATAGGGAAATAATTTGAATGGGTAAATATCTAAACTGGGAAATAATCTGAATTTGGAAATAATCTGAATTGAGGAATAATCTGAATTTCGAAATAATTTGAATTGAGAAATAATCTGAATGGGGAAATAATCTGAATGGGAAAATAATCTGAATAAATCAATAATCTGAATAGGGAAATAATCTGAATGGGGAAATCATCTGAATAGGGAAATAATCTGAATTGGGAAATAATATGAATTGGGAAATAATCTAAATAGGAAATAATTGAATTGGGAAATAATCTGAATGGGGAAATAATCTGAATTGGGAAATAATCTGAATTGGGAAATAATCTGCATTATGAAATAATCTGAATTGGGAAATAATCTGAATGGGGAAATAATCTGAATGGGAAAATAATCTGAATGGGGAAATAATCTGAATTGAGGAAATAATCTGAATGGGGAAATATTCCGAATTGGGAAATATTCTGAATTAGGAAATAATTTGAATTGCGAAATAATCTAAATGGGGACATAATTTGAATGAGGAAATAATCGGAATTTGGAAATAATCTGAATGGGAAATAATTTGAATAGGGAAATAATTTGAATGGGTAAATATCTAAATTGGGAAATAATCTGAATTTGGAAATAATCTGAATTGAGGAATAATCTGAATTTCGAAATAATTTGAATTGAGAAATAATCTGAATGGGGAAATAATCTGAATGGGAAAATAATCTGAATAAAGAAATAATCTAAATAGGGAAATAATCTGAATGGGGAAATCATCTGAATAGGGAAATAATCTGAATTGGGAAATAATATGAATTGGGAAATAATCTAAATAGGAAATAATTGAATTGGGAAATAATCTGAATGGGGAAATAATCTTAATTGGAAAAATAATCTGAATTGGGAAATAATCTGCATTGGGAAATAATCTGAATTGGGAAATAATCTGAATAGGGAAATAATCTGAATGGGAAAATAATCTGAATGGGGAAATAATCTGAATTGAGGAAATAATCTGAATTGGCAAATAATCCGAATTGGGAAATAATCTGAATTAGGAAATAATTTGAATTGTGAAATAATCTAAATGGGGAAATAATTTGAATGAGGAAATAATCTGAATTGGGAAATAATCTGAATGGGGAAATAATCTTAATGGGCAAATAATTTAAATTGGGAAATAATCTGAATGGGCAAATAATCTGAATTGGGAAATAATCTGAATTGGGAAATAATTTGAATGGGGAACTAATCTGAATTGGAAAATAATTTGAATTGGGAAATAATCGGAATTGGGAAATAATTTGAATTGGGAAATAATCTGAATTAGGAAATAATCTGAATTGGGAACTGGGAATTGGGAAAATAATTTAAATTAAGAAATAATTTGAATTGGGAAATAAGTTGAATTGGGAAATAATTTGCATTGGGAAATAATTTGAATTGCGAAATAATCTAAATTGGGAATTAATTTGAATTGGGAAATAATCTGAATGGGGAAATAATCTTAATGGGGAAATAATCTGAATGGGGAAATAATCTGAATGGGGAAATAATCTGAATTGGGAAATAATCTGAATTGGGAAATAATCTGAAGTGAGATATAATTTGAATTGGGAAATAAACTGAATTGGGAAAAAATCTGAATGGGTAAATACCTGAATTGGGAAATAATCTGAATGGGAAAATAATTGTAATTAAGAAATAATTTGAATTGGGAAATAAGTTGAATTGGCAAATAATTTGCATTGGGAAATAATTGAATTGAGAAATAATCTAAATTGGGAATTAATTTGAATTGGGAAATAATCTGAATGGGGAAATAATCTGAATTGGGAAATAATTTGAATTGGGAAATAATCTGAATTGGGAAATAATTTGAATTGGGAAATAATCTGAATTGGGAAATAATTTGAATTTGGAAATAATTTGCATTGGGAAATAATTTGAATTATGAAATAATCTGAAAGGTGAAATAATCTGAATTATTAAATAATCTGAATGGGGGAAAAATCTGAATTGGGAAATAATCTGAATTGGGAAATAATTTGAATATGAAAATAATCTGAATGGGGAAATAATTTGAATTTGGAAATAATCAGAATTGGGGAAATAATCTGAATGGGGCAATAATCTGAATGGGAAAATAATCTGAATGGGAAAATAATTTGAATTAAGAAATAATTTGAATTAGGAAATAAGTTGAATTGGGAAATAATTTGCATTAGGAAATAATTTGAATTGAGAAATAATCTGAATTGGGAATTAATTTGAATTGGGAAATAATCTGAATGGGGAAATAATCTGAATTGGGAAATAATTTGAATAGGGAAATCATCTGAATGGGGAAATAATCTGAATGGGGAAATAATCTAAATTGGGAAATAATCTGAATTGGGAAATAATCTGAATTGGAAAATAATCTGAATGGGGAAATAATTTGAATTGGGAAATAATTTGAATTAGGAAATAAGTTGAATTGGGAAATAATTTGCATTAGGAAATAATTTGAATTGAGAAATAATCTGAATTGGGAATTAATTTGAATTGGGAAATAATCTGAATGGGGAAATAATCTGAATTGGGAAATAATTTGAATTGGGAAATAATCTGAATTGGGAAATAATCTGAATTAGGAAATAATTGGAATTGGGAAATAATTTGTATTGAAAAATAATTTAAATTAGGAAATAATCTGAATGGTGAAATAATCTGAAGTGTGAAATAATCTGAATGGGGAAATAATCTGAATGGGGAAATAATCTGAATAGGGAAATAATCTGAATGGGGAAATAATCTGAATAGGGAAATCATCTGAATCGGGAAATAATCTGAATGGGAAAATAATCTGAATTAGGAAATAATTTGAATTGGTAAATAATCTGAATTGGGAAATAATCTGAATGGGGAAATAATTTGAATTGGGAAATAATTTGAATTAGGAAATAATTTGAATTAGGAAATAAGTTGAATTGGGAAATAATTTGCATTAGGAAATAAGTTGAATTGGGAAATAATTTGCATTAGGAAATAATTTGAAATGAGAAATAATCTGAATTGGGAATTAATTTGAATTGGGAACTAATCTGAATTAGAAAATAATTTGAATTGTGAAATAATCTAAATGGGAACATAATCTGAAGAAGGAAATAATCTGAATTGGGAAATAATTTGAATTAGGAAATAAGTTGAATTGGGAAATAATTTGCATTAGGAAATAATTTGAATTGAGAAATAATCTGAATTGGGAATTAATTTGAATTGGGAAATAATCTGAATGGGGAAATAATCTGAATTGGGAAATAATTTGAATTGGGAAATAATGTGAATTGGGAAATAATTTGAATTGGGAAATAATCTGAATTAGGAAATAATTGGAATTGGGAAATAATTTGTATTGAAAAATAATTTAAATTAGGAAATAATCTGAATGGTGAAATAATCTGAAGTGTGAAATAATCTGAATGGGGAAATAATCTGAATGGGGAAATAATCTGAATAGGGAAATAATCTGAATGGGGAAATAATCTGAATAGGGAAATCATCTGAATGGGGAAATAATTTGAATTGGGAAATAATGTGAATGGGGAAATAATTTGAATTTGGAAATAATCAGAATTGGGGAAATAATCTGAATGGGGCAATAATCTGAATGGGAAAATAATCTGAATGGGAAAATAATTTGAATTAAGAAATAATTTGAATTTGGAAATAATTTGAATTGGGAAATAATTTGCAATGGGAAATAATTTGAATTGGGAAATAATCTAAATTAGGAAATAATCTGAATTGTGAAATAATCTGAATGGGGAAATAATCTGAATGAGGAAATAATCTGAATTGGGAAATAATCTGAATTGAGAAATAATTTGAATCGGAAATAATCTGAATGGGGAAATAATCTGAATTGGGAAATAATCTGAATTAGGAAATAATCTTAATTAGGAATTAATCTGATTGGGAAATAATCTGAATGGGGAAATCATCTGAATGGGGAAATAATTTGAATTAGGGAATAATCTGAATAGGGAAATAATCTGAATGGGGAAATAATTTGAATTGGGAAATAATCTGAATGGGGAAATAATTTGAATTGGGAAATAATTTAAATTGGGAAATAATCTGAATTGGGAAATAATCTGAATGGGGGAATAATCTGAATGGGGAAATAATCTGAATGGGAAAATAATCTGAATGGGAGAATAATCTAAATGGGGATATAATCTGAATGGGGAAATAATCTGAATGGGGAAATAATCTGAATCGGGAAATAATCTGAATTGGGTAATACACTGAATTTTAAAAATAATTAGAATTGGAAAATAATTTGAATTGGGAAATAATCTGAATAAGGAAATAATCTGAATGGGTAAATAATCTGAATGGGGAAATAATCGGAATTGGGAAATAATCTGAATTGGGAAATAATCTGAATTGAGGAAATAATCTGAATGGGGAAAAATCTAAATTGGGAAATAATCTGAATTGAGAAATAATTTGAATGGGGAAATAATCTGAATGGGGAAATAATCTGAATTGGGAAATAATCTCAATGGGGAAATAATTTGAATTGGAAAATAATTTGAATTGGGAAATAATCTGAATTGAGGAAATAATCTGAATGGGGAAAATAATCTGAATTGGGAAATAATCTGAATTGGAAAATAATCTGAATTAGAAAATAATTTGAATTGTGAAATAATCTAAATGGGGACATAATCTGAATGAGGAAATAATCTGAATTGGGAAATAATCTGAATGGGGTAATAATCTTAATGGGCAAATAATTTAAATTGGGAAATAATTTGAATGGGCAAATAATCTGAATTGGGAAATAATCTGAATTGGGGAATAATTTGAATGGGGAAATAATTGCAATGGGGAAATAATTTGAATTGGGAAATAATCTGAATTGGGAAATAATTTGAATTGGGAAATAATCTGAATTGGGAAATAATCTGAATTGGGAACTGATTTGAATGGGAAAATAATTTGAATTAAGAAATAATTAAAATTGGGAAATAATTTGAATTGGCAAATAATTTGAATTTGGAAATAATTTGAATTGGGAAATAATTTGCAATGGGAAATAATTTGAATTGGGAAATAATCTAAATTAGGAAATAATCTGAATTGTGAAATAATCTGAATGGGGAAATAATCTGAATGAGGAAATAATCTGAATTGGGAAATAATCTGAATTGAGAAATAATTTGAATCGGAAATAATCTGAATGGGGAAATAATCTGAATTGGGAAATAATCTGAATTAGGAAATAATCTTAATTAGGAATTAATCTGATTGGGAAATAATCTGAATGGGGAAATCATCTGAATGGGGAAATAATTTGAATTGGGAAATAATCTGAATGGGGAAATAATCTGAATGGGGAAATAATTTGAATTGGGAAATAATCTGAATGGGGAAATAATTTTAATTGTTTGAAATAATTTAAATTGGGAAATAATCTGAATTGGGAAATAATCTGAATGGGGGAATAATCTGAATGGGGAAATAATCTGAATGGGAAAATAATCTGAATGGGGAAATAATCTAAATGGGGAAATAATCTGAATGGGGAAATAATCTGAATGGGGAAATAATCTGAATCGGGAAATAATCTGAATTGGGTAATACTCTGAATTTTAAAAATAATTAGAATTGGAAAATAATTTGAATTGGGAAATAATCTGAATGGGGAAATAATCTGAATGGGGAAATAATCTGAATGGGGAAATAATCGGAATTGGGAAATAATATGAATGGAAATAATTTGAATAGGGAAATAATCTGAATGGGGAAATATCTAAATTGGGAAATAATCTGAATTTGGAAATAATCTGAATTGAGAAATAATCTGAATTTCAAAATAATTTGAATTGAGAAATAATCTGAATGGGGAAATAATCTGAATGGGAAAATAATCTGAATGGGGAAATAATCTGAATAGGGAAATAATCTGAATGGGGAAATCATCTGAATTGGGAAATAATATGAATTGGGAAATAATCTAAATAGGAAATAATTGAATTGGGAAATAATCTGAATGGGGAAATAATCTGAATTGGGAAATAATCTGAATTGGGAAATAATCTGAATTGAGGAAATAAGACGAATGGGGAAATAATCTAAATTGGGAAATAATCTGAATTGAGAAATAATTTGAATGGGGAAATAATCTGAATGGGGAAATAATCTGAATTTGGAAATAATCTGAATGGAGAAATAATCTGAATTGGGGAATAATCTGAATTGGGAAATGATCTCAATGGGGAAATAATTTGAATTGGGAAATAATTTGAATTGGGAAATAATTTGAATTGGGAAATAATTTACATTAGGAAATAATTTGAATTGGGAAAAAACCTGAATTGGTAAATAATCTGAATGGGGAAATAATCTGAATGGGGAAATAATCTGAATGGGGAAATAATCTGAATGGGGAAATAATCTGAATCGGGAAATAATCTGAATTGGGTAATACTCTGAATTTTAAAAATAATTAGAATTGGAAAATAATTTGAATTGGGAAATAATCCGAATGGGGAAATAATCTGAATCGGGAAATAATCTGAATTGGGTAATACTCTGAATTTTAAAAATAATTAGAATTGGAAAATAATTTGAATTGGGAAATAATCTGAATGGGGAAATAATCTGAATGGGGAAATAATCTGAATGGGGAAATAATCGGAATTGGGAAATAATATGAATGGGAAATAATTTGAATAGGGAAATAATCTGAAAGGGGAAATATCTAAATTGGGAAATAATCTGAATTTGGAAATAATCTGAATTGAGAAATAATCTGAATTTCAAAATAATTTGAATTGAGAAATAATCTGAATGGGGAAATAATCTGAATGGGAAAATAATCTGAATGGGGAAATAATCTGAATGGGGAAATAATCTGAATAGAGAAATAATCTGAATTGGGAAATAATATGAATTGGGAAATAATCTAAATAGGAAATAATTGAATTGGGAAATAATCTGAATGGGGAAATAATCTGAATTGGGAAATAATCTGAATTGGGAAATAATCTGAATTGAGGAAATAAGACGAATGGGGAAATAATCTAAATTGGGAAATAATCTGAATTGAGAAATAATTTGAATGGGGAAATAATCTGAATGGGGAAATAATTTGAATTTGGAAATAATCTGAATGGAGAAATAATCTGAATTGGAGAATAATCTGAATTGGGAAATGATCTCAATGGGGAAATAATTTGAATTGGGAAATAATTTGAATTGGGAAATAATTTGAATTGGGAAATAATTTGAATTGGGAAATAATTTACATTAGGAAATAATTTGAATTGGGAAATAATCTGAATTGGGAAATAATCTGAATGGGGAAATAATCTGAATGGGGAAATATTCTGAATTGGGAAATAATCTGAATGGGGAAATAATCTGAATGGGAAAATAATCTGAATGGGGAAATAATCTGAATTGAGGAAATAATCTGAATGGGGAAAATAATCTGAATTGGGAAATAATCTGAATTGGGAAATAATCTGAATAAGAAAATAATTTGAATTGTGAAATAATCTAAATGGGGACATAATCTGAAGGAGGAAATAATCTGAATTGGGAAATAATCTGAATCGGGAAATAATTTGAATGGGGAAATAATCTCAATGGGGAAATAATTTGAATTGGGAAATAATCGGAATTGGGAAATAATTTGAATTGGGAAATAATCTGAATTGGGAAATAATCTGAATTGGAAACTGATTTGAATGGGAAAATAATTTGAATTAAGAAATAATTTGAATTGGGAAATAAGTTGAATTGGGAAATAATTTGAATTTGGAAATAATCAGAATTGGGAAATAAGCTGAATGGGGAAATAAGCTGAATGGGGAAATAATTTAAATTAGGAAATTATTTGAATTGGGAAATAATCTGAATTGGGAAATAATCTGAATGGGGAAATAATCTGAATGGGAAAATAATCTGAATGGGGAAATAATCGGAATTGGGAAATAATATGAATGGGAAATAATTTGAATAGGGAAATAATCTGAATGGGGAAATATCTAAATTGGGAAATAATCTGAATTTGGAAATAATCTGAATTGAGAAATAATCTGAATTTCGAAATAATTTGAATTGAGAAATAATCTGAATGGGGAAATAATCTGAATGGGAAAATAATCTGAATGGTGAAATAATCTGAATGGGGAAATAATCTGAATGGGAAAATCATCTGAATAGGGAAATAATCTGAATTGGGAAATAATATGAATTGGGAAATAATCTAAATAGGAAATAATTGAATTGTGAAATAATCTGAATGGGGAAATAATCTGAATTGGGAAATAATCTGAATTGGGAAATAATCTGAATTGAGGAAATAATCTGAATGGGGAAACAATCTAAATTGGGAAATAATCTGAATTGAGAAATAATTTGAATGGGGAAATAATCTGAATGGGGAAATAATTTGAATTGGGAAATAATTTGAATTGGGAAATAATTTACATTAGGAAATAATTTGAATTGGGAAATAATCTGAATTGGGAAATAATCTGAATGGGGAAATAATATGAATGGGGAAATATTCTGAATAGGGAAATAATCTGAATGGGGAAATAATCTGAATAGGGAAATCATCTGGATGGGGAAATAATCTGAATGGGAAAATAATCTGAATTAGGAAATAATTTGAATTGGTAAATAATCTGAATTGGGAAATAATCTGAATGGGGAAATAATTTGAATTGGGAAAAAATTTGACTTAGGAAATAATCTTAATTAGGAAATAATTTGAATAAGAAAATAATCTGAATGGAGAAATAATTTGAATTTGGAAATAATCAGAATTGGGAAATAAGCTGAATGGGGAAATAATTTAAATTAGGAAATTATTTGAATTAGGAAATAATTTGAATTCGGAAATAATCTGAATGGGGGAATAATCTGAATGGGGAACCAATCGGAATGGGGCAATAATCTGAATGTGGAAATAATCTGAATCTGGAAATAATCTAAATTGGTAAATAATCTGAATTGGGAAATAATCTGAATTGGGAAATAATCTGAATTGGGAAATAATTTGAATTGGGAACTAATCTGAATTGCAAAAATATTTGAATTGGGAAATAATGTGAATGGGGAAATAATTAAAATTGGGACATAATTTGAATTGGGAAATAATTTGAATTTGGAAATAATTTGAATTGGGAAATAATTTGCAATGGGAAATAATTTGAATTGGGAAATAATCTAAATTAGGAAATAATCTGAATTGTGAAATAATCTGAATGGGGAAATAATCTGAATGAGGAAATAATCTGAATTGGCAAATAATCTGAATTGAGAAATAATTTGAATCGGAAATAATCTGAATGGGGAAATAATCTGAATTGGGAAATTATCTGAATTAGGAAATAATCTTAATTAGGAATTAATCTGATTGGGAAATAATCTGAATGGGGAAATCATCTGAATGGAGAAATAATTTGAATTGGGAAATAATCTGAATGGGAAAATAATCCGAATGGTGAAATAATCTGAATGGGGAAATAATCTGAATGGGAAAATCATCTGAATAGGGAAATAATCTGAATTGGGAAATAATATGAATTGGGAAATAATCTAAATAGGAAATAATTGAATTGTGAAATAATCTGAATGGGGAAATAATCTGAATTGGAGAAATAATCTGAATTGGGAAATAATCTGAATTGAGGAAATAATCTGAATGGGGAAACAATCTAAATTGGGAAATAATCTGAATTGAGAAATAATTTGAATGGGGAAATAATCTGAATGGGGAAATAATCTGAATTTAGAAATAATCTGAATAGAGTAATAATCTGAAAGGGGAAATAATCGGAATTGGGAAATAATATGAATGGGAAATAATTTGAATAGGGAAATAATCTGAATGGGGAAATATCTAAATTGGGAAATAATCTGAATTTGGAAATAATCTGAATTGAGAAATAATCTGAATTTCGAAATAATTTGAATTGAGAAATAATCTGAATGGGGAAATAATCTGAATGGGAAAATAATCTGAATGGTGAAATAATCTGAATTGGGAAATAATCTGAATGGGGAAATAATCTGAATGGGGAAATAATCTGAATCGGGAAATAATCTGAATTGGGTAATACTCTGAATTTTAAAAATAATTAGAATTGGAAAATAATTTGAATTGGGAAATAATCTGAATGGGGAAATAATCTGAATGGGGAAATAATCTGAATGGGGAAATAATCGGAATTGGGAAATAATCTGAATGGGGAAATAATCTGAATTGAGGAAATAAGACGAATGGGGAAATAATCTAAATTGGGAAATAATCTGAATTGAGAAATAATTTGAATGGGGAAATAATCTGAATGGGGAAATAATCTGAATTTGGATATAATCTGAATGGAGAAATAATCTGAATAGAGAAATAATCTGAATTGGGAAATAATATGAATTGGGAAATAATCTAAATAGGAAATAATTGAATTGGGAAATAATCTGAATGGGGAAATAATCTGAATTGGGAAATAATCTGAATTGAGGAAATAAGACGAATGGGGAAATAATCTAAATTGGGAAATAATCTGAATTGAAAAATAATTTGAATGGGGAAATAATCTGAATGGGGAAATAATCTGAATTTGGAAATAATCTGAATGGAGAAATAATCTGAATTGGGAAATAATCTGAATTGGGAAATGATCTCAATGGGGAAATAATTTGAATTGGGAAATAATTTGAATTGGGAAATAATTTGAATTGGGAAATAATTTGAATTGGGAAATAATTTACATTAGGAAATAATTTGAATTGGGAAATAATCTGAATTGGGAAAAAATCTGAATGGGGAAATAATCTGAATGGGGAAATATTCTGAAATGAGAAAAAATCTGAATGGGGAAATAATCTGAAAGGGAAAATAATCTGAATGGGGAAATAATCTGAATGGGGAAATAATCTGAATGGGGAAATAATCGGAATTGGGAAATAATATGAATGGGAAATAATTTGAATAGGGAAATAATCTGAATAGGGAAATATCTAAATTGGGAAATAATCTGAATTTGGAAATAATCTGAATTGAGAAATAATCTGAATTTCAAAATAATTTGAATTGAGAAATAATCTGAATGGGGAAATAATCTGAATGGGAAAATAATCTGAATGGGGAAATAATCTGAATGGGGAAATAATCTGAATAGAGAAATAATCTGAATTGGGAAATAATATGAATTGGGAAATAATCTAAATAGGAAATAATTGAATTGGGAAATAATCTGAATGGGGAAATAATCTGAATTGGGAAATAATCTGAATTGGGAAATAATCTGAATTGAGGAAATAAGACGAATGGGGAAATAATCTAAATTGGGAAATAATCTGAATTGAGAAATAATTTGAATGGGGAAATAATCTGAATGGGGAAATAATTTGAATTTGGAAATAATCTGAATGGAGAAATAATCTGAATTGGAGAATAATCTGAATTGGGAAATGATCTCAATGGGGAAATAATTTGAATTGGGAAATAATTTGAATTGGGAAATAATTTGAATTGGGAAATAATTTGAATTGGGAAATAATTTACATTAGGAAATAATTTGAATTGGGAAATAATCTGAATTGGGAAATAATCTGAATGGGGAAATAATCTGAATGGGGAAATATTCTGAATTGGGAAATAATCTGAATGGGGAAATAATCTGAATGGGAAAATAATCTGAATGGGGAAATAATCTGAATTGAGGAAATAATCTGAATGGGGAAAATAATCTGAATTGGGAAATAATCTGAATTGGGAAATAATCTGAATAAGAAAATAATTTGAATTGTGAAATAATCTAAATGGGGACATAATCTGAAGGAGGAAATAATCTGAATTGGGAAATAATCTGAATCGGGAAATAATTTGAATGGGGAAATAATCTCAATGGGGAAATAATTTGAATTGGGAAATAATCGGAATTGGGAAATAATTTGAATTGGGAAATAATCTGAATTGGGAAATAATCTGAATTGGGAACTGATTTGAATGGGAAAATAATTTGAATTAAGAAATAATTTGAATTGGGAAATAAGTTGAATTGGGAAATAATTTGAATTTGGAAATAATCAGAATTGGGAAATAAGCTGAATGGGGAAATAAGCTGAATTTGGAAATAATTTAAATTAGGAAATTATTTGAATTGGGAAATAATCTGAATTGGGAAATAATCTGAATGGGGAAATAATCTGAATGGGAAAATAATCTGAATGGGGAAATAATCGGAATTGGGAAATAATATGAATGGGAAATAATTTGAATAGGGAAATAATCTGAATGGGGAAATATCTAAATTGGGAAATAATCTGAATTTGGAAATAATCTGAATTGAGAAATAATCTGAATTTCGAAATAATTTGAATTGAGAAATAATCTGAATGGGGAAATAATCTGAATGGGAAAATAATCTGAATGGTGAAATAATCTGAATGGGGAAATAATCTGAATGGGAAAATCATCTGAATAGGGAAATAATCTGAATTGGGAAATAATATGAATTGGGAAATAATCTAAATAGGAAATAATTGAATTGTGAAATAATCTGAATGGGGAAATAATCTGAATTGGAGAAATAATCTGAATTGGGAAATAATCTGAATTGAGGAAATAATCTGAATGGGGAAACAATCTAAATTGGGAAATAATCTGAATTGAGAAATAATTTGAATGGGGAAATAATCTGAATGGGGAAATAATCTGAATTTAGAAATAATCTGAATAGAGTAATAATCTGAAAGGGGAAATAATCGGAATTGGGAAATAATATGAATGGGAAATAATTTGAATAGGGAAATAATCTGAATGGGGAAATATCTAAATTGGGAAATAATCTGAATTTGGAAATAATCTGAATTGAGAAATAATCTGAATTTCGAAATAATTTGAAATGAGAAATAATCTGAATGGGGAAATAATCTGAATGGGAAAATAATCTGAATGGTGAAATAATCTGAATTGGGAAATAATCTGAATGGGGAAATAATCTGAATGGGGAAATAATCTGAATCGGGAAATAATCTGAATTGGGTAATACTCTGAATTTTAAAAATAATTAGAATTGGAAAATAATTTGAATTGGGAAATAATCTGAATGGGGAAATAATCTGAATGGGGAAATAATCTGAATGGGGAAATAATCGGAATTGGGAAATAATCTGAATGGGGAAATAATCTGAATTGAGGAAATAAGACGAATGGGGAAATAATCTAAATTGGGAAATAATCTGAATTGAGAAATAATTTGAATGGGGAAATAATCTGAATGGGGAAATAATCTGAATTTGGATATAATCTGAATGGAGAAATAATCTGAATAGAGAAATAATCTGAATTGGGAAATAATATGAATTGGGAAATAATCTAAATAGGAAATAATTGAATTGGGAAATAATCTGAATGGGGAAATAATCTGAATTGGGAAATAATCTGAATTGAGGAAATAAGACGAATGGGGAAATAATCTAAATTGGGAAATAATCTGAATTGAAAAATAATTTGAATGGGGAAATAATCTGAATGGGGAAATAATCTGAATTTGGAAATAATCTGAATGGAGAAATAATCTGAATTGGGAAATAATCTGAATTGGGAAATGATCTCAATGGGGAAATAATTTGAATTGGGAAATAATTTGAATTGGGAAATAATTTGAATTGGGAAATAATTTGAATTGGGAAATAATTTACATTAGGAAATAATTTGAATTGGGAAATAATCTGAATTGGGAAAAAATCTGAATGGGGAAATAATCTGAATGGGGAAATATTCTGAAATGAGAAAAAATCTGAATGGGGAAATAATCTGAATGGGGAAATAATCTGAATTGAGGAAATAATCTGAATGGGGAAAATAATCTGAATTGGGAAATAATCTGAATTGGGAAATAATCTGAATTAGAAAATAATTTGAATTGTGAAATAATCTAAATGGGGACATAATCTGAAGGAGGAAATAATCTGAATTGGGAAATAATCTGAATCGGGAAATAATTTGAATGGAGAAATAATCTCAATGGGGAAATAATTTGAATTGGGAAATAATCGGAATTGGGAAATAAATTGAATTGGGAAATAATCTGAATTGGGAAATAATCTGAATTGGGAACTGATTTGAATGGGAAAATAATTTGAATTAAGAAATAATTTGAATTGGGAAATAAGTTGAATTGGGAAATAATTTGAATTTGGAAATAATCAGAATTGGGAAATAAGCTGAATGGGGAAAAAAGCTGAATGGGGAAATAATTTAAATTAGGAAATTATTTGAATTAGGAAATAATCTGAATTGGGAAATAATCTGAATGGGGAAATAATCTGAATGGGGAAATAATTTGAATGGGAAAATAATCGGAATTGGGAAATAATATGAATGGGAAATAATTTGAATAGGGAAATAATCTGAATGGGGAAATATCTAAATTGGGAAATAATCTGAATTTGGAAATAATCTGAATTGAGAAATAATCTGAATTTCGAAATAATTTGAATTGAGAAATAATCTGAATGGGGAAATAATCTGAATGGGAAAATAATCTGAATGGTGAAATAATCTGAATGGGGAAATATTCTGAATGGGAAAATCATCTGAATAGGGAAATAATCTGAATTTGGAAATAATATGAATTGGGAAATAATCTAAATAGGAAATAATTGAATTGGGAAATAATCTGAATGGGGAAATAATCTGAATTGGGAAATAATCTGAATTGAGGAAATAAGACGAATGGGGAAATAATCTAAATTGGGAAATAATCTGAATTGAGAAATAATTTGAATGGGGAAATAATCTGAATGGGGAAATAATCTGAATTTGGAAATAATCTGAATGGAGAAATAATCTGAATTGGGGAATAATCTGAATTAGGAAATGATCTCAATGGGGAAATAATTTGAATTGGGAAATAATTTGAATTGGGAAATAATTTGAATTGGGAAATAATTTGAATTGGGAAATAATTTACATTAGGAAATAATTTGAATTGGGAAATAATCTGAATTGGGAAATAATCTGAATGGGGAAATAATCTGAATGGGGAAATATTCTGAATTGGGAAATAATCTGAATGGGGAAATAATCTGAATGGGAAAATAATCTGAATGGGGAAATAATCTGAATTGAGGAAATAATCTGAATGGGGAAAATAATCTGAATTGGGAAATAATCTGAATTGGGAAATAATCTGAATTAGAAAATAATTTGAATTGTGAAATAATCTAAATGGGGAAATAATCTGAAGGAGGAAATAATCTGAATTGGGAAATAATCTGAATTGGTAAATAATCTGTATTGGAAAATAATCTGAATGGGAAAATAATTTGAATTGGGAAATAATTTGAATTAGTAAATAAGTTGAATTGGGAAATAATTTGCATTAGGAAATAATTTGAATTGAGAAATAATCTGAATTGGGAATTAATTTGAATTGGGAAATAATCTGAATGGGGAAATAATCTGAATTGGGAAATAATTTGAATTGGGAAATAATCTGAATTGGGAAATAATTTGAATTGGAAAATAATCTGAATTAGGAAATAATTGAAATTGGGAAATAATTTGTATTGAAAAATAATTTAAATTAGGAAATAATCTAAATGGTGAAATAATCTGAAGTGTGAAATAATCTGAATGGGGAAATAATCTGAATGGGGAAATAATCTGAATAGGGAAATAATCTGAATGGGGAAATAATCTGAATAGGGAAATCATCTGAATGGGGAAATAATCTGAATAGGGAAATAATCTGAATGGGGAAATAATCTGAATAGGGAAATCATCTGAATGGGGAAATAATCTGAATGGGAAAATAATCTGAATTAGGAAATAATTTGAATTGGTAAATAATCTGAATTGGGAAATAATCTGAATAGGGAAATAATTTGAATTGGGAAATAATTTGAATTAGGAAATAATTTGAATTAGGAAATAAGTTGAATTGGGAAATAATTTGCATTAGGAAATAAGTTGAATTGGGAAATAATTTGCATTAGGAAATAAGTTGAATTGAGAAATAATCTGAATTGGGAATTAATTTGAATTGGGAAATTATCTGAATTAGAAAATAATTTGAATTGTGAAATAATCTAAATGGGGACATAATCTGAAGGAGGAAATAATCTGAATTGGGAAATAATTTGAATTAGGAAATAAGTTGAATTGGGAAATAATTTGCATTAGGAAATAATTTGAATTGAGAAATAATCTGAATTGGGAATTAATTTGAATTGGGAAATAATCTGAATGGGGAAATAATCTGAATTGGGAAATAATTTGAATTGGGAAATAATCTGAATTGGGAAATAATTTGAATTGGGAAATAATCTGAATTAGGAAATAATTGGAATTGGGAAATAATTTGTATTGAAAAATAATTTAAATTAGGAAATAATCTGAATGGTGAAATAATCTGAAGTGTGAAATAATCTGAATGGGGAAATAATCTGAATGGGGAAATAATCTGAATAGGGAAATAATCTGAATGGGGAAATAATCTGAATAGGGAAATCATCTGAATGGGGAAATAATCTGAATGGGAAAATAATCTGAATTAGGAAATAATTTGAATTGGTAAATAATCTGAATTGGGAAATAATCTGAATGGGGAAATAATTTGAATTGGGAAATAATTTGAATTAGGAAATAATCTTAATTAGGAAATAATTTGAATAAGGAAATAATCTGAATGGAGAAATAATTTGAATTTGGAAATAATCAGAATTGGGAAATAAGCTGAATGGGGAAATAATTTAAATTAGGAAATTATTTGAATTAGGAAATAATTTGAATTGGGAAATAATCTGAATGGGGGAATAATCTGAATTGGGAAATAATCTGAATGGGGAAATAATTTGAATTGGGAAATAATTTGAATTAGGAAATAATCTTAATTAGGAAATAATTTGAATAAGGAAATAATCTGAATGGAGAAATAATTTGAATTTGGAAATAATCAGAATTGGGAAATAAGCTGAATGGGCAAATATTTTAAATTAGGAAATTATTTGAATTAGGAAATAATTTGAATTGGGAAATAATCTGAATGGGGGAATAATCTGAATGGGGAACCAATCGGAATGGGGCAATAATCTGAATGTGGAAATAATCTGAATCTGGAAATAATCTAAATTGGTAAATAATCTGAATTGGGAAATAATCTGAATTGGGAAATAATCTGAATTGGGAAATAATTTGAATTGGGAAATAATCTGAATTGCAAAAATAATTTGAATTGGGAAATAATGTGAATGGGGAAATAATTAAAATTGGGAAATAATTTGAATTGGGAAATAATTTGAATTTGGAAATAATTTGAATTGGGAAATAATTTGCAATGGGAAATAATTTGAATTGGGAAATAATCTAAATTAGGAAATAATCTTAATTAGGAAATAATTTGAATAAGGAAATAATCTGAATGGAGAAATAATTTGAATTGGGAAATAAGTTGAATTGGGAAATAATTTGCATTAGGAAATAATTTGAATTGAGAAATAATCTGAATTGGGAATTAATTTGAATTGGGAAATAATCTGAATGGGGAAATAATCTGAATTGGGAAATAATCTGAATTGGGAAATAATTTGAAATGGGAAATAATCTGAATTAGGAAATAATTGGAATTGGGAAATAATTTGTATTGAAAAATAATTTAAATTAGGAAATATTCTGAGTGGTGAAATAATCTGAAGTGTGAAATAATCTGAATGGGGAAATAATCTGAATGGGGAAATAATCTGAATAGGGAAATAATCTGAATGGGGAAATAATCTGAATAGGGAAATCATCTGAATGGGGAAATAATCTGAATAGGAAAATAATCTGAATTAGGAAATAATTTGAATTGGAAAATAATCTGAATTGGGAAATAATCTGAATGGGGAAATAATTTGAATGGGGAAATAATTTGAATTGGGAAATAATTTGAATTAGGAAATAATCTGAATTAGGTAATAATTTGAATAAGGAAATAATCTGAATGGAGAAATAATTTGAATTTGGAAATAATCAGAATTGGGAAATAAGCTAAATGGGGAAATAATTTAAATTAGGAAATTATTTGAATTAGGAAATAATTTGAATTGGGAAATAATCTGAATGGGGGAATAATCTGAATGGGGAACTAATCGGAATGGGGCAATAATCTGAATGTGGAAATAATCTGAATCTGGAAATAATGTAAATTGGTAAATAATCTGAATTGGGAAATAATCTGAATGGAGAAATAATCTGAATAGGGGAATAATCTGAATTGGGAAATGATCTCAATGGGGAAATAATTTGAATTGGGAAATAATTTGAATTGGGAAATAATTTGAATTGGGAAATAATTTGAATTGGGAAATAATTTACATTAGGAAATAATTTGAATTGGGAAATAATCGGAATTGGGAAATAATCTGAATGGGGAAATAATCTGAATGGGGAAATATTCTGAATTGGGAAATAATCTGAATGGGGAAATAATCTGAATGGGAAAATAATCTGAATGGGGAAATAGTCTGAATTGAGGAAATAATCTGAATGGGGAAAATAATCTGAATTAGGAAATAATCTGAATTGGGAAATAATCTGAAGTAGAAAATAATTTGAATTGTGAAATAATCTAAATGGGGACATAATCTGAATGAGGAAATAATCTGAATTGGGAAATAATCTGAATGGGGTAATAATCTTAATGGGCAAATAATTTAAATTGGGAAATAATTTGAATGGGCAAATAATCTGAATTGGGAAATAATCTGAATCGGGAAATAATTTGAATGGGGAAATAATCTCAATGGGGAAATAATTTGAATTGGGAAATAATCGGAATTGGGAAATAATTTGAATTGGGAAATAATCTGAATTGGGAAATAATCTGAATTGGGAACTGATTTGAATGGGAAAATAAATTAATTAAGAAATAATTTGAATTGGGAAATACGTTGAATTGGGAAATAATTTGAATTTGGAAATAATCAGAATTGGGAAATAAGCTGAATGGGGAAATAATCTGAATGGGGAAATAATTTAAATTAGGAAATTATTTGAATTGGGAAATAATCTGAATTGGGAAATAATCTGAATGGGGGAATAATCTGAATGGGGAAATAATCTGAATAGGTCAATAATCTGAATGGGAAAATAATCTGAATGGGAAAATATAATATCGCAGTTATACGTTATTTCATAGGGCGAGAAGAGAAATGTGAAGCTCGGCTTTATAAAAATATCTCAGATATACCCCTTGGGAGCGGGAGGGGAAAAATGTTACCCTCGACTTTTTACAAATAACTCGCATATACCACTCGGGTGTTTTAGGAAGACCGAGGCCATCGAGGCGACCCTCGGCCTTATAAGACTAAAGGGCAAGTACCGCCGACCTTAGCCTCGACCGTCTTACTACTCTTTATATCCCGTTCCCCCCTCGACGCCCCTCGCCTTAGTTTCAGCGAGCGTCGGCTTTTTAAATATAATATCGCAGTTATACCTTATTCCATAGGGCGAGAAGAGAAATGTGATGCTCGGCTTTATACAAATATCTCAGATATACCCCTTGGGAGCGGGAGGGGAAAAATGTTACCCTCGGCTTTTTACAAATAACTCGCATATACCACTCGGGTGTTTTAGGAAGACCGAGGCCATCGAGGCGACCCTCGGCCTTATAAGACTAAAGGGCAAGTACCGCCGACCTTAGCCTCGACCGTCTTACTACTCTTTTATCCCGTTCCCCCCTCGACGCCCCTCGCCTAAGATGCGGCGAGCGTCAGAATTTTTAAAGAAAATATCGCAGTTATACCTTATTCCATAGTGCGAGAAGAGAAATGTGATGCTCGGCTTTATACAAATATCTCAGATATACCCCTTGGGAGCGGGAGGGGAAAAATGTTACCCTCGGCTTTTTACAAATAACTCGCATATACCACTCGGGTGTTTTAGGAAGACCGAGGCCATCGAGGCGACCCTCGGCCTTATAAGACTAAAGGGCAAGTACCGCCGACCTTAGCCTCGACCGTCTTACTACTCTTTATATCCCGATCCCCCCTCGACGCCCCTCGCCTTAGTTTCAGCGAGCGTCGGCTTTTTAAATATAATATCGCAGTTATACCTTATTCCATAGGGCGAGAAGAGAAATGTGATGCTCGGCTTTATACAAATATCTCAGATATACCCCTTGGGAGCGGGAGGGGAAAAATGTTACCCTCGGCTTTTTACAAATAACTCGCATATACCACTCGGGTGTTTTAGGAAAACACAGGCCATCGAGGCGACCCTCGGCCTTATAAGACTAAAGGAGAAGTACCGTCGACCTTAGCCTCGACCGTCTTACTACTCTTTATATCCCGTTCCCCCCTCGACGCCCCTCGCCTAAGATGCGGCGAGCGTCGGCTTTTTAAATAAAATATCGCAGTTATACCTTATTCCATAGGGCGAGAAGAGAAATGTGATGCTCGGCTTTATACAAATATCTCAGATATACCCCTTGGGAGCGGGAGGGGAAAAATGTTACCCTCGGCTTTTTACAAATAACTCGCATATACCACTCGGGTGTTTTAGGAAGACCGAGGCCATCGAGGCGACCCTCGGCCTTATAAGACTAAAGGGCAAGTACCGCCGACCTTAGCCTCGACCGTCTTCCTACTCTTTATATCCCGTTCCCCCCTCGACGCCCCTCGCCTAAGATGCGGCGAGCGTCGGCTTTTAAAAATAAAATATGGCAGTTATACCTTATTCCATAGGGCGAGAAGAGAAATGTGATGCTCGGCTTTATACAAATATCTCAGATATACCACTTGGGAGCGGGAGGGGAAAAATGTTACCCTCGGCTTTTTACAAATAACTCGCATATACCACTCGGGTATTTTAGGAAGACCGAGGCCATCGAGGCGACCCTCGGCCTTATAAAACTAAAGGGCAAGTACCGCCGACCTTAGCCTCGACCGTCTTACTACTCTTTATATCCCGTTCCCCCCTCGACGCCCCTCGCCTTAGTTTCAGCGAGCGTCGGCTTTTTAAATATAATATCGCAGTTATACCTTATTCCATAGGGCGAGAAGAGAAATGTGATGCTCGGCTTTATACAAATATCTCAGATATACCCCTTGGGAGCGGGAGGGGAAAAATGTTACCCTCGGCTTTTTACAAATAACTCGCATATGCCACTCGGGTGTTTTAGGAAGACCGAGGCCATCGAGGCGACCCTCGGCCTTATAAGACTAAAGGGCAAGTACCGCCGACCTTAGCCTCGACCGTCTTACTACTCTTTATATCCCGTTCCCCCCTCGACGGCCCTCGCCTAAGATGCGGCGAGCGTCAGCTTTTTAAATAAAATATCGCAGTTATACCTTATTCCATAGGGCGAGAAGAGAAATGTGATTCTCGGCTTTATACAAATATCTCAGATATACCACTTGGGAGCAAGAGGGCAAAAATGTTACCCTCGGCTTTTTACAAATAACTCGCATATACCACTCGGGTTTTTTAGAAAGACCGAGGCCATCGAGGCGAACCTCGGCCTTATAAGACTAAAGGAGAAGTACCGTCGACCTTAGCCTCGACCATCTACTACTCTTTATATCCCGTTCCCCCCTCGACGCCCCTCGCCTAAGATGCGGCGAGCGTCGGCTTTTTAAATAAAATATCGCAGTTATACCTTATTCCATAGGGCGAGAAGAGAAATGTGATGCTCGGCTTTATACAAATATCTTAGATATACCCGTGGGAGCGGGAGGGGAAAAATGTTACCCTCGGCTTTTTACAAATAACTCGCATATACCACTCGGGTGTTTTAGGAAGACCGAGGCCATCGAGGCGACCCTCGGCCTTATAAGACTAAAGGGGAAGTACCGTCGACCTTAGCCTCGACCATCTACTACTCTTTATATCCCGTTCCCCCCTCGACACCCCTCACCTAAGATGCGGAGAGCGTCGGCTTTTTAAATATTATATCGCAGTTATACCTTATTTCATAGGGCGAGAAGAGAAATGTGATTCTCGGCTTTATACAAATATCTCAGATATACCCCTTGGGAGCGGGAGGGGAAAAATGTTACCCTCGGCTTTTTACAAATAACTCGCATGTACCACTCGGCTGTTTTAGGAAGACCGAGGCCATCGAGGCGACCCTCGGCCTTATAAGACTAAAGGGCAAGTACCGCCGACCTTAGCCTCGACCGTCTTACTACTCTTTATATCCCGTTCCCCCCTCGACGCCCCTCGCCTAAGATGCGGCGAGTGTCGGCTTTTTAAATAAAATATCGCAGTTATACCTTATTCCATAGGGCGAGAAGAGAAATGTGATGCTCGGCTTTATACAAATATCTCAGATATACCCCTTGGGAGCGGGAGGGGAAAAATGTTACCCTCGGCTTTTTACAAATAACTCGCATATACCACTCGGGTGTTTTAGGAAGACCGAGGCCATCGAGGCGACCCTCGGCCTTATAAGACTAAAGGGCAAGTACCGCTGACCTTAGCCTCGACCGTCTTCCTACTCTTTATATCCCGTTCCCCCCTCGACGCCCCTCGCCTAAGATGCGGCGAGCGTCGGCTTTTTAAATAAAATATCGCAGTTATACCTTATTCCATAGGGCGAGAAGAGAAATATGAAGCTCGGCTTTATACAAATATCTCAGATATACCCCTTGGGAGCGGGAGGGGAAAAATGTTACCCTCGGCTTTTTACAAATAACTCGCATATACCACTCGGGTGTTTTAGGAAGACCGAGGCCATCGAGGCGACCCTCGGCCTTAGAAGACTAAAGGGCAAGTACCGCCGACCTTAGCCTCGACCGTCTTACTACTCTTTATATCCCGTTCCCCCCTCGACGCCCCTCGCCTAAGATGCGGCGAGCGTCGGCTTTTTAAATAAAATATCGCAGTTATACCTTATTCCATAGGGCGAGAAGAGAAATGTGATGCTCGGCTTTATACAAATATCTCAGATATACCCCTTGGGAGCGGGAGGGGAAAAATGTTACCCTCGGCTTTTTACAAATAACTCGCATATACCACTCGGGTGTTTTAGGAAGACCGAGGCCATCGAGGCGACCCTCGGCCTTATAAGACTAAAGGGCAAGTACCGCCGACCTTAGCCTCGACCGTCTTCCTACTCTTTATATCCCGTTCCCCCCTCGACGCCCCTCGCCTAAGATGCAGCGAGCGTCGGCTTTTAAAAATAAAATATCGCAGTTATACCTTATTCCATAGGGCGAGAAGAGAAATGTGATGCTCGGCTTTATACAAATATCTCAGATATACCCCTTGGGAGCGGGAGGGGAAAAATGTTACCCTCGGCTTTTTACAAATAACTCGCATATACCACTCGGGTTTTTTAGGAAGACCGAGGCCATCGAGGCGACCCTCGGCCTTATAAGACTAAAGGGCAAGTACCGCCGACCTTAGCCTCGACCGTCTTACTACTCTTTATATCCCGTTCCCCCCTCGACGCCCCTCGCCTTAGTTTCAGCGAGCGTCGGCTTTTTAAATATAATATCGCAGTTATACCTTATTCCATAGGGCGAGAAGAGAAATGTGATGCTCGGCTTTATACAAATATCTCAGATATACCCCTTGGGAGCGGGAGGGGAAAAATGTTACCCTCGGCTTTTTACAAATAACTCGCATATAACACTCGGGTTTTTTAGGAAGACCGAGGCCATCGAGGCGACCCTCGGCCTTATAAGACTAAAGGGCAAGTACCGCCGACCTTAGCCTCGACCGTCTTACTACTCTTTATATCCCGTTCCCCCCTCGACGCCCCTCGCCTAAGATGCGGCGAGCGTCGGCTTTTTAAATAATATATCGCAGTTATACCTTATTCCATAGGGCGAGAAGAGAAATGTGATGCTCGGCTTTATACAAATATCTCAGATATACCCCTTGGGAGCGGGAGGGGAAAAATGTTACCCTCGGCTTTTTACAAATAACTCGCATATACCACTCGGGTGTTTTAGGAAGACCGAGGCCATCGAGGCGACCCTCGGCCTTATAAGACTAAAGGGCAAGTACCGCCGACCTTAGCCTCGACCGTCTTACTACTCTTTATATCCCGTTCCCCCCTCGACGCCCCTCGCCTAAGATGCGGCGAGTGTCGGCTTTTTAAATAAAATATCGCAGTTATACCTTATTCCATAGGGCGAGAAGAGAAATGTGATGCTCGGCTTTATACAAATATCTCAGATATACCCCTCGGGAGCGGGAGGGGAAAAATGTTACCCTCGGCTTTTTACAAATAACTCGCATATACCACTCGGGTGTTTTAGGAAGACCGAGGCCATCGAGGCGACCCTCGGCCTTATAAGACTAAAGGAGAAGTACCGTCGACCTTAGCCTCGACCGTCTTACTACTCTTTATATCCCGTTCCCCCCTCGACGCCCCTCGCCTTAATTTCAGCGAGCGTCGGCTTTTTTAAATATAATATCGCAGTTATACCTTATTCCATAGGGCGAGAAGAGAAATGTGATGCTCGGCTTTATACAAATATCTCAGATATACCCCTTGGGAGCGGGAGGGGAAAAATGTTAGCCTCGGCTTTTTACAAATAACTCGCATATACCACTCGGGTTTTTTAGGAAGACCGAGGCCATCGAGGCGACCCTCAGCCTTATAAGACTAAAGGGCAAGTACCGCCGACCTTAGCCTCGACCGTCTTACTACTCTTTATATCCCGTTCCCCCCTCGACGCCCCTCGCCTTAGTTTCAGCGAGCGTCGGCTTTTTAAATATAATATCGCAGTTATACCTTATTCCATAGGGCGAGAAGAGAAATGTGATGCTCGGCTTTATACAAATATCTCAGATATACCCCTTGGGAGCGGGAGGGGAAAAACGTTACCCTCGGCTTTTTACAAATAACTCGCATATACCACTCGGGTGTTTTAGGAAGACCGAGGCCATCGAGGCGACCCTCGGCCTTGTACAAATAACTCGCATATACCACTCGGGTGTTTTAGGAAGACCGAGGCCATCGAGGCGACCCTCGGCCTTATAAGACTAAAGGGCAAGTACCGCCGACCTTAGCCTCGACCGTCTTACTACTCTTTATATCCCGTTCCCCCCTCGACGCCCCTCGCCTAAGATGCGGCGAGTGTCGGCTTTTTAAATAAAATATCGCAGTTATACCTTATTCCATAGGGCGAGAAGAGAAATGTGATGCTCGGCTTTATACAAATATCTCAGATATACCCCTTGGGAGCGGGAGGGGAAAAATGTTACCCTCGGCTTTTTACAAATAACTCGCATATACCACTCGGGTGTTTTAGGAAGACCGAGGCCATCGAGGCGACCCTCGGCCTTATAAGACTAAAGGGCAAGTACCGCTGACCTTAGCCTCGACCGTCTTCCTACTCTTTATATCCCGTTCCCCCCTCGACGCCCCTCGCCTAAGATGCGGCGAGCGTCGGCTTTTTAAATAAAATATCGCAGTTATACCTTATTCCATAGGGCGAGAAGAGAAATATGAAGCTCGGCTTTATACAAATATCTCAGATATACCCCTTGGGAGCGGGAGGGGAAAAATGTTACCCTCGGCTTTTTACAAATAACTCGCATATACCACTCGGGTGTTTTAGGAAGACCGAGGCCATCGAGGCGACCCTCGGCCTTAGAAGACTAAAGGGCAAGTACCGCCGACCTTAGCCTCGACCGTCTTACTACTCTTTATATCCCGTTCCCCAATCGACGCCCCTCGCCTATAAAATCGCAGTTATACCTTATTTCATAGGGCGAGAAGAGAAATGTGAAGCTCGGCTTTATACAAATATCTCAGATATACCCCTTGGGAGCGGGAGGGGAAAACGTTACCCTCGGCTTTTTACAAATAACCCGCATATACCACTCGGGTGTTTTAGGAAGACCGAGGCCATCGAGGCGACCCTCGGCCTTAGAAGACTAAAGGGCAAGTACAGCCGACCTTAGCCTCGACCGTGTTACTACTCTTTATATCCCGTTCCCCCCTCGACGCCCCTCGCCTTAGTTTCAGCGAGCGTCGGCTAGTTAAATATAATATCGCAGTTATACCTTATTCCATAGGGCGAGAAGAGAAATGTGATGCTCGGCTTTATACAAATATCTCAGATATACCCCTTGGGAGCGGGAGGGGAAAAATGTTACCGCCTAAGATGCGGTGAGCGTTGGCTTTTTAAATAAAATATCGCAGTTATACCTTATTCCATAGGGCGAGAAGAGAAATGTGATGCTCGGCTTTATACAAATATCTTAGATATACCCCTTGGGAGCGGGAGGGGAAAAATGTTACCCTCGGCTTTTTACAAATAATTCGCATATACCACTCGGGTGTTTTAGGAAGACCGAGGCCATCGAGGCGACCCTCGGCCTTATAAGACTAAAGGGCAAGTACCGCCGACCTTAGCCTCGACCGTCTTACTACTCTTTATATCCCGTTCCCCCCTCGACGCCCCTCGCCTAAGATGCGGCGAGCGTCGGCTTTTTAAATAAAATATCGCAGTTATACCTTATTCCATAGGGCGAGAAGAGAAATGTGATTCTCGGCTTTATACAAATATCTCAGATATACCCCTTGGGAGCGGGAGGGGAAAAATGTTACCCTCGGCTTTTTACAAATAACTCGCATATACCACTCGGGTGTTTTAGGAAGACCGAGGCCATCGAGGCGACCCTCGGCCTTATAAGACTAAAGGAGAAGTACCGTCGACCTTAGCCTCGACCGTCTTACTACTCTTTATATCCCG
This sequence comes from Ceratothoa steindachneri, assembly GCA_963969495.1. Lineage (NCBI taxonomy): Eukaryota > Metazoa > Arthropoda > Malacostraca > Isopoda > Cymothoidae > Ceratothoa > Ceratothoa steindachneri. The sequence goes on along the minus strand of OZ018338.1, from coordinate 1,663,091 downwards.
TTCCCCCCTCGACACCCCTCGCCTAAGATGCGGCGAGCGTCGGCTTTTTAAATATAATATCGCAGTTATACCTTATTTCATAGGGCGAGAAGAGAAATGTGAAGCTCGGCTTTATACAAAAATCTCAGATATACCCCTTGGGAGCGGGAGGGGAAAAATGTTACCCTCGGCTTTTTACAAATAACTCGCATATACCACTCGGGTTTTTTAGGAAGACCGAGGCCATCGAGGCGACCCTCGGCCTTATAAGACTAAAGGGCAAGTACCGCCGACCTTAGCCTCGACCGTCTTACTACTCTTTATATCCCGTTCCCCCCTCGACGCCCCTCGCCTAAGATGCGGCGAGCGTCGGCTTTTTAAATATAATAACGCAGTTATACCTTATTCCATAGGGCGAGAAGAGAAATTTGATGCTCGGCTTTATACAAATATCTCAGATATACCCCTTGGGAGCGGGAGGGGAAAAATGTTACCCTCGGCTTTTTACAAATAACTCGCATATAGCACTCGGGTGTTTTAGGAAGACCGAGGCCATCGAGGCGACCCTCGGCCTTATAAGACTAAAGGGCAAGTACCGCCGACCTTAGCCTCGACCGTCTTCCTACTCTTTATATCCCGTTCCCCCCTCGACGCCCCTCGCCTTAGTTTCAGCGAGCGTCGGCTTTTTAAATATAATATCGCAGTTATACCTTATTCCATAGGGCGAGAAGAGAAATGTGATGGTCGGCTTTATACAAATATCTCAGATATACCCCTTGGGAGCGGGAGGGGAAAAATGTTACCCTCGGCTTTTTACAAATAACTCGCATATACCACTCGGGTGTTTTAGGAAGACCGAGGCAATCGAGGCGACCCTCGGCCTTATAAGACTAAAGGGCAAGTACCACCGACCTTAGCCTCGACCGTCTTCCTACTCTTTATATCCCGTTCCCCCCTCGACGCCCCTCGCCTAAGATGCGGCGAGCGTCGGCTTTTTAAATAAAATATCGCAGTTATACCTTATTCCATAGGGCGAGAAGAGAAATGTGATTCTCGGCTTTATACAATTATCTCAGATATACCTCTTCGGAGCGGGAGGGGAAAAATTTTACCCTCGGCTTTTTACAAATAACTCGCATATACCACTCGGCTGTTTTAGGAAGACCGAGGCCATCGAGGCGACCCTCAGCCTTATAAGACTAAAGGGCAAGTACCGCCGACCTTAGCCTCGACCGTCTTACTACTCTTTATATCCCGTTCCCCCCTCGACGCCCCTCGCCTAAGATGCGGCGAGCGTCGGCTTTTTAAATAAAATATCGCAGTTATACCTTATTCCATAGGGCGAGAAGAGAAATGTGATTCTCGGCTTTATACAAATATCTCAGATATACCCCTTGGGAGCGGGAGGGGAAAAATGTTACCCTCGGCTTTTTACAAATAACTCGCATATACCACTCGGGTTTTTTAGGAAGACCGAGGCCATCGAGGCGACCCTCGGCCTTATAAGACTAAAGGGCAAGTACCGCCGACCTTAGCCTCGACCGTCTTACTACTCTTTATATCCCGTTCCCCCCTCGACGCCCCTCGCCTTAGTTTCAGCGAGCGTCGGCTTTTTAAATATAATATCGCAGTTATACCTTATTCCATAGGGCGAGAAGAGAAATGTGATGCTCGGCTTTATACAAATATCTCAGATATACCCCTTGGGAGCGGGAGGGGAAAAATGTTACCCTCGGCTTTTTACAAATAACTCGCATATACCACTCGGGTGTTTTAGGAAGACCGAGGCCATCGAGGCGACCCTCGGCCTTATAAGACTAAAGGGCAAGTACCGCCGACCTTAGCCTCGACCGTCTTACTACTCTTTATATCCCGTTCCCCCCTCGACGCCCCTCGCCTAAGATGCGGCGAGCGTCGGCTTTTTAAATAAAATATCGCAGTTATACCTTATTCCATAGGGCGAGAAGAGAAATGTGATTCTCGGCTTTATACAATTATCTCAGATATACCCCTTGGGAGCGGGAGGGGAAAAATGTTACCCTCGGCTTTTTACAAATAACTCGCATATACCACTCGGCTGTTTTAGGAAGACCGAGGCCATCGAGGCGACCCTCGGCCTTATAAGACTAAAGGGCAAGTACCGCCGACCTTAGCCTCGACCGTCTTACTACTCTTTATATCCCGTTCCCCCCTCGACGCCCCTCGCCTAAGATGCGGCGAGCGTCGGCTTTTTAAATAAAATATCGTAGTTATACCTTATTCCATAGGGCGAGAAGAGAAATGTGATTCTCGGCTTTATACAAATATCTCAGATATACCCCTTGGGAGCGGGAGGGGAAAAATGTTACCCTCGGCTTTTTACAAATAACTCGCATATACCACTCGGGTTTTTTAGGAAGACCGAGGCCATCGAGGCGACCCTCGGCCTTATAAGACTAAAGGGCAAGTACCGCCGACCTTAGCCTCGACCGTCTTACTACTCTTTATATCCCGTTCCCCCCTCGACGCCCCTCGCCTTAGTTTCAGCGAGCGTCGGCTTTTTAAATATAATATGGCAGTTATACCTTATTCCATAGGGCGAGAAGAGAAATGTGAAGCTCGGCTTTATACAAATATCTCAGATATACCACTTGGGAGCGGGAGGGGAAAAATGTTACCCTCGGCTTTTTACAAATAACTCGCATATACCACTCGGGTATTTTAGGAAGACCGAGGCCATCGAGGCGACCCTCGGCCTTATAAGACTAAAGGGCAAGTACCGCCGACCTTAGCCTCGACCGTCTTACTACTCTTTATATCCCGTTCCCCCCTCGACGCCCCTCGCCTTAGTTTCAGCGAGCGTCGGCTTTTTAAATATAATATCGCAGTTATACCTTATTCCATAGGGCGAGAAGAGAAATGTGATGCTCGGCTTTATACAAATATCTCAGATATACCCCTTGGGAGCGGGAGGGGAAAAATGTTACCCTCGGCTTTTTACAAATAACTCGCATATGCCACTCGGGTGTTTTAGGAAGACCGAGGCCATCGAGGCGACCCTCGGCCTTATAAGACTAAAGGGCAAGTACCGCCGACCTTAGCCTCGACCGTCTTACTACTCTTTATATCCCGTTCCCCCCTCGACGGCCCTCGCCTAAGATGCGGCGAGCGTCAGCTTTTTAAATAAAATATCGCAGTTATACCTTATTCCATAGGGCGAGAAGAGAAATGTGATTCTCGGCTTTATACAAATATCTCAGATATACCACTTGGGAGCAAGAGGGCAAAAATGTTACCCTCGGCTTTTTACAAATAACTCGCATATACCACTCGGGTTTTTTAGAAAGACCGAGGCCATCGAGGCGAACCTCGGCCTTATAAGACTAAAGGAGAAGTACCGTCGACCTTAGCCTCGACCATCTACTACTCTTTATATCCCGTTCCCCCCTCGACGCCCCTCGCCTAAGATGCGGCGAGCGTCGGCTTTTTAAATAAAATATCGCAGTTATACCTTATTCCATAGGGCGAGAAGAGAAATGTGATGCTCGGCTTTATACAAATATCTTAGATATACCCGTGGGAGCGGGAGGGGAAAAATGTTACCCTCGGCTTTTTACAAATAACTCGCATATACCACTCGGGTGTTTTAGGAAGACCGAGGCCATCGAGGCGACCCTCGGCCTTATAAGACTAAAGGGGAAGTACCGTCGACCTTAGCCTCGACCATCTACTACTCTTTATATCCCGTTCCCCCCTCGACACCCCTCACCTAAGATGCGGAGAGCGTCGGCTTTTTAAATATAATATCGCAGTTATACCTTATTTCATAGGGCGAGAAGAGAAATGTGATTCTCGGCTTTATACAAATATCTCAGATATACCCCTTGGGAGCGGGAGGGGAAAAATGTTACCCTCGGCTTTTTACAAATAACTCGCATATACCACTCGGCTGTTTTAGGAAGACCGAGGCCACCGAGGCGACCCTCGGCTTTATAAGACTAAAGGGGAAGTACCGTCGACCTTAGCCTCGACCGTCTTACTACTCTTTATATCCCGTTCCCCCCTCGACACCCCTCACCTAAGATGCGGCGAGCGTCGGCTTTTTAAATATAATATCGCAGTTATACCTTATTTCATATGGCGAGAAGAGAAATGTGAAGCTCGGCTTTATACAAATATCTCAGATATACCCCTTGGGAGCGGGAGGGGAAAAATGTTACCCTCGGCTTTTTACAAATAACTCGCATATACCACTCGGGTTTTTTAGGAAGACCGAGGCCATCGAGGCGACCCTCGGCCTTATAAGACTAAAGGGCAAGTACCGCCGACCTTAGCCTCGACCGTCTTACTACTCTTTATATCCCGTTCCCCCCTCGACGCCCCTCGCCTAAGATGCGGCGAGCGTCGGCTTTTTAAATAAAATATCGCAGTTATACCTTATTCCATAGGGCGAGAAGAGAAATGTGATGCTCGGCTTTATACAAATATCTCAGATATACCCCTTGGGAGCGGGAGGGGAAAAATGTTACCCTCGGCTTTTTACAAATAACTCGCATATACCACTCGGGTTTTTTAGGAAGACCGAGGCCATCGAGGCGACCTTCGGCCTTATAAGACTAAAGGGCAAGTACCGCCGACCTTAGCCTCGACCGTCTTACTACTCTTTATATCCCGTTCCCCCCTCGACGCCCCTCGCCTTAGTTTCAGCGAGCGTCGGCTTTTTAAATATAATATCGCAGTTATACCTTATTCCATAGGGCGAGAAGAGAAATGTGATGCTCGGCTTTATACAAATATCTCAGATATACCCCTTGGGAGCGGGAGGGGAAAAATGTTACCCTCGGCTTTTTACAAATAACTCGCATATAACACTCGGGTTTTTTAGGAAGACCGAGGCCATCGAGGCGACCCTCGGCCTTATAAGACTAAAGGGCAAGTACCGCCGACCTTAGCCTCGACCGTCTTACTACTCTTTATATCCCGTTCCCCCCTCGACGCCCCTCGCCTAAGATGCGGCGAGCGTCGGCTTTTTAAATAATATATCGCAGTTATACCTTATTCCATAGGGCGAGAAGAGAAATGTGATGCTCGGCTTTATACAAATATCTCAGATATACCCCTTGGGAGCGGGAGGGGAAAAATGTTACCCTCGGCTTTTTACAAATAACTCGCATATACCACTCGGGTGTTTTAGGAAGACCGAGGCCATCGAGGCGACCCTCGGCCTTATAAGACTAAAGGGCAAGTACCGCCGACCTTAGCCTCGACCGTCTTACTACTCTTTATATCCCGTTCCCCCCTCGACGCCCCTCGCCTAAGATGCGGCAAGTGTCGGCTTTTTAAATAAAATATCGCAGTTATACCTTATTCCATAGGGCGAGAAGAGAAATGTGATGCTCGGCTTTATACAAATATCTCAGATATACCCCTCGGGAGCGGGAGGGGAAAAATGTTACCCTCGGCTTTTTACAAATAACTCGCATATACCACTCGGGTGTTTTAGGAAGACCGAGGCCATCGAGGCGACCCTCGGCCTTATAAGACTAAAGGAGAAGTACCGTCGACCTTAGCCTCGACCGTCTTACTACTCTTTATATCCCGTTCCCCCCTCGACGCCCCTCGCCTTAATTTCAGCGAGCGTCGGCTTTTTTAAATATAATATCGCAGTTATACCTTATTCCATAGGGCGAGAAGAGAAATGTGATGCTCGGCTTTATACAAATATCTCAGATATACCCCTTGGGAGCGGGAGGGGAAAAATGTTACCCTCGGCTTTTTACAAATAACTCGCATATACCACTCGGGTTTTATAGGAAGACCGAGGCCATCGAGGCGACCCTCAGCCTTATAAGACTAAAGGGCAAGTACCGCCGACCTTAGCCTCGACCGTCTTACTACTCTTTATATCCCGTTCCCCCCTCGACGCCCCTCGCCTTAGTTTCAGCGAGCGTCGGCTTTTTAAATATAATATCGCAGTTATACCTTATTCCATAGGGCGAGAAGAGAAATGTGATGCTCGGCTTTATACAAATATCTCAGATATACCCCTTGGGAGCGGGAGGGGAAAAACGTTACCCTCGGCTTTTTACAAATAACTCGCATATACCACTCGGGTGTTTTAGGAAGACCGAGGCCATCGAGGCGACCCTCGGCCTTGTACAAATAACTCGCATATACCACTCGGGTGTTTTAGGAAGACCGAGGCCATCGAGGCGACCCTCGGCCTTATAAGACTAAAGGGCAAGTACCGCCGACCTTAGGCTCGACCGTCTTACTACTCTTTATATCCCGTTCCCCCCTCGACGCCCCTCGCCTAAGATGCGGCGAGTGTCGGCTTTTTAAATAAAATATCGCAGTTATACCTTATTCCATAGGGCGAGAAGAGAAATGTGATGCTCGGCTTTATACAAATATCTCAGATATACCCCTTGGGAGCGGGAGGGGAAAAATGTTACCCTCGGCTTTTTACAAATAACTCGCATATACCACTCGGGTGTTTTAGGAAGACCGAGGCCATCGAGGCGACCCTCGGCCTTATAAGACTAAAGGGCAAGTACCGCTGACCTTAGCCTCGACCGTCTTCCTACTCTTTATATCCCGTTCCCCCCTCGACGCCCCTCGCCTAAGATGCGGCGAGCGTCGGCTTTTTAAATAAAATATCGCAGTTATACCTTATTCCATAGGGCGAGAAGAGAAATATGAAGCTCGGCTTTATACAAATATCTCAGATATACCCCTTGGGAGCGGGAGGGGAAAAATGTTACCCTCGGCTTTTTACAAATAACTCGCATATACCACTCGGGTGTTTTAGGAAGACCGAGGCCATCGAGGCGACCCTCGGCCTTAGAAGACGAAAGGGCAAGTACCGCCGACCTTAGCCTCGACCGTCTTACTACTCTTTATATCCCGTTCCCCCCTCGACGCCCCTCGCCTATAAAATCGCAGTTATACCTTATTTCATAGGGCGAGAAGAGAAATGTGAAGCTCGGCTTTATACAAATATCTCAGATATACCCCTTGGGAGCGGGAGGGGAAAACGTTACCCTCGGCTTTTTACAAATAACCCGCATATACCACTCGGGTTTTTTAGGAAGACCGAGGCCATCGAGGCGACCCTCAGCCTTATAAGACTAAAGGGCAAGTACCGCCGACCTTAGCCTCGACCGTCTTACTACTCTTTATATCCCGTTCCCCCCTCGACGCCCCTCGCCTTAGTTTCAGCGAGCGTCGGCTTTTTAAATATAATATCGCAGTTATACCTTATTCCATAGGGCGAGAAGAGAAATGTGATGCTCGGCTTTATACAAATATCTCAGATATACCCCTTGGGAGCGGGAGGGGAAAAACGTTACCCTCGGCTTTTTACAAATAACTCGCATATACCACTCGGGTGTTTTAGGAAGACCGAGGCCATCGAGGCGACCCTCGGCCTTGTACAAATAACTCGCATATACCACTCGGGTGTTTTAGGAAGACCGAGGCCATCGAGGCGACCCTCGGCCTTATAAGACTAAAGGGCAAGTACCGCCGACCTTAGCCTCGACCGTCTTACTACTCTTTATATCCCGTTCCCCCCTCGACGCCCCTCGCCTAAGATGCGGCGAGTGTCGGCTTTTTAAATAAAATATCGCAGTTATACCTTATTCCATAGGGCGAGAAGAGAAATGTGATTCTCGGCTTTATACAAATATCTCAGATATACCCCTTGGGAGCGGGAGGGGAAAAATGTTACCCTCGGCTTTTTACAAATAACTCGCATATACCACTCGGGTGTTTTAGGAAGACCGAGGCCATCGAGGCGACCCTCGGCCTTATAAGACTAAAGGAGAAGTACCGTCGACCTTAGCCTCGACCGTCTTACTACTCTTTATATCCCGTTCCCCCCTCGACACCCCTCGCCTAAGATGCGGCGAGCGTCGGCTTTTTAAATATAATATCGCAGTTATACCTTATTTCATAGGGCGAGAAGAGAAATGTGAAGCTCGGCTTTATACAAATATCTCAGATATACCCCTTGGGAGCGGGAGGGGAAAAATGTTACCCTCGGCTTTTTACAAATAACTCGCATATACCACTCGGGTTTTTTAGGAAGACCGAGGCCATCGAGGCGACCCTCGGCCTTATAAGACTAAAGGGCAAGTACCGCCGACCTTAGCCTCGACCGTCTTACTACTCTTTATATCCCGTTCCCCCCTCGACGCCCCTCGCCTAAGATGCGGCGAGCGTCGGCTTTTTAAATATAATAACGCAGTTATACCTTATTCCATAGGGCGAGAAGAGAAATTTGATGCTCGGCTTTATACAAATATCTCAGATATACCCCTTGGGAGCGGGAGGGGAAAAATGTTACCCTCGGCTTTTTACAAATAACTCGCATATAGCACTCGGGTGTTTTAGGTAGACCGAGGCCATCGAGGCGACCCTCGGCCTTATAAGACTAAAGGGCAAGTACCGCCGACCTTAGCCTCGACCGTCTTCCTACTCTTTATATCCCGTTCCCCCCTCGACGCCCCTCGCCTTAGTTTCAGCGAGCGTCGGCTTTTTAAATATAATATCGCAGTTATACCTTATTCCATAGGGCGAGAAGAGAAATGTGATGCTCGGCTTTATACAAATATCTCAGATATACCCCTTGGGAGCGGGAGGGGAAAAATGTTACCCTCGGCTTTTTACAAATAACTCGCATATACCACTCGGGTGTTTTAGGAAGACCGAGGCAATCGAGGCGACCCTCGGCCTTATAAGACTAAAGGGCAAGTACCGCCGACCTTAGCCTCGACCGTCTTCCTACTCTTTATATCCCGTTCCCCCCTCGACGCCCCTCGCCTAAGATGCGGCGAGCGTCGGCTTTTTAAATAAAATATCGCAGTTATACCTTATTCCATAGGGCGAGAAGAGAAATGTGATTCTCGGCTTTATACAATTATCTCAGATATACCCCTTCGGAGCGGGAGGGGAAAAATTTTACCCTCGGCTTTTTACAAATAACTCGCATATACCACTCGGCTGTTTTAGGAAGACCGAGGCCATCGAGGCGACCCTCAGCCTTATAAGACTGAAGGGCAAGTACCGCCGACCTTAGCCTCGACCGTCTTACTACTCTTTATATCCCGTTCCCCCCTCGACGCCCCTCGCCTAAGATGCGGCGAGCGTCGGCTTTTTAAATAAAATATCGCAGTTATACCTTATTCCATAGGGCGAGAAGAGAAATGTGATTCTCGGCTTTATACAAATATCTCAGATATACCCCTTGGGAGCGGGAGGGGAAAAATGTTACCCTCGGCTTTTTACAAATAACTCGCATATACCACTCGGGTTTTTTAGGAAGACCGAGGCCATCGAGGCGACCCTCGGCCTTATAAGACTAAAGGGCAAGTACCGCCGACCTTAGCCTCGACCGTCTTACTACTCTTTATATCCCGTTCCCCCCTCGACGCCCCTCGCCTTAGTTTCAGCGAGCGTCGGCTTTTTAAATATAATATCGCAGTTATACCTTATTCCATAGGGCGAGAAGAGAAATGTGATGCTCGGCTTTATACAAATATCTCAGATATACCCCTTGGGAGCGGGAGGGGAAAAATGTTACCCTCGGCTTTTTACAAATAACTCGCATATACCACTCGGGTGTTTTAGGAAGACCGAGGCCATCGAGGCGACCCTCGGCCTTATAAGACTAAAGGGCAAGTACCGCCGACCTTAGCCTCGACCGTCTTACTACTCTTTATATCCCGTTCCCCCCTCAACGCCCCTCGCCTAAGATGCGGCGAGCGTCGGCTTTTTAAATAAAATATCGCAGTTATACCTTATTCCATAGGGCGAGAAGAGAAATGTGATTCTCGGCTTTATACAATTATCTCAGATATACCCCTTGGGAGCGGGAGGGGAAAAATGTTACCCTCGGCTTTTTACAAATAACTCGCATATACCACTCGGCTGTTTTAGGAAGACCGAGGCCATCGAGGCGACCCTCGGCCTTATAAGACTAAGGGGCAAGTACCGCCGACCTTAGCCTCGACCGTCTTACTACTCTTTATATCCCGTTCCCCCCTCGACGCCCCTCGCCTAAGATGCGGCGAGCGTCGGCTTTTTAAATAAAATATCGCAGTTATACCTTATTCCATAGGGCGAGAAGAGAAATGTGATTCTCGGCTTTATACAAATATCTCAGATATACCCCTTGGGAGCGGGAGGGGAAAAATGTTACCCTCGGCTTTTTACAAATAACTCGCATATACCACTCGGGTTTTTTAGGAAGACCGAGGCCATCGAGGCGACCCTCGGCCTTATAAGACTAAAGGGCAAGTACCGCCGACCTTAGCCTCGACCGTCTTACTACTCTTTATATCCCGTTCCCCCCTCGACGCCCCTCGCCTTAGTTTCAGCGAGCGTCGGCTTTTTAAATATAATATCGCAGTTATACCTTATTCCATAGGGCGAGAAGAGAAATGTGATGCTCGGCTTTATACAAATATCTCAGATATACCCCTTGGGAGCGGGAGGGGAAAAATGTTACCCTCGGCTTTTTACAAATAACTCGCATATACCACTCGGGTGTTTTAGGAAGACCGAGGCCATCGAGGCGACCCTCGGCCTTATAAGACTAAAGGGCAAGTACCGCCGACCTTAGCCTCGACCGTCTTACTACTCTTTATATCCCGTTCCCCCCTCGACGCCCCTCGCCTAAGATGCGGCGAGCGTCGGCTTTTTAAATATAATATCGCAGTTATACCTTATTCCATAGGGCGAGAAGAGAAATGTGATGCTCGGCTTTATACAAATATCTCAGATATACCCCTTGGGGGCGGGAGGGGAAAAATGTTACCCTCGGCTTTTTACAAATAACTCGCATATACCACTCGGGTGTTTTAGGAAGACCGAGGCCATCGAGGCGACCCTCGGCCTTATAAGACTAAAGAGGAAGTACCGCCGACCTTAGCCTCGACCGTCTTACTACTCTTTATATCCCGTTCCCCCCTCGACGCCCCTCGCCTAAGATGCGGCGAGCGTCGGCTTTTTAAATAAAATATCGCAGTTATACCTTATTTCATAGGGCGAGAAGAGAAATGTGAAGCTCGGCTTTATACAAATATCTCAGATATACCCCTTGGGAGCGGGAGGGGAAAAATGTTACCATCGGCTTTTTACAAATAACTCGCATATACCACTCGGGTGTTTTAGGAAGACCGAGGCCATCGAGGCGACCCTCGGCCTTATAAGACTAAAGGGCAAGTACCGCCGACCTTAGCCTCGACCGTCTTACTACTCTTTATATCCCGTTCCCCCCTCGACGCCCCTCGCCTAAGATGCGGCGAGCGTCGGCTTTTTAAATAAAATATCGCAGTTATACCTTATTCCATAGGGCGAGAAGAGAAATGTGATGCTCGACTTTATACAAATATCTCAGATATACCCCTTGGGAGCGGGAGGGGAAAAATGTTACCCTCGGCTTTTTACAAATAACTCGCATATACCACTCGGGTGTTTTAGGAAGACCGAGGCCATCGAGGCGACCCTCGGCCTTACATATAAGACTAAAGGGCAAGTACCGCCGACCTTAGCCTCGACCGTCTTCCTACTCTTTATATCCCGTTCCCCCCTCGACGCCCCTCGCCTAAGATGCGGCGAGCGTCGGCTTTTTAAATAAAATATCGCAGTTATACCTTATTCCATAGGGCGAAAAGAGAAATGTGAAGCTCGGCTTTATACAAATATCTCAGATATACCCCTTGGGAGCGGGAGGGGAAAAATGTTACCCTCGGCTTTTTACAAATAACTCGCATATACCACTCGGGTGTTTTAGGAAGACCGAGGCCATCGAGGCGACCCTCGGCCTTAGAAGACTAAAGGGCAAGTACCGCCGACCTTAGCCTCGACCGTCTTACTACTCTTTATATCCCGTTCCCCCCTCGACGCCCCTGGCCTTAGTTTCAGCGAGCGTCGGCTTTTTAAATATAATATCGCAGTTATACCTTATTCCATAGGGCGAGAAGAGAAATGTGATGCTCGGCTTTATACAAATACCTCAGATATACCCCTTGGGAGCGGGAGGGGAAAAATGTTACCCTCGGCTTTTTACAAATAACTCGCATATACCACTCGGGTGTTTTAGGAAGACCGAGGCCATCGAGGCGACCCTCGGCCTTATAAGACTAAAGGGCAAGTACCGCCGACCTTAGCCTCGACCGTCTTACTACTCTTTATATCCCGTTCCCCCCTCGACGCCCCTCGCCTTAGTTTCAGCGAGCGTCGGCTTTTTAAATATAATATCGCAGTTATACCTTATTCCATAGGGCGAGAAGAGAAATGTGATGCTCGGCTTTATACAAATATCTCAGATATACCCCTTGGGAGCGGGAGGGGAAAAATGTTACCCTCGGCTTTTTACAAATAACTCGCATATACCACTCGGGTGTTTTAGGAAGACCGAGGCCATCGAGGCGACCCTCGGCCTTATAAGACTAAAGGGCAAGTACCGCCGACCTTAGCCTCGACCGTCTTACTACTCTTTTATCCCGTTCCCCCCTCGACGCCCCTCGCCTAAGATGCGGCGAGCGTCAGAATTTTTAAAGAAAATATCGCAGTTATACCTAATTCCATAGGGCGAGAAGAGAAATGTGATGCTCGGCTTTATACAAATATCTCAGATATACCCCTTGGGAGCGGGAGGGGAAAAATGTTACCCTCGGCTTTTTACAAATAACTCGCATATACCACTCGGGTGTTTTAGGAAGACCGAGGCCATCGAGGCGACCCTCGGCCTTATAAGACTAAAGGGCAAGTACCGCCAACCTTAGCCTCGACCGTCTTACTACTCTATATCCCGATCCCCCCTCGACGCCCCTCGCCTTAGTTTCAGCAAGCGTCGGCTTTTTAAATATAATATCGCAGTTATACCTTATTCCATAGGGCGAGAAGAGAAATGTGATGCTCGGCTTTATACAAATATCTCAGATATACCCCTTGGGAGCGGGAGGGGAAAAATGTTACCCTCGGCTTTTTACAAATAACTCGCATATACCACTCGGGTGTTTTAGGAAAACACAGGCCATCGAGGCGACCCTCGGCCTTATAAGACTAAAGGAGAAGTACCGTCGACCTTTGCCTCGACCGTCTTACTACTCTTTATATCCCGTTCCCCCCTCGACGCCCCTCGCCTAAGATGCGGCGAGCGTCGGCTTTTTAAATAAAATATCGCAGTTATACCTTATTCCATAGGGCGAGAAGAGAAATGTGATGCTCGGCTTTATACAAATATCTCAGATATACCCCTTGGGAGCGGGAGGGGAAAAATGTTACCCTCGGCTTTTTACAAATAACTCGCATATACCACTCGGGTGTTTTAGGAAGACCGAGGCCATCGAGGCGACCCTCGGCCTTATAAGACTAAAGGGCAAGTACCGCCGACCTTAGCCTCGACCGTCTTCCTACTCTTTATATCCCGTTCCCCCCTCGACGCCCCTCGCCTAAGATGCGGCGAGCGTCGGCTTTTTAAATAAAATATGGCAGTTATACCTTATTCCATAGGGCGAGAAGAGAAATGTGAAGCTCGGCTTTATACAAATATCTCAGATATACCACTTGGGAGCGGGAGGGGAAAAATGTTACCCTCGGCTTTTTACAAATAACTCGCATATACCACTCGGGTATTTTAGGAAGACCGAGGCCATCGAGGCGACCCTCGGCCTTATAAGACTAAAGGGCAAGTACCGCCGACCTTAGCCTCGACCGTCTTACTACTCTTTATATCCCGTTCCCCCCTCGACGCCCCTCGCCTTAGTTTCAGCGAGCGTCGGCTTTTTAAATATAATATCGCAGTTATACCTTATTCCATAGGGCGAGAAGAGAAATGTGATGCTCGGCTTTATACAAATATCTCAGATATACCCCTTAGGAGCGGGAGGGGAAAAATGTTACCCTCGGCTTTTTACAAATAACTCGCATATGCCACTCGGGTGTTTTAGGAAGACCGAGGCCATCGAGGCGACCCTCGGCCTTATAAGACTAAAGGGCAAGTACCGCCGACCTTAGCCTCGACCGTCTTACTACTCTTTATATCCCGTTCCCCCCTCGACGCCCCTCGCCTAAGATGCGGCGAGCGTCGGCTTTTTAAATATAATAACGCAGTTATACCTTATTCCATAGGGCGAGAAGAGAAATTTGATGCTCGGCTTTATACAAATATCTCAGATATACCCCTTGGGAGCGGGAGGGGAAAAATGTTACCCTCGGCTTTTTACAAATAACTCGCATATACCACTCGGGTGTTTTAGGAAGACCGAGGCCATCGAGGCGACCCTCGGCCTTATAAGACTAAAGGGCAAGTACCGCCGACCTTAGCCTCGACCGTCTTCCTACTCTTTATATCCCGTTCCCCCCTCGACGCCCCTCGCCTTAGTTTCAGCGAGCGTCGGCTTTTTAAATATAATATCGCAGTTATACCTTATTCCATAGGGCGAGAAGAGAAATGTGATGCTCGGCTTTATACAAATATCTCAGATATACCCCTTGGGAGCGGGAGGGGAAAAATGTTACCCTCGGCTTTTTACAAATAACTCGCATATACCACTCGGGTGTTTTAGGAAGACCGAGGCAATCGAGGCGACCCTCGGCCTTATAAGACTAAAGGGCAAGTACCGCCGACCTTAGCCTCGACCGTCTTCCTACTCTTTATATCCCGTTCCCCCCTCGACGCCCCTCGCCTAAGATGCGGCGAGCGTCGGCTTTTTAAATAAAATATCGCAGTTATACCTTATTCCATAGGGCGAGAAGAGAAATGTGATTCTCGGCTTTATACAATTATCTCAGATATACCCCTTCGGAGCGGGAGGGGAAAAATTTTACCCTCGGCATTTTACAAATAACTCGCATATACCACTCGGCTGTTTTAGGAAGACCGAGGCCATCGAGGCGACCCTCAGCCTTATAAGACTGAAGGGCAAGTACCGCCGACCTTAGCCTCGACCGTCTTACTACTCTTTATATCCCGTTCCCCCCTCGACGCCCCTCGCCTAAGACGCGGCGAGCGTCGGCTTTTTAAATAAAATATCGCAGTTATACCTTATTCCATAGGGCGAGAAGAGAAATGTGATTCTCGGCTTTATACAAATATCTCAGATATACCCCTTGGGAGCGGGAGGGGAAAAATGTTACCCTCGGCTTTTTACAAATAACTCGCATATACCACTCGGGTTTTTTAGGAAGACCGAGGCCATCGAGGCGACCCTCGGCCTTATAAGACTTAAGGGCAAGTACCGCCGACCTTAGCCTCGACCGTCTTACTACTCTTTATATCCCGTTCCCCCCTCGACGCCCCTCGCCTTAGTTTCAGCGAGCGTCGGCTTTTTGAATATAATATCGCAGTTATACCTTATTCCATAGGGCGAGAAGAGAAATGTGATGCTCGGCTTTATACAAATATCTCAGATATACCCCTTGGGAGCGGGAGGGGAAAAATGTTACCCTCGGCTTTTTACAAATAACTCGCATATACCACTCGGGTGTTTTAGGAAGACCGAGGCCATCGAGGCGACCCTCGGCCTTATAAGACTAAAGGGCAAGTACCGCCGACCTTAGCCTCGACCGTCTTACTACTCTTTATATCCCGTTCCCCCCTCGACGCCCCTCGCCTAAGATGCGGCGAGCGTCGGCTTTTTAAATAAAATATCGCAGTTATACCTTATTCCATAGGGCGAGAAGAGAAATGTGATTCTCGGCTTTATACAATTATCTCAGATATACCCCTTGGGAGCGGGAGGGGAAAAATGTTACCCTCGGCTTTTTACAAATAACTCGCATATACCACTCGGCTGTTTTAGGAAGACCGAGGCCATCGAGGCGACCCTCGGCCTTATAAGACTAAAGGGCAAGTACCGCCGACCTTAGCCTCGACCGTCTTACTACTCTTTATATCCCGTTCCCCCCTCGACGCCCCTCGCCTAAGATGCGGCGAGCGTCGGCTTTTTAAATAAAATATCGCAGTTATACCTTATTCCATAGGGCGAGAAGAGAAATGTGATTCTCGGCTTTATACAAATATCTCAGATATACCCCTTGGGAGCGGGAGGGGAAAAATGTTACCCTCGGCTTTTTACAAATAACTCGCATATACCACTCGGGTTTTTTAGGAAGACCGAGGCCATCGAGGCGACCCTCGGCCTTATAAGACTAAAGGGCAAGTACCGCCGACCTTAGCCTCGACCGTCTTACTACTCTTTATATCCCGTTCCCCCCTCGACGCCCCTCGCCTTAGTTTCAGCGAGCGTCGGCTTTTTAAATATAATATCGCAGTTATACCTTATTCCATAGGGCGAGAAGAGAAATGTGATGCTCGGCTTTATACAAATATCTCAGATATACCCCTTGGGAGCGGGAGGGGAAAAATGTTACCCTCGGCTTTTTACAAATAACTCGCATATACCACTCGGGTGTTTTAGGAAGACCGAGGCCATCGAGGCGACCCTCGGCCTTATAAGACTAAAGGGCAAGTACCGCCGACCTTAGCCTCGACCGTCTTACTACTCTTTATATCCCGTTCCCCCCTCGACGCCCCTCGCCTAAGATGCGGCGAGCGTCGGCTTTTTAAATATAATATCGCAGTTATACCTTATTCCATAGGGCGAGAAGAGAAATGTGATGCTCGGCTTTATACAAATATCTCAGATATACCCCTTGGGGGCGGGAGGGGAAAAATGTTACCCTCGGCTTTTTACAAATAACTCGCATATACCACTCGGGTGTTTTAGGAAGACCGAGGCCATCGAGGCGACCCTCGGCCTTATAAGACTAAAGAGGAAGTACCGCCGACCTTAGCCTCGACCGTCTTACTACTCTTTATATCCCGTTCCCCCCTCGACGCCCCTCGCCTAAGATGCGGCGAGCGTCGGCTTTTTAAATAAAATATCGCAGTTATACCTTATTTCATAGGGCGAGAAGAGAAATGTGAAGCTCGGCTTTATACAAATATCTCAGATATACCCCTTGGGAGCGGGAGGGGAAAAATGTTACCATCGGCTTTTTACAAATAACTCGCATATACCACTCGGGTGTTTTAGGAAGACCGAGGCCATCGAGGCGACCCTCGGCCTTATAAGACTAAAGGGCAAGTACCGCCGACCTTAGCCTCGACCGTCTTACTACTCTTTATATCCCGTTCCCCCCTCGACGCCCCTCGCCTAAGATGCGGCGAGCGTCGGCTTTTTAAATAAAATATCGCAGTTATACCTTATTCCATAGGGCGAAAAGAGAAATGTGATGCTCGAATTTATACAAATATCTCAGATATACCCCTTGGGAGCGGGAGGGGAAAAATGTTACCCTCGGCTTTTTACAAATAACTCGCATATACCACTCGGGTGTTTTAGGAAGACCGAGGCCATCGAGGCGACCCTCGGCCTTACATATAAGACTAAAGGGCAAGTACCGCCGACCTTAGCCTCGACCGTCTTCCTACTCTTTATAACCCGTTCCCCCCTCGACGCCCCTCGCCTAAGATGCGGCGAGCGTCGGCTTTTTAAATAAAATATCGCAGTTATACCTTATTCCATAGGGCGAAAAGAGAAATGTGAAGCTCGGCTTTATACAAATATCTCAGATATACCCCTTGGGAGCGGGAGGGGAAAAATGTTACCCTCGGCTTTTTACAAAATAACTCGCATAACCACTCGGGTGTTTTAGGAAGACCGAGGCCATCGAGGCGACCCTCGGCCTTAGAAGACTTAAGGGCAAGTACCGCCGACCTTAGCCTCGACCGTCTTACTACTCTTTATATCCCGTTCCCCCCTCGACGCCCCTCGCCTTAGTTTCAGCGAGCGTCGGCTTTTTAAATATAATATCGCAGTTATACCTTATTCCATAGGGCGAGAAGAGAAATGTGATGCTCGGCTTTATACAAATACCTCAGATATACCCCTTGGGAGCGGGAGGGGAAAAATGTTACCCTCGGCTTTTTACAAATAACTCGCATATACCACTCGGGTGTTTTAGGAAGACCGAGGCCATCGAGGCGACCCTCGGCCTTATAAGACTAAAGGGCAAGTACCGCCGACCTTAGCCTCGACCGTCTTACTACTCTTTATATCCCGTTCCCCCCTCGACGCCCCTCGCCTTAGTTTCAGCGAGGGTCGGCTTTTTAAATATAATATCGCAGTTATACCTTATTCCATAGGGCGAGAAGAGAAATGTGATGCTCGGCTTTATACAAATATCTCAGATATACCCCTTGGGAGCGGGAGGGGAAAAATGTTACCCTCGGCTTTTTACAAATAACTCGCATATACCACTCGGGTGTTTTAGGAAGACCGAGGCCATCGAGGCGACCCTCGGCCTTATAAGACTAAAGGGCAAGTACCGCCGACCTTAGCCTCGACCGTCTTACTACTCTTTTATCCCGTTCCCCCCTCGACGCCCCTCGCCTAAGATGCGGCGAGCGTCAGAATTTTTAAAGAAAATATCGCAGTTATACCTAATTCCATAGGGCGAGAAGAGAAATGTGATGCTCGGCTTTATACAAATATCTCAGATATACCCCTTGGGAGCGGGAGGGGAAAAATGTTACCCTCGGCTTTTTACAAATAACTCGCATATACCACTCGGGTGTTTTAGGAAGACCGAGGCCATCGAGGCGACCCTCGGCCTTATAAGACTAAAGGGCAAGTACCGCCGACCTTAGCCTCGACCGTCTTACTACTCTTTATATCCCGATCCCCCCTCGACGCCCCTCGCCTTAGTTTCAGCAAGCGTCGGCTTTTTAAATATAATATCGCAGTTATACCTTATTCCATAGGGCGAGAAGAGAAATGTGATGCTCGGCTTTATACAAATATCTCAGATATACCCCTTGGGAGCGGGAGGGGAAAAATGTTACCCTCGGCTTTTTACAAATAACTCGCATATACCACTCGGGTGTTTTAGGAAGACCGAGGCCATCGAGGCGACCCTCAGCCTTATAAGACTAAAGGGCAAGTACCGCCGACCTTAGCCTCGACCGTCTTACTACTCTTTATATCCCGTTCCCCCCTCGACGCCCCTCGCCTTAGTTTCAGCGAGCGTCGGCTTTTTAAATATAATATCGCAGTTATACCTTATTCCATAGGGCGAGAAGAGAAATGTGATGCTCGGCTTTATACAAATATCTCAGATATACCCCTTGTGAGCGGGAGGGGAAAAATGTTACCCTCGGCTTTTTACAAATAACTCGCATATAACACTCGGGTTTTTTAGGAAGACCGAGGCCATCGAGGCGACCCTCGGCCTTATAAGACTAAAGGGCAAGTACCGCCGACCTTAGCCTCGACCGTCTTACTACTCTTTATATCCCGTTCCCCCCTCGACGCCCCTCGCCTTAGTTTCAGCGAGCGTCGGCTTTTTAAATATAATATCGCAGTTATACCTTATTCCATAGGGCGAGAAGAGAAATGTGATGCTCGGCTTTATACAAATATCTCAGATATACCCCTTAGGAGCGGGAGGGGAAAAATGTTACCCTCGGCTTTTTACAAATAACTCGCATATGCCACTCGGGTGTTTTAGGAAGACCGAGGCCATCGAGGCGACCCTCGGCCTTATAAGACTAAAGGGCAAGTACCGCCGACCTTAGCCTCGACCGTCTTACTACTCTTTATATCCCGTTCCCCCCTCGACGGCCCTCGCCTAAGATGCGGCGAGCGTCAGCTTTTTAAATAAAATATCGCAGTTATACCTTATTCCATAGGGCGAGAAGAGAAATGTGATTCTCGGCTTTATACAAATATCTCAGATATACCACTTGGGAGCAAGAGGGCAAAAATGTTACCCTCGGCTTTTTACAAATAACTCGCATATACCACTCGGGTTTTTTAGAAAGACCGAGGCCATCGAGGCGAACCTCGGCCTTATAAGACTAAAGGAGAAGTACCGTCGACCTTAGCCTCGACCATCTACTACTCTTTATATCCCGTTCCCCCCTCGACGCCCCTCGCCTAAGATGCGGCGAGCGTCGGCTTTTTAAATAAAATATCGCAGTTATACCTTATTCCATAGGGCGAGAAGAGAAATGTGATGCTCGGCTTTATACAAATATCTTAGATATACCCGTGGGAGCGGGAGGGGAAAAATGTTACCCTCGGCTTTTTACAAATAACTCGCATATACCACTCGGGTGTTTTAGGAAGACCGAGGCCATCGAGGCGACCCTCGGCCTTATAAGACTAAAGGGGAAGTACCGTCGACCTTAGCCTCGACCATCTACTACTCTTTATATCCCGTTCCCCCCTCGACACCCCTCACCTAAGATGCGGAGAGCGTCGGCTTTTTAAATATAATATCGCAGTTATACCTTATTTCATAGGGCGAGAAGAGAAATGTGATTCTCGGCTTTATACAAATATCTCAGATATACCCCTTGGGAGCGGGAGGGGAAAAATGTTACCCTCGGCTTTTTACCAATAACTCGCATATACCACTCGGCTGTTTTAGGAAGACCGAGGCCATCGAGGCGACCCTCGGCCTTATAAGACTAAAGGGGAAGTACCGTCGACCTTAGCCTCGACCGTCTTACTACTCTTTATATCCCGTTCCCCCCTCGACACCCCTCACCTAAGATGCGGCGAGCGTCGGCTTTTTAAATATAATATCGCAGTTATACCTTATTTCATATGGCGAGAAGAGAAATGTGAAGCTCGGCTTTATACAAATATCTCAGATATACCCCTTGGGAGCGGGAGGGGAAAAATGTTACCCTCGGCTTTTTACAAATAACTCGCATATACCACTCGGGTTTTTTAGGAAGACCGAGGCCATCGAGGCGACCCTCGGCCTTATAAGACTAAAGGGCAAGTACCGCCGACCTTAGCCTCGACCGTCTTACTACTCTTTATATCCCGTTCCCCCCTCGACGCCCCTCGCCTAAGATGCGGCGAGCGTCGGCTTTTTAAATAAAATATCGCAGTTATACCTTATTCCATAGGGCGAGAAGAGAAATGTGATGCTCGGCTTTATACAAATATCTCAGATATACCCCTTGGGAGCGGGAGGGGAAAAATGTTACCCTCGGCTTTTTACAAATAACTCGCATATACCACTCGGGTGTTTTAGGAAGACCGAGGCCATCGAGGCGACCCTCGGCCTTATAAGACTAAAGGGCAAGTACCGCCGACCTTAGCCTCGACCGTCTTCCTACTCTTTATATCCCGTTCCCCCCTCGACGCCCCTCGCCTAAGATGCGGCGAGCGTCGGCTTTTTAAATAAAATATCGCAGTTATACCTTATTCCATAGGGCGAGAAGAGAAATGTGATGCTCGGCTTTATACAAATATCTCAGATATACCCCTTGGGAGCGGGAGGGGAAAAATGTTACCCTCGGCTTTTTACAAATAACTCGCATATACCACTCGGGTTTTTTAGGAAGACCGAGGCCATCGAGGCGACCCTCGGCCTTATAAGACTAAAGGGCAAGTACCGCCGACCTTAGCCTCGACCGTCTTACTACTCTTTATATCCCGTTCCCCCCTCGACGCCCCTCGCCTTAGTTTCAGCGAGCGTCGGCTTTTTAAATATAATATCGCAGTTATACCTTATTCCATAGGGCGAGAAGAGAAATGTGATGCTCGGCTTTATACAAATATCTCAGATATACCCCTTGTGAGCGGGAGGGGAAAAATGTTACCCTCGGCTTTTTACAAATAACTCGCATATAACACTCGGGTTTTTTAGGAAGACCGAGGCCATCGAGGCGACCCTCGGCCTTATAAGACTAAAGGGCAAGTACCGCCGACCTTAGCCTCGACCGTCTTACTACTCTTTATATCCCGTTCCCCCCTCGACGCCCCTCGCCTAAGATGCGGCGAGCGTCGGCTTTTTAAATAAAATATCGCAGTTATACCTTATTCCATAGGGCGAGAAGAGAAATGTGATGCTCGGCTTTATACAAATATCTCAGATATACCCCTCGGGAGCGGGAGGGGAAAAATGTTACCCTCGGCTTTTTACAAATAACTCGCATATACCACTCGGGTGTTTTAGGAAGACCGAGGCCATCGAGGCGACCCTCGGCCTTATAAGACTAAAGGAGAAGTACCGTCGACCTTAGCCTCGACCGTCTTACTACTCTTTATATCCCGTTCCCCCCTCGACGCCCCTCGCCTTAATTTCAGCGAGCGTCGGCTTTTTTAAATATAATATCGCAGTTATACCTTATTCCATAGGGCGAGAAGAGAAATGTGATGCTCGGCTTTATACAAATATCTCAGATATACCCCTTGGGAGCGGGAGGGGAAAAATGTTACCCTCGGCTTTTTACAAATAACTTGCATAAACCACTCGGGTTTTTTAGGAAGACCGAGGCCATCGAGGCGACCCTCGGCCTTATAAGACTAAAGGGCAAGTACCGCCGACCTTAGCCTCGACCGTCTTACTACTCTTTATATCCCGTTCCCCCCTCGACGCCCCTCGCCTTAGTTTCAGCGAGCGTCGGCTTTTTAAATATAATATCGCAGTTATACCTTATTCCATAGGGCGAGAAGAGAAATGTGATGCTCGGCTTTATACAAATATCTCAGATATACCCCTTGGGAGCGGGAGGGGAAAAACGTTACCCTCGGCTTTTTACAAATAACTCGCATATACCACTCGGGTGTTTTAGGAAGACCGAGGCCATCGAGGCGACCCTCGGCTTTTTACAAATAACTCGCATATACCACTCGGGTGTTTTAGGAAGACCGAGGCCATCGAGGCGACCCTCAGCCTTATAAGACTAAAGGGCAAGTACCGCCGACCTTAGCCTCGACCGTCTTACTACTCTTTATATCCCGTTCCCCCCTCGACGCCCCTCGCCTAAGATGCGGCGAGTGTCGGCTTTTTAAATAAAATATCGCAGTTATACCTTATTCCATAGGGCGAGAAGAGAAATGTGATGCTCGGCTTTATACAAATATCTCAGATATACCCCTTGGGAGCGGGAGGGGAAAAATGTTACCCTCGGCTTTTTACAAATAACTCGCATATACCACTCGGGTGTTTTAGGAAGACCGAGGCCATCGAGGCGACCCTCGGCCTTATAAGACTAAAGGGCAAGTACCGCTGACCTTAGCCTCGACCGTCTTCCTACTCTTTATATCCCGTTCCCCCCTCGACGCCCCTCGCCTAAGATGCGGCGAGCGTCGGCTTTTTAAATAAAATATCGCAGTTATACCTTATTCCATAGGGCGAGAAGAGAAATATGAAGCTCGGCTTTATACAAATATCTCAGATATACCCCTTGGGAGCGGGAGGGGAAAAATGTTACCCTCGGCTTTTTACAAATAACTCGCATATACCACTCGGGTGTTTTAGGAAGACCGAGGCCATCGAGGCGACCCTCGGCCTTAGAAGACTAAAGGGCAAGTACCGCCGACCTTAGCCTCGACCGTCTTCCTACTCTTTATATCCCGTTCCCCCCTCGACGCCCCTCGCCTATAAAATCGCAGTTATACCTTATTCCATAGGGCGAGAAGAGAAATGTGATGCTCGGCTTTATACAAATATCTCAGATATACCCCTTGGGAGCGGGAGGGGAAAAATGTTACCGCCTAAGATGCGGTGAGCGTTGGCTTTTTAAATAAAATATCGCAGTTATACCTTATTCCATAGGGCGAGAAGAGAAATGTGATGCTCGGCTTTATACAAATATCTTAGATATACCCCTTGGGAGCGGGAGGGGAAAAATGTTACCCTCGGCTTTTTACAAATAATTCGCATATACCACTCGGGTGTTTTAGGAAGACCGAGGCCATCGAGGCGACCCTCGGCCTTATAAGACTAAAGGGCAAGTACCGCCGACCTTAGCCTCGACCGTCTTACTACTCTTTATATCCCGTTCCCCCCTCGACGCCCCTCGCCTAAGATGCGGCGAGCGTCGGCTTTTTAAATAAAATATCGCAGTTATACCTTATTCCATAGGGCGAGAAGAGAAATGTGATTCTCGGCTTTATACAAATATCTCAGATATACCGCTTGGGAGCGGGAGGGGAAAAATGTTACCCTCGGCTTTTTACAAATAACTCGCATATACCACTCGGGTGTTTTAGGAAGACCGAGGCCATCGAGGCGACCCTCGGCCTTATAAGACTAAAGGAGAAGTACCGTCGACCTTAGCCTCGACCGTCTTACTACTCTTTATATCCCGTTCCCCCCTCGACACCCCTCGCCTAAGATGCGGCGAGCGTCGGCTTTTTAAATATAATATCGCAGTTATACCTTATTTCATAGGGCGAGAAGAGAAATGTGAAGCTCGGCTTTATACAAATATCTCAGATATACCCTTTGGGAGCGGGAGGGGAAAAATGTTACCCTCGGCTTTTTAAAAATAACTCGCATATACCACTCGGGTTTTTTAGGAAGACCGAGGCCATCGAGGCGACCCTCGGCCTTATAAGACTAAAGGGCAAGTACCGCCGACCTTAGCCTCGACCGTCTTACTACTCTTTATATCCCGTTCCCCCCTCGACGCCCCTCGCCTAAGATGCGGCGAGCGTCGGCTTTTTAAATATAATAACGCAGTTATACCTTATTCCATAGGGCGAGAAGAGAAATTTGATGCTCGGCTTTATACAAATATCTCAGATATACCCCTTGGGAGCGGGAGGGGAAAAATGTTACCCTCGGCTTTTTACAAATAACTCGCATATAGCACTCGGGTGTTTTAGGAAGACCGAGGCCATCGAGGCGACCCTCGGCCTTATAAGACTAAAGGGCAAGTACCGCCGACCTTAGCCTCGACCGTCTTCCTACTCTTTATATCCCGTTCCCCCCTCGACGCCCCTCGCCTTAGTTTCAGCGAGCGTCGGCTTTTTAAATATAATATCGCAGTTATACCTTATTCCATAGGGCGAGAAGAGAAATGTGATGCTCGGCTTTATACAAATATCTCAGATATACCCCTTGGGAGCGGGAGGGGAAAAATGTTACCCTCGGCTTTTTACAAATAACTCGCATATACCACTCGGGTGTTTTAGGAAGACCGAGGCAATCGAGGCGACCCTCGGCCTTATAAGACTAAAGGGCAAGTACCGCCGACCTTAGCCTCGACCGTCTTCCTACTCTTTATATCCCGTTCCCCCCTCGACGACCCTCGCCTAAGATGCGGCGAGCGTCGGCTTTTTAAATAAAATATCGCAGTTATACCTTATTCCATAGGGCGAGAAGAGAAATGTGATTCTCGGCTTTATACAATTATCTCAGATATACCCCTTCGGAGCGGGAGGAGAAAAATTTTACCCTCGGCTTTTTACAAATAACTCGCATATACCACTCGGCTGTTTTAGGAAGACCGAGGCCATCGAGGCGACCCTCAGCCTTATAAGACTAAAGGGCAAGTACCGCCGACCTTAGCCTCGACCGTCTTACTACTCTTTATATCCCGTTCCCCCCTCGACGCCCCTCGCCTAAGATGCGGCGAGCGTCGGCTTTTTAAATAAAAAAACGCAGTTATACCTTATTCCATAGGGCGAGAAGAGAAATGTGATTCTCGGCTTTATACAAATATCTCAGATATACCCCTTGGGAGCGGGAGGGGAAAAATGTTACCCTCGGCTTTTTACAAATAACTCGCATATACCACTCGGGTTTTTTAGGAAGACCGAGGCCATCGAGGCGACCCTCGGCCTTATAAGACTAAAGGGCAAGTACCGCCGACCTTAGCCTCGACCGTCTTACTACTCTTTATATCCCGTTCCCCCCTCGACGCCCCTCGCCTTAGTTTCAGCGAGCGTCGGCTTTTTAAATATAATATCGCAGTTATACCTTATTCCATAGGGCGAGAAGAGAAATGTGATGCTCGGCTTTATACAAATATCTCAGATATACCCCTTGGGAGCGGGAGGGGAAAAATGTTACCCTCGGCTTTTTACAAATAACTCGCATATACCACTCGGGTGTTTTAGGAAGACCGAGGCCATCGAGGCGACCCTCGGCCTTATAAGACTAAAGGGCAAGTACCGCCGACCTTAGCCTCGACCGTCTTACTACTCTTTATATCCCGTTCCCCCCTCGACGCCCCTCGCCTAAGATGCGGCGAGCGTCAGCTTTTTAAATAAAATATCGCAGTTATACCTTATTCCATAGGGCGAGAAGAGAAATGTGATTCTCGGCTTTATACAATTATCTCAGATATACCCCTTGGGAGCGGGAGGGGAAAAATGTTACCCTCGGCTTTTTACAAATAACTCGCATATACCACTCGGCTGTTTTAGGAAGACCGAGGCCATCGAGGCGACCCTCGGCCTTATAAGACTAAAGGGGAAGTACCGTCGACCTTAGCCTCGACCGTCTTACTACTCTTTATATCCCGTTCCCCCCTCGACACCCCTCACCTAAGATGCGGCGAGCGTCGGCTTTTTAAATATAATATCGCAGTTATACCTTATTTCATATGGCGAGAAGAGAAATGTGAAGCTCGGCTTTATACAAATATCTCAGATATACCCCTTGGGAGCGGGAGGGGAAAAATGTTACCCTCGGCTTTTTACAAATAACTCGCATATACCACTCGGGTTTTTTAGGAAGACCGAGGCCATCGAGGCGACCCTCGGCCTTATAAGACTAAAGGGCAAGTACCGCCGACCTTAGCCTCGACCGTCTTACTACTCTTTATATCCCGTTCCCCCCTCGACGCCCCTCGCCTAAGATGCGGCGAGCGTCGGCTTTTTAAATAAAATATCGCAGTTATACCTTATTCCATAGGGCGAGAAGAGAAATGTGATGCTCGGCTTTATACAAATATCTCAGATATACCCCTTGGGAGCGGGAGGGGAAAAATGTTACCCTCGGCTTTTTACAAATAACTCGCATATACCACTCGGGTGTTTTAGGAAGACCGAGGCCATCGAGGCGACCCTCGGCCTTATAAGACTAAAGGGCAAGTACCGCCGACCTTAGCCTCGACCGTCTTCCTACTCTTTATATCCCGTTCCCCCCTCGACGCCCCTCGCCTAAGATGCGGCGAGCGTCGGCTTTTTAAATAAAATATCGCAGTTATACCTTATTCCATAGGGCGAGAAGAGAAATGTGATGCTCGGCTTTATACAAATATCTCAGATATACCCCTTGGGAGCGGGAGGGGAAAAATGTTACCCTCGGCTTTTTACAAATAACTCGCATATACCACTCGGGTTTTTTAGGAAGACCGAGGCCATCGAGGCGACCCTCGGCCTTATAAGACTAAAGGGCAAGTACCGCCGACCTTAGCCTCGACCGTCTTACTACTCTTTATATCCCGTTCCCCCCTCGACGCCCCTCGCCTTAGTTTCAGCGAGCGTCGGCTTTTTAAATATAATATCGCAGTTATACCTTATTCCATAGGGCGAGAAGAGAAATGTGATGCTCGGCTTTATACAAATATCTCAGATATACCCCTTGTGAGCGGGAGGGGAAAAATGTTACCCTCGGCTTTTTACAAATAACTCGCATATAACACTCGGGTTTTTTAGGAAGACCGAGGCCATCGAGGCGACCCTCGGCCTTATAAGACTAAAGGGCAAGTACCGCCGACCTTAGCCTCGACCGTCTTACTACTCTTTATATCCCGTTCCCCCCTCGACGCCCCTCGCCTAAGATGCGGCGAGCGTCGGCTTTTTAAATAAAATATCGCAGTTATACCTTATTCCATAGGGCGAGAAGAGAAATGTGATGCTCGGCTTTATACAAATATCTCAGATATACCCCTCGGGAGCGGGAGGGGAAAAATGTTACCCTCGGCTTTTTACAAATAACTCGCATATACCACTCGGGTGTTTTAGGAAGACCGAGGCCATCGAGGCGACCCTCGGCCTTATAAGACTAAAGGAGAAGTACCGTCGACCTTAGCCTCGACCGTCTTACTACTCTTTATATCCCGTTCCCCCCTCGACGCCCCTCGCCTTAATTTCAGCGAGCGTCGGCTTTTTTAAATATAATATCGCAGTTATACCTTATTCCATAGGGCGAGAAGAGAAATGTGATGCTCGGCTTTATACAAATATCTCAGATATACCCCTTGGGAGCGGGAGGGGAAAAATGTTACCCTCGGCTTTTTACAAATAACTTGCATAAACCACTCGGGTTTTTTAGGAAGACCGAGGCCATCGAGGCGACCCTCGGCCTTATAAGACTAAAGGGCAAGTACCGCCGACCTTAGCCTCGACCGTCTTACTACTCTTTATATCCCGTTCCCCCCTCGACGCCCCTCGCCTTAGTTTCAGCGAGCGTCGGCTTTTTAAATATAATATCGCAGTTATACCTTATTCCATAGGGCGAGAAGAGAAATGTGATGCTCGGCTTTATACAAATATCTCAGATATACCCCTTGGGAGCGGGAGGGGAAAAACGTTACCCTCGGCTTTTTACAAATAACTCGCATATACCACTCGGGTGTTTTAGGAAGACCGAGGCCATCGAGGCGACCCTCGGCTTTTTACAAATAACTCGCATATACCACTCGGGTGTTTTAGGAAGACCGAGGCCATCGAGGCGACCCTCAGCCTTATAAGACTAAAGGGCAAGTACCGCCGACCTTAGCCTCGACCGTCTTACTACTCTTTATATCCCGTTCCCCCCTCGACGCCCCTCGCCTAAGATGCGGCGAGTGTCGGCTTTTTAAATAAAATATCGCAGTTATACCTTATTCCATAGGGCGAGAAGAGAAATGTGATGCTCGGCTTTATACAAATATCTCAGATATACCCCTTGGGAGCGGGAGGGGAAAAATGTTACCCTCGGCTTTTTACAAATAACTCGCATATACCACTCGGGTGTTTTAGGAAGACCGAGGCCATCGAGGCGACCCTCGGCCTTATAAGACTAAAGGGCAAGTACCGCTGACCTTAGCCTCGACCGTCTTCCTACTCTTTATATCCCGTTCCCCCCTCGACGCCCCTCGCCTAAGATGCGGCGAGCGTCGGCTTTTTAAATAAAATATCGCAGTTATACCTTATTCCATAGGGCGAGAAGAGAAATATGAAGCTCGGCTTTATACAAATATCTCAGATATACCCCTTGGGAGCGGGAGGGGAAAAATGTTACCCTCGGCTTTTTACAAATAACTCGCATATACCACTCGGGTGTTTTAGGAAGACCGAGGCCATCGAGGCGACCCTCGGCCTTAGAAGACTAAAGGGCAAGTACCGCCGACCTTAGCCTCGACCGTCTTCCTACTCTTTATATCCCGTTCCCCCCTCGACGCCCCTCGCCTATAAAATCGCAGTTATACCTTATTCCATAGGGCGAGAAGAGAAATGTGATGCTCGGCTTTATACAAATATCTCAGATATACCCCTTGGGAGCGGGAGGGGAAAAATGTTACCGCCTAAGATGCGGTGAGCGTTGGCTTTTTAAATAAAATATCGCAGTTATACCTTATTCCATAGGGCGAGAAGAGAAATGTGATGCTCGGCTTTATACAAATATCTTAGATATACCCCTTGGGAGCGGGAGGGGAAAAATGTTACCCTCGGCTTTTTACAAATAATTCGCATATACCACTCGGGTGTTTTAGGAAGACCGAGGCCATCGAGGCGACCCTCGGCCTTATAAGACTAAAGGGCAAGTACCGCCGACCTTAGCCTCGACCGTCTTACTACTCTTTATATCCCGTTCCCCCCTCGACGCCCCTCGCCTAAGATGCGGCGAGCGTCGGCTTTTTAAATAAAATATCGCAGTTATACCTTATTCCATAGGGCGAGAAGAGAAATGTGATTCTCGGCTTTATACAAATATCTCAGATATACCGCTTGGGAGCGGGAGGGGAAAAATGTTACCCTCGGCTTTTTACAAATAACTCGCATATACCACTCGGGTGTTTTAGGAAGACCGAGGCCATCGAGGCGACCCTCGGCCTTATAAGACTAAAGGAGAAGTACCGTCGACCTTAGCCTCGACCGTCTTACTACTCTTTATATCCCGTTCCCCCCTCGACGCCCCTCGCCTTAATTTCAGCGAGCGTCGGCTTTTTTAAATATAATATCGCAGTTATACCTTATTCCATAGGGCGAGAAGAGAAATGTGATGCTCGGCTTTATACAAATATCTCAGATATACCCCTTGGGAGCGGGAGGGGAAAAATGTTACCCTCGGCTTTTTACAAATAACTTGCATAAACCACTCGGGTTTTTTAGGAAGACCGAGGCCATCGAGGCGACCCTCGGCCTTATAAGACTAAAGGGCAAGTACCGCCGACCTTAGCCTCGACCGTCTTACTACTCTTTATATCCCGTTCCCCCCTCGACGCCCCTCGCCTTAGTTTCAGCGAGCGTCGGCTTTTTAAATATAATATCGCAGTTATACCTTATTCCATAGGGCGAGAAGAGAAATGTGATGCTCGGCTTTATACAAATATCTCAGATATACCCCTTGGGAGCGGGAGGGGAAAAACGTTACCCTCGGCTTTTTACAAATAACTCGCATATACCACTCGGGTGTTTTAGGAAGACCGAGGCCATCGAGGCGACCCTCGGCTTTTTACAAATAACTCGCATATACCACTCGGGTGTTTTAGGAAGACCGAGGCCATCGAGGCGACCCTCAGCCTTATAAGACTAAAGGGCAAGTACCGCCGACCTTAGCCTCGACCGTCTTACTACTCTTTATATCCCGTTCCCCCCTCGACGCCCCTCGCCTAAGATGCGGCGAGTGTCGGCTTTTTAAATAAAATATCGCAGTTATACCTTATTCCATAGGGCGAGAAGAGAAATGTGATGCTCGGCTTTATACAAATATCTCAGATATACCCCTTGGGAGCGGGAGGGGAAAAATGTTACCCTCGGCTTTTTACAAATAACTCGCATATACCACTCGGGTGTTTTAGGAAGACCGAGGCCATCGAGGCGACCCTCGGCCTTATAAGACTAAAGGGCAAGTACCGCTGACCTTAGCCTCGACCGTCTTCCTACTCTTTATATCCCGTTCCCCCCTCGACGCCCCTCGCCTAAGATGCGGCGAGCGTCGGCTTTTTAAATAAAATATCGCAGTTATACCTTATTCCATAGGGCGAGAAGAGAAATATGAAGCTCGGCTTTATACAAATATCTCAGATATACCCCTTGGGAGCGGGAGGGGAAAAATGTTACCCTCGGCTTTTTACAAATAACTCGCATATACCACTCGGGTGTTTTAGGAAGACCGAGGCCATCGAGGCGACCCTCGGCCTTAGAAGACTAAAGGGCAAGTACCGCCGACCTTAGCCTCGACCGTCTTCCTACTCTTTATATCCCGTTCCCCCCTCGACGCCCCTCGCCTATAAAATCGCAGTTATACCTTATTCCATAGGGCGAGAAGAGAAATGTGATGCTCGGCTTTATACAAATATCTCAGATATACCCCTTGGGAGCGGGAGGGGAAAAATGTTACCGCCTAAGATGCGGTGAGCGTTGGCTTTTTAAATAAAATATCGCAGTTATACCTTATTCCATAGGGCGAGAAGAGAAATGTGATGCTCGGCTTTATACAAATATCTTAGATATACCCCTTGGGAGCGGGAGGGGAAAAATGTTACCCTCGGCTTTTTACAAATAATTCGCATATACCACTCGGGTGTTTTAGGAAGACCGAGGCCATCGAGGCGACCCTCGGCCTTATAAGACTAAAGGGCAAGTACCGCCGACCTTAGCCTCGACCGTCTTACTACTCTTTATATCCCGTTCCCCCCTCGACGCCCCTCGCCTAAGATGCGGCGAGCGTCGGCTTTTTAAATAAAATATCGCAGTTATACCTTATTCCATAGGGCGAGAAGAGAAATGTGATTCTCGGCTTTATACAAATATCTCAGATATACCGCTTGGGAGCGGGAGGGGAAAAATGTTACCCTCGGCTTTTTACAAATAACTCGCATATACCACTCGGGTGTTTTAGGAAGACCGAGGCCATCGAGGCGACCCTCGGCCTTATAAGACTAAAGGAGAAGTACCGTCGACCTTAGCCTCGACCGTCTTACTACTCTTTATATCCCGTTCCCCCCTCGACACCCCTCGCCTAAGATGCGGCGAGCGTCGGCTTTTTAAATATAATATCGCAGTTATACCTTATTTCATAGGGCGAGAAGAGAAATGTGAAGCTCGGCTTTATACAAATATCTCAGATATACCCTTTGGGAGCGGGAGGGGAAAAATGTTACCCTCGGCTTTTTACAAATAACTCGCATATACCACTCGGGTTTTTTAGGAAGACCGAGGCCATCGAGGCGACCCTCGGCCTTATAAGACTAAAGGGCAAGTACCGCCGACCTTAGCCTCGACCGTCTTACTACTCTTTATATCCCGTTCCCCCCTCGACGCCCCTCGCCTAAGATGCGGCGAGCGTCGGCTTTTTAAATATAATAACGCAGTTATACCTTATTCCATAGGGCGAGAAGAGAAATTTGATGCTCGGCTTTATACAAATATCTCAGATATACCCCTTGGGAGCGGGAGGGGAAAAATGTTACCCTCGGCTTTTTACAAATAACTCGCATATAGCACTCGGGTGTTTTAGGAAGACCGAGGCCATCGAGGCGACCCTCGGCCTTATAAGACTAAAGGGCAAGTACCGCCGACCTTAGCCTCGACCGTCTTCCTACTCTTTATATCCCGTTCCCCCCTCGACGCCCCTCGCCTTAGTTTCAGCGAGCGTCGGCTTTTTAAATATAATATCGCAGTTATACCTTATTCCATAGGGCGAGAAGAGAAATGTGATGCTCGGCTTTATACAAATATCTCAGATATACCCCTTGGGAGCGGGAGGGGAAAAATGTTACCCTCGGCTTTTTACAAATAACTCGCATATACCACTCGGGTGTTTTAGGAAGACCGAGGCAATCGAGGCGACCCTCGGCCTTATAAGACTAAAGGGCAAGTACCGCCGACCTTAGCCTCGACCGTCTTCCTACTCTTTATATCCCGTTCCCCCCTCGACGACCCTCGCCTAAGATGCGGCGAGCGTCGGCTTTTTAAATAAAATATCGCAGTTATACCTTATTCCATAGGGCGAGAAGAGAAATGTGATTCTCGGCTTTATACAATTATCTCAGATATACCCCTTCGGAGCGGGAGGAGAAAAATTTTACCCTCGGCTTTTTACAAATAACTCGCATATACCACTCGGCTGTTTTAGGAAGACCGAGGCCATCGAGGCGACCCTCAGCCTTATAAGACTAAAGGGCAAGTACCGCCGACCTTAGCCTCGACCGTCTTACTACTCTTTATATCCCGTTCCCCCCTCGACGCCCCTCGCCTAAGATGCGGCGAGCGTCGGCTTTTTAAATAAAAAAACGCAGTTATACCTTATTCCATAGGGCGAGAAGAGAAATGTGATTCTCGGCTTTATACAAATATCTCAGATATACCCCTTGGGAGCGGGAGGGGAAAAATGTTACCCTCGGCTTTTTACAAATAACTCGCATATACCACTCGGGTTTTTTAGGAAGACCGAGGCCATCGAGGCGACCCTCGGCCTTATAAGACTAAAGGGCAAGTACCGCCGACCTTAGCCTCGACCGTCTTACTACTCTTTATATCCCGTTCCCCCCTCGACGCCCCTCGCCTTAGTTTCAGCGAGCGTCGGCTTTTTAAATATAATATCGCAGTTATACCTTATTCCATAGGGCGAGAAGAGAAATGTGATGCTCGGCTTTATACAAATATCTCAGATATACCCCTTGGGAGCGGGAGGGGAAAAATGTTACCCTCGGCTTTTTACAAATAACTCGCATATACCACTCGGGTGTTTTAGGAAGACCGAGGCCATCGAGGCGACCCTCGGCCTTATAAGACTAAAGGGCAAGTACCGCCGACCTTAGCCTCGACCGTCTTACTACTCTTTATATCCCGTTCCCCCCTCGACGCCCCTCGCCTAAGATGCGGCGAGCGTCAGCTTTTTAAATAAAATATCGCAGTTATACCTTATTCCATAGGGCGAGAAGAGAAATGTGATTCTCGGCTTTATACAATTATCTCAGATATACCCCTTGGGAGCGGGAGGGGAAAAATGTTACCCTCGGCTTTTTACAAATAACTCGCATATACCACTCGGGTGTTTTAGGAAGACCGAGGCCATCGAGGCGACCCTCGGCCTTATAAGACTAAAAGGCAAGTACCGCCGACCTTAGCCTCGACCGGCTTACTACTCTTTATATCCCGTTCCCCCCTCGACGCCCCTCGCCTAAGATGCGGCGAGCGTCGGCTTTTTAAATAAAATATCGCAGTTATACCTTATTCCATAGGGCGAGAAGAGAAATGTGATTCTCGGCTTTATACAAATATCTCAGATATACCCCTTGGGAGCGGGAGGGGAAAAATGTTACCCTCGGCTTTTACAAATAACTCGCATATACCACTCGGGTTTTTTAGGAAGACCGAGGCCATCGAGGCGACCCTCGGCCTTATAAGACTAAAGGGCAAGTACCGCCGACCTTAGCCTCGACCGTCTTACTACTCTTTATATCCCGTTCCCCCCTCGACGCCCCTCGCCTTAGTTTCAGCGAGCGTCGGCTTTTTAAATATAATATCGCAGTTATACCTTATTCCATAGGGCGAGAAGAGAAATGTGATGCTCGGCTTTATACAAATATCTCAGATATACCCCTCGGGAGCGGGAGGGGAAAAATGTTACCCTCGGCTTTTTACAAATAACTCGCATATACCACTCGGGTGTTTTAGGAAGACCGAGGCCATCGAGGCGACCCTCGGCCTTATACGACTAAAGGAGAAGTACCGTCGACCTTAGCCTCGACCGTCTTACTACTCTTTATATCCCGTTCCCCCCTCGACGCCCCTCGCCTTAATTTCAGCGAGCGTCGGCTTTTTTAAATATAATATCGCAGTTATACCTTATTCCATAGGGCGAGAAGAGAAATGTGATGCTCGGCTTTATACAAATATCTCAGATATACCCCTTGGGAGCGGGAGGGGAAAAATGTTACCCTCGGCTTTTTACAAATAACTCGCATATACCACTCGGGTTTTTTAGGAAGACCGAGGCCATCGAGGCGACCCTCGGCCTTATAAGACTAAAGGGCAAGTACCGCCGACCTTAGCCTCGACCGTCTTACTACTCTTTATATCCCGTTCCCCCCTCGACGCCCCTCGCCTTAGTTTCAGCGAGCGTCGGCTTTTTAAATATAATATCGCAGTTATACCTTATTCCATAGGGCGAGAAGAGAAATGTGATGCTCGGCTTTATACAAATATCTCAGATATACCCCTTGGGAGCGGGAGGGGAAAAACGTTACCCTCGGCTTTTTACAAATAACTCGCATATACCACTCGGGTGTTTTAGGAAGACCGAGGCCATCGAGGCGACCCTCGGCTTTTTACAAATAACTGGCATATACCACTCGGGTGTTTTAGGAAGACCGAGGCCATCGAGGCGACCCTCGGCCTTATAAGACTAAAGGGCAAGTACCGCCGACCTTAGCCTCGACCGTCTTACTACTCTTTATATCCCGTTCCCCCCTCGACGCCCCTCGCCTAAGATGCGGCGAGTGTCGGCTTTTTAAATAAAATATCGCAGTTATACCTTATTCCATAGGGCGAGAAGAGAAATGTGATGCTCGGCTTTATACAAATATCTCAGATATACCCCTTGGGAGCGGGAGGGGAAAACGTTACCCTCGGCTTTTTACAAATAACTCGCAAAAACCACTCGGGTGTTTTAGGAAGACCGAGGCCATCGAGGCGACCCTCGGCCTTATAAGACTAAAGGGCAAGTACCGCCGACCTTAGCCTCGACCGTCTTACTACTCTTTATATCCCGTTCCCCCCTCGACGCCCCTCGCCTTAGTTTCAGCGAGCGTCGGCTTTTTAAATATAATATCGCAGTTATACCTTATTCCATAGGGCGAGAAGAGAAATGTGATGCTCGGCTTTATACAAATATCTCAGATATACCCCTTGGGAGCGGGAGGGGAAAAATGTTACCCTCGGCTTTTTACAAATAACTCGCATATGCCACTCGGGTGTTTTAGGAAGACCGAGGCCATCGAGGCGACCCTCGGCCTTATAAGACTAAAGGGCAAGTACCGCCGACCTTAGCCTCGACCGTCTTACTACTCTTTATATCCCGTTCCCCCCTCGACGGCCCTCGCCTAAGATGCGGCGAGCGTCAGCTTTTTAAATAAAATATCGCAGTTATACCTTATTCCATAGGGCGAGAAGAGAAATGTGATTCTCGGCTTTATACAAATATCTCAGATATACCACTTGGGAGCAAGAGGGCAAAAATGTTACCCTCGGCTTTTTACAAATAACTCGCATATACCACTCGGGTTTTTTAGAAAGACCGAGGCCATCGAGGCGAACCTCGGCCTTATAAGACTAAAGGAGAAGTACCGTCGACCTTAGCCTCGACCATCTACTACTCTTTATATCCCGTTCCCCCCTCGACGCCCCTCGCCTAAGATGCGGCGAGCGTCGGCTTTTTAAATAAAATATCGCAGTTATACCTTATTCCATAGGGCGAGAAGAGAAATGTGATGCTCGGCTTTATACAAATATCTTAGATATACCCGTGGGAGCGGGAGGGGAAAAATGTTACCCTCGGCTTTTTACAAATAACTCGCATATACCACTCGGGTGTTTTAGGAAGACCGAGGCCATCGAGGCGACCCTCGGCCTTATAAGACTAAAGGGGAAGTACCGTCGACCTTAGCCTCGACCATCTACTACTCTTTATATCCCGTTCCCCCCTCGACACCCCTCACCTAAGATGCGGAGAGCGTCGGCTTTTTAAATATAATATCGCAGTTATACCTTATTTCATAGGGCGAGAAGAGAAATGTGATTCTCGGCTTTATACAAATATCTCAGATATACCCCTTGGGAGCGGGAGGGGAAAAATGTTACCCTCGGCTTTTTACAAATAACTCGCATATACCACTCGGGTGTTTTAGGAAGACCGAGGCCATCGAGGCGACCCTCGGCCTTATAAGACTAAAGGGGAAGTACCGTCGACCTTAGCCTCGACCGTCTTACTACTCTTTATATCCCGTTCCCCCCTCGACACCCCTCACCTAAGATGCGGCGAGCGTCGGCTTTTTAAATATAATATCGCAGTTATACCTTATTTCATATGGCGAGAAGAGAAATGTGAAGCTCGGCTTTATACAAATATCTCAGATATACCCCTTGGGAGCGGGAGGGGAAAAATGTTACCCTCGGCTTTTTACAAATAACTCGCATATACCACTCGGGTTTTTTAGGAAGACCGAGGCCATCGAGGCGACCCTCGGCCTTATAAGACTAAAGGGCAAGTACCGCCGACCTTAGCCTCGACCGTCTTACTACTCTTTATATCCCGTTCCCCCCTCGACGCCCCTCGCCTAAGATGCGGCGAGCGTCGGCTTTTTAAATAAAATATCGCAGTTATACCTTATTCCATAGGGCGAGAAGAGAAATGTGATGCTCGGCTTTATACAAATATCTCAGATATACCCCTTGGGAGCGGGAGGGGAAAAATGTTACCCTCGGCTTTTTACAAATAACTCGCATATACCACTCGGGTGTTTTAGGAAGACCGAGGCCATCGAGGCGACCCTCGGCCTTATAAGACTAAAGGGCAAGTACCGCCGACCTTAGCCTCGACCGTCTTCCTACTCTTTATATCCCGTTCCCCCCTCGACGCCCCTCGCCTAAGATGCGGCGAGCGTCGGCTTTTTAAATAAAATATCGCAGTTATACCTTATTCCATAGGGCGAGAAGAGAAATGTGATGCTCGGCTTTATACAAATATCTCAGATATACCCCTTGGGAGCGGGAGGGGAAAAATGTTACCCTCGGCTTTTTACAAATAACTCGCATATACCACTCGGGTTTTTTAGGAACACCGAGGCCATCGAGGCGACCCTCGGCCTTATAAGACTAAAGGGCAAGTACCGCCGACCTTAGCCTCGACCGTCTTACTACTCTTTATATCCCGTTCCCCCCTCGACGCCCCTCGCCTAAGATGCGGCGAGCGTCGGCTTTTTAAATAAAATATCGCAGTTATACCTTATTCCATAGGGCGAGAAGAGAAATGTGATGCTCGACTTTATACAAATATCTCAGATATACCCCTTGGGAGCGGGAGGGGAAAAATGTTACCCTCGGCTTTTTACAAATAACTCGCATATACCACTCGGGTGTTTTAGGAAGACCGAGGCCATCGAGGCGACCCTCGGCCTTACATATAAGACTAAAGGGCAAGTACCGCCGACCTTAGCCTCGACCGTCTTCCTACTCTTTATATCCCGTTCCCCCCTCGACGCCCCTCGCCTAAGATGCGGCGAGCGTCGGCTTTTTAAATAAAATATCGCAGTTATACCTTATTCCATAGGGCGAAAAGAGAAATGTGAAGCTCGGCTTTATACAAATATCTCAGATATACCCCTTGGGAGCGGGAGGGGAAAAATGTTACCCTCGGCTTTTTACAAATAACTCGCATATACCACTCGGGTGTTTTAGGAAGACCGAGGCCATCGAGGCGACCCTCGGCCTTAGAAGACTAAAGGGCAAGTACCGCCGACCTTAGCCTCGACCGTCTTACTACTCTTTATATCCCGTTCCCCCCTCGACGCCCCTCGCCTTAGTTTCAGCGAGCGTCGGCTTTTTAAATATAATATCGCAGTTATACCTTATTCCATAGGGCGAGAAGAGAAATGTGATGCTCGGCTTTATACAAATACCTCAGATATACCCCTTGGGAGCGGGAGGGGAAAAAGGTTACCCTCGGCTTTTTACAAATAACTCGCATATACCACTCGGGTGTTTTAGGAAGACCGAGGCCATCGAGGCGACCCTCGGCCTTATAAGACTAAAGGGCAAGTACCGCCGACCTTAGCCTCGACCGTCTTACTACTCTTTATATCCCGTTCCCCCCTCGACGCCCCTCGCCTTAGTTTCAGCGAGCGTCGGCTTTTTAAATATAATATCGCAGTTATACCTTATTCCATAGGGCGAGAAGAGAAATGTGATGCTCGGCTTTATACAAATATCTCAGATATACCCCTTGGGAGCGGGAGGGGAAAAATGTTACCCTCGGCTTTTTACAAATAACTCGCATATAACACTCGGGTGTTTTAGGAAGACCGAGGCCATCGAGGCGACCCTCGGCCTTATAAGACTAAAGGGCAAGTACCGCCGACCTTAGCCTCGACCGTCTTACTACTCTTTATATCCCGTTCCCCCCTCGACGCCCCTCGCCTAAGATGCGGCGAGCGTGGGCTTTTTAAATAAAATATCGCAGTTATACCTTATTCCATAGGGCGAGAAGAGAAATGTGATTCTCGGCTTTATACAAATATCTCAGATATACCCCTTGGGAGCGGGAGGGGAAAAATGTTACCCTCGGCTTTTTACAAATAACTCGCATATACCACTCGGCTGTTTTAGGAAGACCGAGGCCATCGAGGCGACCCTCGGCCTTATAAGACTAAAGGGGAAGTACCGTAAACCTTAGCCTCGACCGTCTTACTACTCTTTATATCCCGTTCCCCCCTCGACACCCCTCACCTAAGATGCGGCGAGCGTCGGCTTTTTAAATATAATATCGCAGTTATACCTTATTTCATAGGGCGAGAAGAGAAATGTGAAGCTCGGCTTTATACAAATATCTCAGATATACCCCTTGGGAGCGGGAGGGGAAAAATGTTACCCTCGGCTTTTTACAAATAACTCGCATATACCACTCGGGTTTTTTAGGAAGACCGAGGCCATCGAGGCGACCTTCGGCCTTATAAGACTAAAGGGCAAGTACCGCCGACCTTAGCCTCGACCGTCTTACTACTCTTTATATCCCGTTCCCCCCTCGACGCCCCTCGCCTAAGATGCGGCGAGCGTCGGCTTTTTAAATAAAATATCGCAGTTATACCTTATTCCATAGGGCGAGAAGAGAAATGTGATGCTCGGCTTTATACAAATATCTCAGATATACCCCTCGGGAGCGGGAGGGGAAAAATGTTACCCTCAGGTTTTTACAAATAACTCGCATATACCACTCGGGTGTTTTAGGAAGACCGAGGCCATCGAGGCGACCCTCGGCCTTATACGACTAAAGGAGAAGTACCGTCGACCTTATCCTCGACCGTCTTACTACTCTTTATATCCCGTTCCCCCCTCGACGCCCCTCGCCTTAATTTCAGCGAGCGTCGGCTTTTTTAAATATAATATCGCAGTTATACCTTATTCCATAGGGCGAGAAGAGAAATGTGATGCTCGGCTTTATACAAATATCTCAGATATACCCCTTGGGAGCGGGAGGGGAAAAATGTTACCCTCGGCTTTTTACAAATAACTCGCATATACCACTCGGGTTTTTTAGGAAGACCGAGGCCATCGAGGCGACCCTCGGCCTTATAAGACTAAAGGGCAAGTACCGCCGACCTTAGCCTCGACCGTCTTACTACTCTTTATATCCCGTTCCCCCCTCGACGCCCCTCGCCTTAGTTTCAGCGAGCGTCGGCTTTTTAAATATAATATCGCAGTTATACCTTATTCCATAGGGCGAGAAGAGAAATGTGATGCTCGGCTTTATACAAATATCTCAGATATACCCCTTGGGAGCGGGAGGGGAAAAACGTTACCCTCGGCTTTTTACAAATAACTCGCATATACCACTCGGGTGTTTTAGGAAGACCGAGGCCATCGAGGCGACCCTCGGCTTTTTACAAATAACTGGCATATACCACTCGGGTGTTTTAGGAAGACCGAGGCCATCGAGGCGACCCTCGGCCTTATAAGACTAAAGGGCAAGTACCGCCGACCTTAGCCTCGACCGTCTTACTACTCTTTATATCCCGTTCCCCCCTCGACGCCCCTCGCCTAAGATGCGGCGAGTGTCGGCTTTTTAAATAAAATATCGCAGTTATACCTTATTCCATAGGGCGAGAAGAGAAATGTGATGCTCGGCTTTATACAAATATCTCAGATATACCCCTTGGGAGCGGGAGGGGAAAAATGTTACCCTCGGCTTTTTACAAATAACTCGCAAAAACCACTCGGGTGTTTTAGGAAGACCGAGGCCATCGAGGCGACCCTCGGCCTTATAAGACTAAAGGGCAAGTACCGCCGACCTTAGCCTCGACCGTCTTACTACTCTTTATATCCCGTTCCCCCCTCGACGCCCCTCGCCTTAGTTTCAGCGAGCGTCGGCTTTTTAAATATAATATCGCAGTTATACCTTATTCCATAGGGCGAGAAGAGAAATGTGATGCTCGGCTTTATACAAATATCTCAGATATACCCCTTGGGAGCGGGAGGGGAAAAATGTTACCCTCGGCTTTTTACAAATAACTCGCATATGCCACTCGGGTGTTTTAGGAAGACCGAGGCCATCGAGGCGACCCTCGGCCTTATAAGACTAAAGGGCAAGTACCGCCGACCTTAGCCTCGACCGTCTTACTACTCTTTATATCCCGTTCCCCCCTCGACGGCCCTCGCCTAAGATGCGGCGAGCGTCAGCTTTTTAAATAAAATATCGCAGTTATACCTTATTCCATAGGGCGAGAAGAGAAATGTGATTCTCGGCTTTATACAAATATCTCAGATATACCACTTGGGAGCAAGAGGGCAAAAATGTTACCCTCGGCTTTTTACAAATAACTCGCATATACCACTCGGGTTTTTTAGAAAGACCGAGGCCATCGAGGCGAACCTCGGCCTTATAAGACTAAAGGAGAAGTACCGTCGACCTTAGCCTCGACCATCTACTACTCTTTATATCCCGTTCCCCCCTCGACGCCCCTCGCCTAAGATGCGGCGAGCGTCGGCTTTTTAAATAAAATATCGCAGTTATACCTTATTCCATAGGGCGAGAAGAGAAATGTGATGCTCGGCTTTATACAAATATCTTAGATATACCCTTGGGAGCGGGAGGGGAAAAATGTTACCCTCGGCTTTTTACAAATAACTCGCATATACCACTCGGGTGTTTTAGGAAGACCGAGGCCATCGAGGCGACCCTCGGCCTTATAAGACTAAAGGGGAAGTACCGTCGACCTTAGCCTCGACCATCTACTACTCTTTATATCCCGTTCCCCCCTCGACACTTCTCACCTAAGATGCGGAGAGCGTCGGCTTTTTAAATATAATATCGCAGTTATACCTTATTTCATAGGGCGAGAAGAGAAATGTGATTCTCGGCTTTATACAAATATCTCAGATATACCCCTTGGGAGTGGGAGGGGAAAAATGTTACCCTCGGCTTTTTACAAATAACTCGCATATACCACTCGGGTGTTTTAGGAAGACCGAGGCCATCGAGGCGACCCTCGGCCTTATAAGACTAAAGGGGAAGTACCGTCGACCTTAGCCTCGACCGTCTTACTACTCTTTATATCCCGTTCCCTCCTCGACACCCCTCACCTAAGATGCGGCGAGCGTCGGCTTTTTAAATATAATATCGCAGTTATACCTTATTTCATATGGCGAGAAGAGAAATGTGAAGCTCGGCTTTATACAAATATCTCAGATATACCCCTTGGGAGCGGGAGGGGAAAAATGTTACCCTCGGCTTTTTACAAATAACTCGCATATACCACTCGGGTTTTTTAGGAAGACCGAGGCCATCGAGGCGACCCTCGGCCTTATAAGACTAAAGGGCAAGTACCGCCGACCTTAGCCTCGACCGTCTTACTACTCTTTATATCCCGTTCCCCCCTCGACGCCCCTCGCCTAAGATGCGGCGAGCGTCGGCTTTTTAAATAAAATATCGCAGTTATACCTTATTCCATAGGGCGAGAAGAGAAATGTGATGCTCGGCTTTATACAAATATCTCAGATATACCCCTTGGGAGCGGGAGGGGAAAAATGTTACCCTCGGCTTTTTACAAATAACTCGCATATACCACTCGGGTGTTTTAGGAAGACCGAGGCCATCGAGGCGACCCTCGGCCTTATAAGACTAAAGGGCAAGTACCGCCGACCTTAGCCTCGACCGTCTTCCTACTCTTTATATCCCGTTCCCCCCTCGACGCCCCTCGCCTAAGATGCGGCGAGCGTCGGCTTTTTAAATAAAATATCGCAGTTATACCTTATTCCATAGGGCGAGAAGAGAAATGTGATGCTCGGCTTTATACAAATATCTCAGATATACCCCTTGGGAGCGGGAG
Source organism: Ceratothoa steindachneri (assembly GCA_963969495.1). NCBI lineage: Eukaryota > Metazoa > Arthropoda > Malacostraca > Isopoda > Cymothoidae > Ceratothoa > Ceratothoa steindachneri. The sequence goes on along the minus strand of OZ018338.1, from coordinate 1,620,100 downwards.
GGGAAAAATGTTACCCTCGGCTTTTTACAAATAACTCGCATATACCACTCGGGTTTTTTAGGAACACCGAGGCCATCGAGGCGACCCTCGGCCTTATAAGACTAAAGGGCAAGTACCGCCGACCTTAGCCTCGACCGTCTTACTACTCTTTATATCCCGTTCCCCCCTCGACGCCCCTCGCCTTAGTTTCAGCGAGCGTCGGCTTTTTAAATATAATATCGCAGTTATACCTTATTCCATAGGGCGAGAAGAGAAATGTGATGCTCGGCTTTATACAAATATCTCAGATATACCCCTTGGGAGCGGGAGGGGAAAAATGTTACCCTCGGCTTTTTACAAATAACTCGCATATAACACTCGGGTTTTTTAGGAAGACCGAGGCCATCGAGGCGACCCTCGGCCTTATAAGACTAAAGGGCAAGTACCGCCGACCTTAGCCTCGACCGTCTTACTACTCTTTATATCCCGTTCCCCCCTCGACGCCCCTCGCCTAAGATGCGGCGAGCGTGGGCTTTTTAAATAAAATATCGCAGTTATACCTTATTCCATAGGGCGAGAAGAGAAATGTGATTCTCGGCTTTATACAAATATCTCAGATATACCCCTTGGGAGCGGGAGGGGAAAAATGTTACCCTCGGCTTTTTACAAATAACTCGCATATACCACTCGGCTGTTTTAGGAAGACCGAGGCCATCGAGGCGACCCTCGGCCTTATAAGACTAAAGGGGAAGTACCGTAAACCTTAGCCTCGACCGTCTTACTACTCTTTATATCCCGTTCCCCCCTCGACGCCCCTCGCCTAAGATGCGGCGAGTGTCGGCTTTTTAAATAAAATATCGCAGTTATACCTTATTCCATAGGGCGAGAAGAGAAATGTGATGCTCGGCTTTATACAAATATCTCAGATATACCCCTCGGGAGCGGGAGGGGAAAAATGTTACCCTCGGCTTTTTACAAATAACTCGCATATACCACTCGGGTGTTTTAGGAAGACCGAGGCCATCGAGGCGACCCTCGGCCTTATAAGACTAAAGGAGAAGTACCGTCGACCTTAGCCTCGACCGTCTTACTACTCTTTATATCCCGTTCCCCCCTCGACGCCCCTCGCCTTAATTTCAGCGAGCGTCGGCTTTTTTAAATATAATATCGCAGTTATACCTTATTCCATAGGGCGAGAAGAGAAATGTGATGCTCGGCTTTATACAAATATCTCAGATATACCCCTTGGGAGCGGGAGGGGAAAAATGTTACCCTCGGCTTTTTACAAATAACTCGCATATACCACTCGGGTTTTTTAGGAAGACCGAGGCCATCGAGGCGACCCTCGGCCTTATAAGACTAAAGGGCAAGTACCGCCGACCTTAGCCTCGACCGTCTTACTACTCTTTATATCCCGTTCCCCCCTCGACGCCCCTCGCCTTAGTTTCAGCGAGCGTCGGCTTTTTAAATATAATATCGCAGTTATACCTTATTCCATAGGGCGAGAAGAGAAATGTGATGCTCGGCTTTATACAAATATCTCAGATATACCCCTTGGGAGCGGGAGGGGAAAAACGTTACCCTCGGCTTTTTACAAATAACTCGCATATACCACTCGGGTGTTTTAGGAAGACCGAGGCCATCGAGGCGACCCTCGGCTTTTTACAAATAACTCGCATATACCACTCGGGTGTTTTAGGAAGACCGAGGCCATCGAGGCGACCCTCGGCCTTATAAGACTAAAGGGCAAGTACCGCTGACCTTAGCCTCGACCGTCTTACTACTCTTTATATCCCGTTCCCCCCTCGACGCCCCTCGCCTAAGATGCGGCGAGTGTCGGCTTTTTAAATAAAATATCGCAGTTATACCTTATTCCATAGGGCGAGAAGAGAAATGTGATGCTCGGCTTTATACAAATATCTCAGATATACCCCTTGGGAGCGGGAGGGGAAAAATGTTACCCTCGGCTTTTTACAAATAACTCGCATATACCACTCGGGTGTTTTAGGAAGACCGAGGCCATCGAGGCGACCCTCGGCCTTATAAGACTAAAGGGCAAGTACCGCTGACCTTAGCCTCGACCGTCTTCCTACTCTTTATATCCCGTTCCCCCCTCGACGCCCCTCGCCTAAGATGCGGCGAGCGTCGGCTTTTTAAATAAAATATCGCAGTTATACCTTATTCCATAGGGCGAGAAGAGAAATATGAAGCTCGGCTTTATACAAATATCTCAGATATACCCCTTGGGAGCGGGAGGGGAAAAATGTTACCCTCGGCTTTTTACAAATAACTCGCATATACCACTCGGGTGTTTTAGGAAGACCGAGGCCATCGAGGCGACCCTCGGCCTTAGAAGACTAAAGGGCAAGTACCGCCGACCTTAGCCTCGACCGTCTTACTACTCTTTATATCCCGTTCCCCCCTCGACGCCCCTCGCCTATAAAATCGCAGTTATACCTTATTCCATAGGGCGAGAAGAGAAATGTGATGCTCGGCTTTATACAAATATCTCAGATATACCCCTTGGGAGCGGGAGGGGAAAAATGTTACCGCCTAAGATGCGGTGAGCGTTGGCTTTTTAAATAAAATATCGCAGTTATACCTTATTCCATAGGGCGAGAAGAGAAATGTGATGCTCGGCTTTATACAAATATCTTAGATATACCCCTTGGGAGCGGGAGGGGAAAAATGTTACCCTCGGCTTTTTACAAATAATTCGCATATACCACTCGGGTGTTTTAGGAAGACCGAGGCCATCGAGGCGACCCTCGGCCTTATAAGACTAAAGGGCAAGTACCGCCGACCTTAGCCTCGACCGTCTTACTACTCTTTATATCCCGTTCCCCCCTCGACGCCCCTCGCCTAAGATGCGGCGAGCGTCGGCTTTTTAAATAAAATATCGCAGTTATACCTTATTCCATAGGGCGAGAAGAGAAATGTGATTCTCGGCTTTATACAAATATCTCAGATATACCGCTTGGGAGCGGGAGGGGAAAAATGTTACCCTCGGCTTTTTACAAATAACTCGCATATACCACTCGGGTGTTTTAGGAAGACCGAGGCCATCGAGGCGACCCTCGGCCTTATAAGACTAAAGGAGAAGTACCGTCGACCTTAGCCTCGACCGTCTTACTACTCTTTATATCCCGTTCCCCCCTCGACACCCCTCGCCTAAGATGCGGCGAGCGTCGGCTTTTTAAATATAATATCGCAGTTATACCTTATTTCATAGGGCGAGAAGAGAAATGTGAAGCTCGGCTTTATACAAATATCTCAGATATACCCCTTGGGAGCGGGAGGGGAAAAATGTTACCCTCGGCTTTTTACAAATAACTCGCATATACCACTCGGGTTTTTTAGGAAGACCGAGGCCATCGAGGCGACCCTCGGCCTTATAAGACTAAAGGGCAAGTACCGCCGACCTTAGCCTCGACCGTCTTACTACTCTTTATATCCCGTTCCCCCCTCGACGCCCCTCGCCTAAGATGCGGCGAGCGTCGGCTTTTTAAATATAATAACGCAGTTATACCTTATTCCATAGGGCGAGAAGAGAAATTTGATGCTCGGCTTTATACAAATATCTCAGATATACCCCTTGGGAGCGGGAGGGGAAAAATGTTACCCTCGGCTTTTTACAAATAACTCGCATATAGCACTCGGGTGTTTTAGGAAGACCGAGGCCATCGAGGCGACCCTCGGCCTTATAAGACTAAAGGGCAAGTACCGCCGACCTTAGCCTCGACCGTCTTCCTACTCTTTATATCCCGTTCCCCCCTCGACGCCCCTCGCCTTAGTTTCAGCGAGCGTCGGCTTTTTAAATATAATATCGCAGTTATACCTTATTCCATAGGGCGAGAAGAGAAATGTGATGCTCGGCTTTATACAAATATCTCAGATATACCCCTTGGGAGCGGGAGGGGAAAAATGTTACCCTCGGCTTTTTACAAATAACTCGCATATACCACTCGGGTGTTTTAGGAAGACCGAGGCCATCGAGGCGACCCTCGGCCTTATAAGACTAAAGGGCAAGTACCGCTGACCTTAGCCTCGACCGTCTTCCTACTCTTTATATCCCGTTCCCCCCTCGACGCCCCTCGCCTAAGATGCGGCGAGCGTCGGCTTTTTAAATAAAATATCGCAGTTATACCTTATTCCATAGGGCGAGAAGAGAAATATGAAGCTCGGCTTTATACAAATATCTCAGATATACCCCTTGGGAGCGGGAGGGGAAAAATGTTACCCTCGGCTTTTTACAAATAACTCGCATATACCACTCGGGTGTTTTAGGAAGACCGAGGCCATCGAGGCGACCCTCGGCCTTAGAAGACTAAAGGGCAAGTACCGCCGACCTTAGCCTCGACCGTCTTACTACTCTTTATATCCCGTTCCCCCCTCGACGCCCCTCGCCTATAAAATCGCAGTTATACCTTATTCCATAGGGCGAGAAGAGAAATGTGATGCTCGGCTTTATACAAATATCTCAGATATACCCCTTGGGAGCGGGAGGGGAAAAATGTTACCGCCTAAGATGCGGTGAGCGTTGGCTTTTTAAATAAAATATCGCAGTTATACCTTATTCCATAGGGCGAGAAGAGAAATGTGATGCTCGGCTTTATACAAATATCTTAGATATACCCCTTGGGAGCGGGAGGGGAAAAATGTTACCCTCGGCTTTTTACAAATAATTCGCATATACCACTCGGGTGTTTTAGGAAGACCGAGGCCATCGAGGCGACCCTCGGCCTTATAAGACTAAAGGGCAAGTACCGCCGACCTTAGCCTCGACCGTCTTACTACTCTTTATATCCCGTTCCCCCCTCGACGCCCCTCGCCTAAGATGCGGCGAGCGTCGGCTTTTTAAATAAAATATCGCAGTTATACCTTATTCCATAGGGCGAGAAGAGAAATGTGATTCTCGGCTTTATACAAATATCTCAGATATACCGCTTGGGAGCGGGAGGGGAAAAATGTTACCCTCGGCTTTTTACAAATAACTCGCATATACCACTCGGGTGTTTTAGGAAGACCGAGGCCATCGAGGCGACCCTCGGCCTTATAAGACTAAAGGAGAAGTACCGTCGACCTTAGCCTCGACCGTCTTACTACTCTTTATATCCCGTTCCCCCCTCGACACCCCTCGCCTAAGATGCGGCGAGCGTCGGCTTTTTAAATATAATATCGCAGTTATACCTTATTTCATAGGGCGAGAAGAGAAATGTGAAGCTCGGCTTTATACAAATATCTCAGATATACCCCTTGGGAGCGGGAGGGGAAAAATGTTACCCTCGGCTTTTTACAAATAACTCGCATATACCACTCGGGTTTTTTAGGAAGACCGAGGCCATCGAGGCGACCCTCGGCCTTATAAGACTAAAGGGCAAGTACCGCCGACCTTAGCCTCGACCGTCTTACTACTCTTTATATCCCGTTCCCCCCTCGACGCCCCTCGCCTAAGATGCGGCGAGCGTCGGCTTTTTAAATATAATAACGCAGTTATACCTTATTCCATAGGGCGAGAAGAGAAATTTGATGCTCGGCTTTATACAAATATCTCAGATATACCCCTTGGGAGCGGGAGGGGAAAAATGTTACCCTCGGCTTTTTACAAATAACTCGCATATAGCACTCGGGTGTTTTAGGAAGACCGAGGCCATCGAGGCGACCCTCGGCCTTATAAGACTAAAGGGCAAGTACCGCCGACCTTAGCCTCGACCGTCTTCCTACTCTTTATATCCCGTTCCCCCCTCGACGCCCCTCGCCTTAGTTTCAGCGAGCGTCGGCTTTTTAAATATAATATCGCAGTTATACCTTATTCCATAGGGCGAGAAGAGAAATGTGATGCTCGGCTTTATACAAATATCTCAGATATACCCCTTGGGAGCGGGAGGGGAAAAATGTTACCCTCGGCTTTTTACAAATAACTCGCATATACCACTCGGGTGTTTTAGGAAGACCGAGGCAATCGAGGCGACCCTCGGCCTTATAAGACTAAAGGGCAAGTACCGCCGACCTTAGCCTCGACCGTCTTCCTACTCTTTATATCCCGTTCCCCCCTCGACGACCCTCGCCCAAGATGCGGCGAGCGTCGGCTTTTTAAATAAAATATCGCAGTTATACCTTATTCCATAGGGCGAGAAGAGAAATGTGATTCTCGGCTTTATACAATTATCTCAGATATACCCCTTCGGAGCGGGAGGGGAAAAATTTTACCTTCGGCTTTTTACAAATAACTCGCATATACCACTCGGCTGTTTTAGGAAGACCGAGGCCATCGAGGCGACCCTCAGCCTTATAAGACTAAAGGGCAAGTACCGCCGACCTTAGCCTCGACCGTCTTACTACTCTTTATATCCCGTTCCCCCCTCGACGCCCCTCGCCTAAGATGCGGCGAGCGTCGGCTTTTTAAATAAAATATCGCAGTTATACCTTATTCCATAGGGCGAGAAGAGAAATGTGATTCTCGGCTTTATACAAATATCTCAGATATACCCCTTGGGAGCGGGAGGGGAAAAATGTTACCCTCGGCTTTTTACAAATAACTCGCATATACCACTCGGGTTTTTTAGGAAGACCGAGGCCATCGAGGCGACCCTCGGCCTTATAAGACTAAAGGGCAAGTACCGCCGACCTTAGCCTCGACCGTCTTACTACTCTTTATATCCCGTTCCCCCCTCGACGCCCCTCGCCTTAGTTTCAGCGAGCGTCGGCTTTTTAAATATAATATCGCAGTTATACCTTATTCCATAGGGCGAGAAGAGAAATGTGATGCTCGGCTTTATACAAATATCTCAGATATACCCCTTGGGAGCGGGAGGGGAAAAATGTTACCCTCGGCTTTTTACAAATAACTCGCATATACCACTCGGGTGTTTTAGGAAGACCGAGGCCATCGAGGCGACCCTCGGCCTTATAAGACTAAAGGGCAAGTACCGCCGACCTTAGCCTCGACCGTCTTACTACTCTTTATATCCCGTTCCCCCCTCGACGCCCCTCGCCTAAGATGCGGCGAGCGTCGGCTTTTTAAATAAAATATCGCAGTTATACCTTATTCCATAGGGCGAGAAGAGAAATGTGATTCTCGGCTTTATACAATTATCTCAGATATACCCCTTGGGAGCGGGAGGGGAAAAATGTTACCCTCGGCTTTTTACAAATAACTCGCATATACCACTCGGCTGTTTTAGGAAGACCGAGGCCATCGAGGCGACCCTCGGCCTTATAAGACTAAAAGGCAAGTACCGCCGACCTTAGCCTCGACCGGCTTACTACTCTTTATATCCCGTTCCCCCCTCGACGCCCCTCGCCTAAGATGCGGCGAGCGTCGGCTTTTTAAATAAAATATCGCAGTTATACCTTATTCCATAGGGCGAGAAGAGAAATGTGATTCTCGGCTTTATACAAATATCTCAGATATACCCCTTGGGAGCGGGAGGGGAAAAATGTTACCCTCGGCTTTTTACAAATAACTCGCATATACCACTCGGGTTTTTTAGGAAGACCGAGGCCATCGAGGCGACCCTCGGCCTTATAAGACTAAAGGGCAAGTACCGCCGACCTTAGCCTCGACCGTCTTACTACTCTTTATATCCCATTCCCCCCTCGACGCCCCTCGCCTTAGTTTCAGCGAGCGTCGGCTTTTTAAATATAATATCGCAGTTATACCTTATTCCATAGGGCGAGAAGAGAAATGTGATGCTCGGCTTTATACAAATATCTCAGATATACCCCTTGGGAGCGGGAGGGGAAAAATGTTACCCTCGGCTTTTTACAAATAACTCGCATATACCACTCGGGTGTTTTAGGAAGACCGAGGCCATCGAGGCGACCCTCGGCCTTATAAGACTAAAGGGCAAGTACCGCCGACCTTAGCCTCGACCGTCTTACTACTCTTTATATCCCGTTCCCCCCTCGACGCCCCTCGCCTAAGATGCGGCGAGCGTCGGCTTTTTAAATATAATATCGCAGTTATACCTTATTCCATAGGGCGAGAAGAGAAATGTGATGCTCGGCTTTATACAAATATCTCAGATATACCCCTTGGGGGCGGGAGGGGAAAAATGTTACCCTCGGCTTTTTACAAATAACTCGCATATACCACTCGGGTGTTTTAGGAAGACCGAGGCCATCGAGGCGACCCTCGGCCTTATAAGACTAAAGAGGAAGTACCGCCGACCTTAGCCTCGACCGTCTTACTACTCTTTATATCCCGTTCCCCCCTCGACGCCCCTCGCCTAAGATGCGGCGAGCGTCGGCTTTTTAAATAAAATATCGCAGTTATACCTTATTTCATAGGGCGAGAAGAGAAATGTGAAGCTCGGCTTTATACAAATATCTCAGATATACCCCTTGGGAGCGGGAGGGGAAAAATGTTACCATCGGCTTTTTACAAATAACTCGCATATACCACTCGGGTGTTTTAGGAAGACCGAGGCCATCGAGGCGACCCTCGGCCTTATAAGACTAAAGGGCAAGTACCGCCGACCTTAGCCTCGACCGTCTTACTACTCTTTATATCCCGTTCCCCCCTCGACGCCCCTCGCCTAAGATGCGGCGAGCGTCGGCTTTTTAAATAAAATATCGCAGTTATACCTTATTCCATAGGGCGAGAAGAGAAATGTGATGCTCGACTTTATACAAATATCTCAGATATACCCCTTGGGAGCGGGAGGGGAAAAATGTTACCCTCGGCTTTTTACAAATAACTCGCATATACCACTCGGGTGTTTTAGGAAGACCGAGGCCATCGAGGCGACCCTCGGTTTTACATATAAGACTAAAGGGCAAGTACCGCCGACCTTAGCCTCGACCGTCTTCCTACTCTTTATATCCCGTTCCCCCCTCGACGCCCCTCGCCTAAGATGCGGCGAGCGTCGGCTTTTTAAATAAAATATCGCAGTTATACCTAATTCCATAGGGCGAAAAGAGAAATGTGAAGCTCGGCTTTATACAAATATCTCAGATATACCCCTTGGGAGCGGGAGGGGAAAAATGTTACCCTCGGCTTTTTACAAATAACTCGCATATACCACTCGGGTGTTTTAGGAAGACCGAGGCCATCGAGGCGACCCTCGGCCTTAGAAGACTAAAGGGCAAGTACCGCCGACCTTAGCCTCGACCGTCTTACTACTCTTTATATCCCGTTCCCCCCTCGACGCCCCTCGCCTTAGTTTCAGCGAGCGTCGGCTTTTTAAATATAATATCGCAGTTATACCTTATTCCATAGGGCGAGAAGAGAAATGTGATGCTCGGCTTTATACAAATACCTCAGATATACCCCTTGGGAGCGGGAGGGGAAAAATGTTACCCTCGGCTTTTTACAAATAACTCGCATATACCACTCGGGTGTTTTAGGAAGACCGAGGCCATCGAGGCGACCCTCGGCCTTATAAGACTAAAGGGCAAGTACCGCCGACCTTAGCCTCGACCGTCTTACTACTCTTTATATCCCGTTCCCCCCTCGACGCCCCTCGCCTTAGTTTCAGCGAGCGTCGGCTTTTTAAATATAATATCGCAGTTATACCTTATTCCATAGGGCGAGAAGAGAAATGTGATGCTCGGCTTTATACAAATATCTCAGATATACCCCTTGGGAGCGGGAGGGGAAAAATGTTACCCTCGGCTTTTTACAAATAACTCGCATATAACACTCGGGTGTTTTAGGAAGACCGAGGCCATCGAGGCGACCCTCGGCCTTATAAGACTAAAGGGCAAGTACCGCCGACCTTAGCCTCGACCGTCTTACTACTCTTTATATCCCGTTCCCCCCTCGACGCCCCTCGCCTAAGATGCGGCGAGCGTCGGCTTTTTAAATAAAATATCGCAGTTATACCTTATTCCATAGGGCGAGAAGAGAAATGTGATTCTCGGCTTTATACAAATATCTCAGATATACCCCTTGGGAGCGGGAGGGGAAAAATGTTACCCTCGGCTTTTTACAAATAACTCGCATATACCACTCGGCTGTTTTAGGAAGACCGAGGCCATCGAGGCGACCCTCGGCCTTATAAGACTAAAGGGGAAGTACCGTCGACCTTAGCCTCGACCGTCTTACTACTCTTTATATCCCGTTCCCCCCTCGACACCCCTCACCTAAGATGCGGCGAGCGTCGGCTTTTTAAATATAATATCGCAGTTATACCTTATTCCATAGGGCGAGAAGAGAAATGTGATGCTCGGCTTTATACAAATATCTCAGATATACCCCTTGGGACGGGAGGGGAAAAATGTTACCCTCGGCTTTTTACAAATAACTCGCATATACCACTCGGGTATTTTAGGAAGACCGAGGCCATCGAGGCGACCCTCGGCCTTATAAGACTAAAGGGCAAGTACCGCCGACCTTAGCCTCGACCGTCTTACTACTCTTTATATCCCGTTCCCCCCTCGACGCCCCTCGCCTAAGATGCGGCGAGCGTTGGCTTTTTAAATAAAATATCGCAGTTATACCTTATTCCATAGGGCGAGAAGAGAAATGTGATGCTCGGCTTTATACAAATATCTCAGATATACCCCTTGGGGGCGGGAGGGGAAAAATGTTACCCTCGGCTTTTTACAAATAACTCGCATATACCACTCGGGTGTTTTAGGAAGACCGAGGCCATCGAGGCGACCCTCGGCCTTATAAGACTAAAGGGCAAGTACCGCCGACCTTAGCCTCGACCGTCTTACTACTCTTTATATCCCGTTCCCCCCTCGACGCCCCTCGCCTAAGATGCGGCGAGCGTCGGCTTTTTAAATAAAATATCGCAGTTATACCTTATTTCATAGGGCGAGAAGAGAAATGTGAAGCTCGGCTTTATACAAATATCTCAGATATACCCCTTGGGAGCGGGAGGGGAAAAATGTTACCATCGGCTTTTTACAAATAACTCGCATATACCACTCGGGTGTTTTAGGACGACCGAGGCCATCGAGGCGACCCTCGGCCTTATAAGACTAAAGGGCAAGAACCGCCGACCTTAGCCTCGACCGTCTTACTACTCTTTATATCCCGTTCCCCCCTCGACGCCCCTCGCCTTAATTTCAGCGAGCGTCGGCTTTTTTAAATATAATATCGCAGTTATACCTTATTCCATAGGGCGAGAAGAGAAATGTGATGCTCGGCTTTATACAAATATCTCAGATATACCCCTTGGGAGCGGGAGGGGAAAAATGTTACCCTCGGCTTTTTACAAATAACTCGCATATACCACTCGGGTGTTTTAGGAAGACCGAGGCAATCGAGGCGACCCTCGGCCTTATAAGACTAAAGGGCAAGTACCGCCGACCTTAGCCTCGACCGTCTTCCTACTCTTTATATCCCGTTCCCCCCTCGACGCCCCTCGCCTAAGATGCGGCGAGCGTCGGCTATACCTTATTCCATAGGGCGAAAAGAGAAATGTGATGCTCGGCTCTATACAAATACCTCAGATATACCCCTTGGGAGCGGGAGGGGAAAAATGTTACCCTCGGCTTTTTACAAATAACTCGCATATACCACTCGGGTTTTTTAGGAAGACCGAGGCCATCGAGGCGACCCTCGGCCTTATAAGACTAAAGGGCAAGTACCGCCGACCTTAGCCTCGACCGTCTTACTACTCTTTATATCCCGTTCCCCCCTCGACGCCCCTTGCCTTAGTTTCAGCGAGCGTCGGCTTTTTAAATATAATATCGTGGTTATACCTTATTCCATAGGGCGAGAAGAGAAATGTGATGCTCGGCTTTATACAAATATCTCAGATATACCCCTTGGGAGCGGGAGGGGAAAAATGTTACCCTCGGCTTTTTACAAATAACTCGCATATACCACTCGGGTGTTTTAGGAAGACCGAGGCCATCGAGGCGACCCTCGGCCTTATAAGACTAAAGGGCAAGTACCGCCGACCTTAGCCTCGACCGTCTTCCTACTCTTTATATCCCGTTCCCCCCTCGACGCCCCTCGCCTAAGATGCGGCGAGCGTCGGCTTTTTAAATAAAATATCGCAGTTATACCTTATTCCATAGGGCGAGAAGAGAAATGTGAAGCTCGGCTTTATACAAATATCTCAGATATACCCCTTGGGAGCGGGAGGGGAAAAATGTTACCCTCGGCTTTTTACAAATAACTCGCATATACCACTCGGGTATTTTAGGAAGACCGAGGCCATCGAGGCGACCCTCGGCCTTATAAGACTAAAGGGCAAGTACCGCCGACCTTAGCCTCGACCGTCTTACTACTCTTTATATCCCGTTCCCCCCTCGACGCCCCTCGCCTAAGATGCGGCGAGCGTCGGCTTTTTAAATAAAATATCGCAGTTATACCTTATTCCATAGGGCGAGAAGAGAGATGTGATGCTCGGCTTTATACAAATATCTCAGATATACCCCTTGGGAGCGGGAGGGGAAAAATGTTACCCTCGGGTTTTTACAAATAACTCGCATATACCACTCGGGTGTTTTAGGAAGACCGAGGCCATCGAGGCGACCCTCGGCCTTATAAGACTAAAGGGCAAGTACCGCTGACCTTAGCCTCGACCGTCTTACTACTCTTTATATCCCGTTCCCCCCTCGACGGCCCTCGCCTAAAAAGCGGCGAGCGTCAGCTTTTTAAATAAAATATCGCAGTTATACCTTATTCCATAGGGCGAGAAGAGAAATGTGATT